>JAODKE010000125.1:11924142-11952080 GCA_026779605.1 Mormyrus hasselquistii
TGGTTGAAACAAAACAAAATCTTGCTTTAGATTTGTATTTTCTGTACCTGAATTTTCCACCACTGGGGACAAGACATACACTGGCTCATTGCTGTATTCCACATTTCATTTTGTTAAACATTTTTACCTTGATACAGACATTACATTGACCAAGGCCCAGAGACTTAGTAGTGACCATATCTTGGAAATTAGTTTCCAAAATCCTATGTTCTTGTGAACTTTTCAAATGCATGCCATTGTCTTTTGTCATAGATGACTCAGATCATTGACATTTAAACAGGGACACTGAGGGGTACCCAGCATCTGTTCTTGTTGAGGTTTCAGAATTCATTGACCTCATACGCTGGAGGTTTGTTTTTTTTGTTGAAATATGCATTTTACTGTCGGCTCTTCATACCCGTGAGATTCATATCCCAGAAAAGAAAAAAAACATTGAGAAAGTTCCACACAGCAAAACTTGAATTTGCCAACATGCCAAATACTATGGTGAAAGTTTTATTTCGTACAATATCTAAATTTTCAGTCAGATATGGGGCAACTGAAACGTTGCAATTACTTATTATATGTAATATAGAGATGATGTTAAATATATGGGAAGATCTGCATAGGTTACCGGCAAATATTACCCAATTTTATATAAGGGACTGGAACATCTTCAGATTTTGGTGTCCATGGGAAGTACTGAAACCAGTCTCCGCTGATATGGATGGCCTACTCTACTTTGAATTCATGAATCTGAGTCAAAACATACAAGTATCTTGAGATTTCAAAATGTCTAGATCTTGCCCATGTCAGCCGCCATGATATTGCTGTGGGAATATTTTATAGCATTCAAATCAAATGTCTGCAATATTAATATTATAAAAAAAATAGTATTCCATCCATCCATTCATCCATCCATCCATCCATCCATCCATCCATCAATTCATCCTCTATACCCACTTGTCCTATGAAAGGGGATCTGGAGCCTATCCTGGAAAATATGGGCACAAGGCAGGGAATAACCCAGGATGGGGAGGCAACCTATTGCAGGGTTAATAATATTATTATTAACAAGTAATGCTAACAGTCTTGTTAACTGGGAAGCATGAGAGTCGTGGACAATATAAATTAAGGGATATCACACTACCAGTTTTTATTCCAATTATCACATTTCCCAAAACCACATACAACAAGGAGAAAGGCACATATATCATTTTTAACTTTAACTTGCTTCCGTAGTTTAGAATTTTAAAATTTCTCCTGGCATTTCTTCTAACAGATGGAATAGAAAACCTTATTTTTCCTTGGGAAAAGTGAAGACCTGAGAATAACCATCTGCAGAGGGGTGGCGTTGCTTTAATGATATTTAATTTTTAATAAAAAGAGACATCACAAAATGCTATTTGTGAGAAGCAGGGGTCTGCTATTATATTTGCATCTGCAGGACTGATGCATCAAATTGTTCGCTGGGTCATGCTTGGATCTCATCTTGTCAGTATTCTTTCTCCTTTCTGTTTTTTTTTTTTTTTTTGAAAAAATGATACAATGAAGACTGCAATTAAAATATCTAATTGGCATATTTCTTAAAATGAAGTAAATTACCTAACCCACACCAAATTATTGAAAAAAAATGCAATTATCTTCTACAGGATCCATTCACGGTGATAATTACAGTAAGATGAGGCTGACATATTAAAACGGAATGGTTTTGTTTCACTCTGTGTAACAAGCAGCAGAGCTGAACATTTTAAGGCAGCACCTTATGTGCCTCCTGGTTGTTCCAGTGCTGATGCTTAACAGCCTGGTTTTAAACAGTGGTTTTTATCACATTAACATACACACACAAAAAAAAACAAACAAACAAATGAGCAAACAAAAAAAACCGAACAATTGACCTATGCAATTATTCAGTGGTGTGTTTTTGTGGAATTTCCATTGCATACAGCAAAATGGGAATTGCCAAAAAAAAAAAGAGAGAAAACGCAAGTCCATAAAAAATTGCAAAAAGCAATAGGGATCTGACATCTTTGTTTCTTGGACCTCTAAATCTATGCAGAAAATGGATTGATTTTTGCATATTCCACTTACAACTGAATATAATTCATCTGAAAAAAGCGGAAAGTATTCATTCATAAAATTCTATATATTAAAATATTATCAGAAATAATACCATTAAAAATACAATACGGACAAAGAACAAAAGAAGGTTCACCAATCTCAATGGCACTGTGGATGCAAGACTGTGATGACTTTGGTTTGGATTTCACCACCTCCGCTTGATCCTTGGCCTCTTCTCTCTTCCAAGACGAGGTAAACACTGTCATGTGACAGGATGGGAGGTCTTCACCAATTTGTCTGTCACTGAACATTTGTTGATGACACTTGGAAAGATAACCCTGTCCACCCTGTAAATACTGTAAAAAAAAAAAAAAAAGACTGCTTTGTAAAGTTACCATGACGGGGGCTCCGACCCAAAGCAACATGTGGACTTCATATGAAGGTAATAAGGCATCGCATGACCAACTTCACACTTGAATTGTCTGTCAAGGGGGGGTTCTCATTCATAACAATACCCCAATGTTTTGGTAGGCAGGCTCCAATCCACTTAACAAGTGAGGAGACACGACTGGAATGCCAGGTATGTTTCTTTGGTGGAGTGGAGCAGGCTGGCTGACGCCAGTAGAGAACAGGCAGGTGCCTATTGGGTTACAGGGTTTCTACGGATCTAATCCCTGGGTAACGTGAGACTCATTACAGAACCGGATTCCACTAAAACTGTGAAAAGCTAGAAAGTCAAACTGAGCTACTTTAATTAATTTTCTAGTCCACTAACAATACTGTGCCGTTCGGCTTTTCTTCAGGGCTGTCTTCTCCTACCAAGCATAAAAACAAAAGCAATTCTAAAGCTTCAGTCAATGCCTTTATATTATTAAAATTATATTGTATATGCATGCAATTGGCTTTGGATTGAACTGTAAACCACACTTTTGTAATGAGATATAAAATCTATATGGAGAAAAATATAAAAGAGGCTACATGTAAGCAGGTTAATGTTAAAAAGACTTGCAATCTTATCAAAGTTAGATATATATTAATTATATACTCAATGAAACAAGCATAAAGCTAAGCTGGAAAAAGAGGTCTTGACTGTTTCATCAGTGTGTTCATACCAAATTGGGAGAAAGTAATTCAGAAATCAAAACAATATGTATTAATCAAATAACAAAAAAATGTTCTGGAATAAGATTGACTACAGCATCTGCATCCAAAATGTTATAAGAAGATATTGCGTTGATTTCCTAATGACGTCATTTTAATGACAGCACAAATCAGGCGTCATTTGTAGATGTGAAATGGCAAATCAATTCAACTAATTACACTATGTCTGGCTCAGGGAAAACATTTGCTGACATCAGGAGCAGTATGTCCGTTACTGTGTTCATTTATCTCCAGTGACGTAGTGAATGTTTTGGTTTTTTAACAAAATGGAATTCAGTCAGTAAGGAATATATAATTCTTATATCAAAATGATCACTCTATACCACAACTGAACATTAAGCAATACAAATTCCAAAAATGATAACAAAATCAAAATCAAATAGAAACATCTGTTATTGAGAAGGAATTTTGGTAACATATTACTTGAGGGGCACAAATACAAAGTACAAATCTCAAACACATATCATAGCTACTTGAGACAAACAATGTCTCAAGATTTATTAACGATGAACAAACATGAGATCAGTATTTCATTTATGTTATTCATTACTTGTTCCTTCAGTAGTTCACAAAGGTTTACAGGATTGACAGCTATAGTAACAATTATAGTAACTGCTTGGGATAAAAGATGTGTCTTGATTCTTTAATTATGAACATACATGAGATCAGTATTTCATGTTAAAATCCAATAAGCATTCAACAAAAATGCACAAATCATTTTTGTGAACGCCAAGAACATTTCACAGAGCCTGTTCCTCTCCTGCAATGACTATTTTACTCAAACATAAGGCTTCACTTGCAGCAAGTTATAGTAAGGAATAAAAGATGTATCACGATTCAATAATGATGAACAAACATCAGATATTAGTTGTGGGTCCTAAAATAAAATGAGATTTTACTTATCTAAAGGGAATGAAATCATTTCCGGGACTCAATAAGCATTCAACAAAAATGTACAAAAAATTTTTGTACACATCAAGAACATTTCACAGAGACTGTTCCTCTCCTGCATGACTGCTTCACTCAAACGTAAAGCTTCACTTGCAACAAGAGCCTTGACAGTAACAAATGACCTGACAAGAGATGTGAAAAGGCAAAGAGCAGGACAGAAAAGCAGCTCAAAAAATGGTGTAATTTGCACTGTGGCCTACAGAGAGAATAACAGAAACACAAATCTCCCATCCATTCCCCCTGAGTTCTTTACTAACCCCAGACAATCATACCGACACAAACTAATTGGCTATACCTACTCATTCCCTTAATCCAACCAGTTTTTACTACTAATAGTAATAATAATTGATTGCACGCATACGTGTTAATAATTTGTGATGTGTGATTAAGTCCCTAAGTTTCCCTGTGGCTCTGCTGCTACTGAATATCGTGGGGAGTACGCCCAGGCAACGCATTACAGCTCTGTCTCATTCTATGCATATTATCACCTTTTGCAAACAGCTTTATCTTTCAGAGGGCCGGGGCAGGCCCCTAATTTGGCCAGGTGTCTTTGGGACATACCTGGGAGCTCAATGAGAGCAGCTTTACTCTAATTTCAGAAACAGAGCACCACAAGTAGGCATTGTCTCAGACTTTTGAGAAACATGGATTAGATATGTAAACAGCCAGTTTTGTTACTTCTGTTGTGGAGGGTCTATATGTGCTGTACTTATATAGCTCAGGTTCAGTAGTTCGGCTGCCCTCACATATGGAAAAGTTTTTTTTAAAGTAACATCTTATGTGTTTTACCCAAATCATATAACTTCTTTATATGACACTGAAAACAAATATACGATGCATATTTACTTAATGTGTCACTGGACATAGAGCTGTGGCAAAAAAACAAGACCAATCTAATTTTTTTTTAAACCTGCATTATTAAATCCTGGTTTTATTGCGGGTCTGTTGGCAGAATGCTACACTGCGAGGCAGGCGAGATTCTAAGACAACAGTACACAACACTAGGTAAACATGAGACACTGGGAACGACCAGAAACCAGCCAGGTAAAGGGCAGAAGTGACTTTCTAATGCCAGAGATGATCGTTAACGTATCCAAGTGTTTCTCACGAATTGGAGGATGACATCAAAAAGAATGGGAAACATTAAGTGCAGGTGTGAAGTGCACTGCTAGGACAGTTCATATCAGGCTCCTAGAAGCAGGACTGAAGTCCCATACAGCAAGGAAGAAACAGATATATACAGTAACACACACACACACACACACACACACACACACTTATACATATTATTCACAGACAAACACTCATAAATTGATAAATGAGTGAAACAAAAAATTGTGCTGCGGACTCAGTTTTATCCCTAGCTGTACATGTCCTTGTAAAATATATATGAAATTAATGTTCTGTCAAGCATATAAGTCCGACATTCATGTACAATCCATATTAAACGAATGTTTTGTCAGTATTAATTTTTCTGGATAATTCTTTGAATGAACTCAACTGAATGATGGGCAGTGGTTCCTCACCACTAGAATGAGTATGAATGAGTATACTGAGTATGAAACATTCTTTTTCACTTGATGCATTCACTTTATTTTCTGAGAATGTAACATAGTTGAGTTGATCTCACTGAATTTTCTCATGTGTAATTAAATCAGCTCAATGTGGAGAGTTGATACATGTGTTTCATTAGAGTAACGTAAAACATTATATGATTTAATTAAGAAACAACGGTAAACATGTATTTCATACTAAAACCATATATTATCACTTATAGTAAAATGTAAAGTCCAGGTAAAGGTTTTTCCTATTGGCTTTTCCCCTAAATGTCTTACGTGTCACTTATGTTTTTTTGGTATGAATGTGGTCATAATCATACAAGAAAAAGCACTGACTTGTGACGAACATAAAAAAAAGTAATTATATGAATCATACTGTTTTTGATATGTTTGAAGACTCTGAAAATGCTACTTTTGTAGTCTAATTAAATAGAACAGCAATGGGAAGCTTGTCGGCAACACCATTAATTCACAGGAGTCAATAAAACATTATTCCTAGCTGACTGCTTTGCAATAAAACATCCTTCCTAGTTAGACTCTTCATCTCTTTCAAACAACTACATTCATTAGATGGGAATAGACATATACATAACCTTTAATATTAACCTTTGCAATTTTCATTGATGCAATAATGAAACAAATTCACATTTATACAATATCATTTTTCTGAGTTATGTCAGTCACTCAATATTTTTGCTAGAGCATTTCAGCATGATGCACTGCAAAACAAAGAGAATAGCATTTCACAGAGGACCTGATGAAAATGACATTACTTTTGCCCACCAACTAGGAGAGGGCTGAGAAGGTCATTAATACCAGAGCAGGCACTCTGTCAGGCCCTGTACGTTTCTGAAATTGCATTTGGCGCCAGAAGACAAACATAACACTCCTTTACATGGATGTGCTGGCCTACTATAAGCTTTCACCTTTTACCTGCCTGTCAAAGCAAAGTAAACCACCCATTTATTCCTGAAGTAAAGTACCTTTAATCTGACAAGAGAAACAGACTTACTCTCATTTTGCAAGCCTCCATCAGCTTTATGTGGTACTCAGACAAAAAACAGTAGATGACTGACTTGAAGTATGACTTGTGCTCATGTTTTCTTTGGAGGGCGACTATATAACTGCAATCGTCTCTATGTGTCTGCGGGGATTGGTTCCAGGACCCCCTGTAGATACCAAATTCCAAGGTCGCTGAAGTCCCGTGTATAAAATGGCATAGTATTTGTGTATAACCTACACACATACTCCTGTTTACTTTAAATCATCTCTAGATTACTTCTAAAACCTTATACAACGCAGATGCTCTGTAAATAGCTGTTATGCTCTGTTGTTTAGGTAATAAAGACAAAAAGAGTCAATACTTACAATGTAAATGTAGTGAGGCGGCGAATGTGTCATTCAAGGTGAGATATCAAGCTACTGCAAGGTATGCCTACACATTGTTTCCTTTGTGTGGATTCAGTGTAGTGCACTGCGCATGGCAAAATAAAGTTTTGCCTTTTAGAACTGAATTTTTTAATGATAATTATATTTTTGATGTACAGATACAGTACAGAGAGTCAACTTTATTGTTTATAAGTTCAGGTAAAAGAATACTATTTTCATGTAGAATATGTTGGCTGCATTTTTGAGGCTGTTCCGTTGTAAAAGAAATTTCCGTGACAAATTAGGCAGCTGAGGAATCACTATTGTATTTTATATGAAAAATAAGTTGCCATACTAATACTATACTACACAGTACTACATTACACTATAAAACACTATGCCACACTATATCATACTATACTATATTATACTATACTGTATATATTTATGTTTATTTGGCTGCATCATTTGTTGAGCATTATGGGAACAGATATCCAATACCTACATTTCAAAGAATAACTTCTGAATTAATACAGTTCAGTGTTTAGATCATTTTAGCTAAAACAAGCAAATTTATGATACAAACCTAATATCCACACAATAAAAGTTAAACACCAGTAATTCAATCAAATTCATATGACTATTCTTTTCCTGGCTGAGTATTGGATTTATCTACTCAGTAACTCATGCTGATTTTTCCAGTCACAAATATGTTCTACATGTTTGCTAACGGGCAAAGCGGCGCATAGCAAAATCTCAGGTCAGACATTTCTAAAAAAGGTTCATATGGAATATTAATGCAGTGAATCAGGAAAAACTTATGAGTAACGGCCAGAAATGTTGATTAGGTTTGTTTTTTGTAGTCTAAAAGTAAACTTTCAGTTTACTGCCCCCCGTAGTTGTTGAATAGTAGTTGAATTTAGGGAAAGTTATAATAACTTAGAATAAAAGTGTCATGGTAAAATCAACAGCAGTGGCTTGTTAAATTATTACTGTCGACAACACAGTATCACAGCAACTACAGCAATATCAATAAGAACAGCAAGGTGCAGTGCTGGGAACGGCCACTGAGCACGGACACACAGCGATATGAGGTATCACGACAGCCCTTCATCAGTTTTGGTATTTGCAACATGAATGTGTATCACAATTTCAGGGCACACGACTATGATAAGAAAGTTAAAATAGAATACAAGGGCACTAATCCCTAACCTTTCTGGTGGTTAAATGGCAAATGAAAGATAGAAGTAACCAAAAAAAATAAAGATAACCTCAACGTGTGAACTGTCAAATACCTCTGTGACTTTTGTCAGGACAACGTGGATTATTTGGCTTAATTATTGCCAAAAATAACACGACAGACACAAGTCGACAGATTAATCATACTTAGCTGTCAAAATTTTGTTATTACCCACGGTAGCTAAACAGATGGGAATGGTAAGAATGCAGTCTGCTAGTAGATTTTTATTCTCCTTTCGATCAATGAAATCCACAGTCATTGCTCTTTTCCCTTTTTGAGATCTTGAGCATATAAGTCCTATGTACTACAAAAACAACCCATCTGCTTGAAGAACAAGTCTATTCTTGGTACTTCTGTTCTGCAGATCAGCAGCAAAACCAGCTCTTATCCCAATCTCCTGAGCAAGTGATATTGGCTAGCATTTACTGTAGTGAGAACAATGACCCTGTAATTCACAGCCATTTTCTTTCTTGCTGAATGCAGACACTATCATGTCTATTTATAAACTGTCTTGCGTCATTAGGAGATAGGATCCTCTAGAGATGACCAGCACCATTGCGGAGAATGGCAAGAAATGACTTTAGTTCTACGTTGTGAAATTTTTCGATATCCAGAAAACAAAGACAACAGTGTGACAATATTTCATTTACAAATATGTCTATAGTTCCGCAAAAAAAAAGAAACATCACCAATATTATAGTGTTTAAGGGAAATGCAACATACTGCACATGAGTGAACATTGGATATGTAAAATACACTAGCAGACCTTTCACAGTGATTCTTGTTTTGCACCCTAAGCCGTATCACTATTAGGGGAAACATAAGATTTAAATATCACTCGATTCTTTACATCAGTATTGCTCTGTCTTAATCCTAGAGAAAGTGTGTGTATGCTGGTCTATGTTCTCTTCAGGCTCAGAATTAATTAGGCTTGATTGGGTTAAAACAAAACACTGATCTAGATGTCACTACTAATAGCAGTTACATGTTACAGACTAAACTTCCTGCCCATTGTAGGCAACTTCCACCTATTTTGGGAAATCCTAAATCACTAATATCAGTTTACATGGAAGGTACAATCTAGTTCTGTTTTATATTTTCAATCATCACTTTTGTCTTCTAAAAATATACTTGAGATGCAAATATTCTGATGATCCTTGGTTTTTAAATACAATTTAGTATATTATGAAGGTTTCCTCAGCATGCTGGTTCCCAATGGGCCTACAGTAACATTACACTCCTGTAGCTCTACATGTAGAGTGCTGCAGTAAGAATGCAAAGGTTGTGTCTTTAAATCCCTGGCAGTAGACAGAAGTTGTAACCCTTCCCTCTTCTGTAAGTCAATTTGGATAGAAGCATCAGATGAATGTAAGTCTGTCCAATATCAGTGATAATATCAAACAAAATACTGTCTTTCGCCATTTTTCAAAAGAAAAAGAAAGATCTCAGCCAGGATTGCATGGTAGAGTTTTTTTTTTTAATTTGCGAGGGAAACATTGAATCGACTAAGAATACATTAAAGTTGCTCTTTATAATAAAACGCATGTTTCTTTAATAAATACCTGAAGCAGCACTTCGCTTCTGTCCTTGAGGTGTCCATGCTGTGATTATGTACCTATGTGTAAAATTTAACAGAATATTAAGATATACCTATGCATAACCGAATATCGGGATATCTATTATTATGGATATTTTGCATGGTACGGTACATCGCATAGTACCTCTGAAGGTGGACATCACCAACTAAAAGATACCATGGGCTGCCCCTTTAAACACGTGTAACACCTGATGTATCTGAATTACTCATAGGTTGCGGTTTTGTTTAATGTACTTTGTACTTCACAGATCTTCACAGATCGGGACCCCATGGAAAAAAGATGGCGAGGGCCTTTGTTCTTGTTCAGTACCCGCTGGTACAACATCATATTGACTTAGTATCCCCACTTGAATAGTTACAGACAAGCTCAAAGTAGCAAAGTATCAGTGAAAACCAGAGAAGACCATCTGTTTGCCTGGTGTCAAGTGGCCCTTTGCTCTGATTATGAGAGTCTCAGGTGGTCGGGAAGCAAAGACCATATGGTCTGGTGTTCAATCTGGCCACTAAGCACAGATGACAAGTTGACAAGACATCAAAAAATTGACTTTTGGGTGATAATAAATGCAGGCAATGCTGACACTAAAACTCCTGAAATTTCACCGACCCCTAGGGCTACTCATAGGGGTCAGTTTGACCTCTACACTATTTTCATAAATGATGTGACTCACGCTACATTTCATATTTCGACCATATAATGTGATGTAGTATCACATCACATATTACTTATTCTTTGTACAAGATATGCATTTGAAAGTAGCTACTAATAATATAATTCATTTAGCTATGGGCGTGATATGGTGGTGCAGTGATTAGCACTGTTGCCTCACACCTCTGTGACCTGGGTTCGAGACTCTGCCTGGGTTGCATGTGTGTGGAGTTTGAATGTTCTCCTCGTGTCGTCGTGAGGTTTCCTGCGAGTGCTCCAGTTCCCCCCGCAGTCCAAAGACATGCTGAGGCT
This sequence comes from Mormyrus hasselquistii, assembly GCA_026779605.1. Taxonomy (NCBI): domain Eukaryota; kingdom Metazoa; phylum Chordata; class Actinopteri; order Osteoglossiformes; family Mormyridae; genus Mormyrus; species Mormyrus hasselquistii. Next base: position 11,935,017 of record JAODKE010000125.1, read on the forward strand.
AATTGGAGTTAATAAATTGCCCGTAGGTGTGTGAGTGAATGGTAACAGTGTGTGAGTGTGCCCTGCGATGGGCTGCCCCCCTGTCCAGGGTTGTTCCTCATGCCTGTTGCTTCCGGGATAAGCTCCAGACCCCCTGCAACTCAGTAGGATAAAACGGGTTGGAAAATGAGTGAATCTCTCCACTGTAGCAAAATATTATATGGAATTACTTTATGTAAAAATTCATTATGTATTACTATTTATTTCTCATGGCCAAATATCATACCACAATTTGAAATGAAAGATTGCTTTCTTTTCTCAGTCTGCATTGCCGGTGTCCAACTAAACGTTACATTTTCGACATACAAACCTGCTGCACTGTGTCCAGCATTTTACTGCCATTCCATTTTACAGCCTAACATTTTCTGTGCTTGTTGTCAAATCCGCACAGGACAAGTCATCCAATAACAGCAGCTTCTCTGTAAGATTTCTTGTCAGAGTTCATCACAGCACTGATATCTGTGAGATGTTTCTGCTGTTACAGTGAACCCAGGCATTTCCTCTGAATAGCTCCAGGGCGTCTAAAAGGATGGAGCATGCTCTCCCCACCTGTGCCATCTGCCGAGCTGCCAGAGGTGCACATTCCAGGTCCAGAAAGTGAAAATCCAGACCAAGATTTTGTTTCAACCGACCAGTCTCGGTCACAGAGTATTCAACTGGTTGGTCGGAACAAAATCCTGGTGTGGATTTTTATTTTCTGGGCCTGAAATGTCCACATAACTCTATGTATTCTCAACTCCTCATCTCTTGTCCTTCTCTCTTTGCATGCGGCATTGATTGCTGAGCAGCTAGCGCGCTCATCCTGTTCCTAAATGTGAGATTACAGTCATCTTGCTTCAGTGTTTGGGACACACAATCTTCATGTCTGGCAGCACTCTCTGTTTTTGAATCCAGCATTCTAACCAGGCCAGATCTATTGAGTTCTACACATAGATTCAGAACAAACTGTCAGCCGAGAGACCTGCCTTTCTCTTCTGAAGGGAAAGAGCTACCTTGCCTAAGCAAGTGAAATTAGATGGGGGAAAAAACATTTAGATGTGGCAGGTGAACTCAGATTTTAGGAGCAAGGGTAACACTTTATTACACAGTACATTTAATTACCAAAGGTTGTATCTTTCAGTGCTTCAAGGTTGTATAATGCTACTTCTCTTTTAGTCGCGATGCGTCTGGCATACATTTTCACAGGAATTTCAATTTCAGCTATAAGCTACTGGCATAGAAACAATTGCAAGTGAAGGACGGTATATTGTATTCTGTGCAAGTGTGATATCAGAAAATGAGCTCTGTGGCTGTTCCTCTTCTAATCACTTAGCCTGGTAGCTGCGAGAGTGAATCCAAAGCAGCACAGGGCAGAAGGCTGGGACACACCCAGAATGCAATGTGCTATTATTACTGTTATTCTTATTGCTGCTGTTGTTGTTGTTGTTAATAATAATAATAATAATAATAATAATAATAATAATAATAATAATAACACAAGATGAAAAAGAACAACAACTTTATAGAATATAAAAATATATATATTTTTTTTGTAGGTTTTAGTACTGTTGTGTCTGCAGTTAGATTTGCACCTGATTTGTAAATTATTATGCACTTGTCTATAAATCACCATATAATAAATAATAATAAACTAACAGCTATATTACGTTGAAATAAAAGTTGATTAGTAATTGTGCTAAAGGGATATTGCCTGTGTTTCATCTATTTTTTTTACCTATTCCAAATAAATGTTATCAGTTTCAGATTTCTTTATGCTTTGAGTCCTCTGTACATTTTAGGATTGAATTAGAGCTCACATTTTTATTATAGCATAATTGGATTCTCCCAATTTAGAACAATGATGTCCAGCAGCAACCTTGGTTAAATTAGATCTTTGTCTTCATATCTGAAGGAAGTAAATAATTCATATTGACCAAACCAAAAAAACCAAGAAATGAACTGTAACTAATGCACCATTTACACACAATATGTCCCTCTTTTAAATGCACATCTATTTTTTTTCATATGCCTCCTTAGCCACAGTTTCAATTATCCTTATAGAGTGGAAGGTACAATTACTTAAACCCTGTATGGCAATTAATCTTTTTGCAGAACATCAGGGCTCTTCCCAGTGCATCGTGTGAGGTCAGCCTGTAGATTACTTGTTTATCAGCTAGACCTTTGCTTGCATCCATAATTCAATGTGAAGGAAAGCTGTTTTCCCCTGTTTCTATTTGATGTTAATTAAAGTGGAGCGATTGTTTTGGGTAATGATTCCAGACAGTGAAGTCCTCTGCCTTGTTACTTTGAGATGATTGATTAGTGAACAAACAGGTCTACAATTTAGATTCACTCTGAGGCTGGGAAAACAAACAACAGGCAAGCAGTTATTGCCTGTGCATCATGCCGTTACTGATGTTGCACCTATGCCGTACACATATTAGTGTATTCAAGTCATGCCAGGGAGATAAGATTAGGAAACAGAGTGATTAAGAGGTATTCTTGTATACTGCTGTTATCCAGAAAATCCTCTCGTGGAACACACATGTTAAATGGCTGCAAAGCTGACCAATATTTACCACCGTTCCTTGGGAAAATTCTGGATCAGATGGGTAAATGGTGCTTGCCATGTATTTTCCTTTTACAGTATTCAGCAGTCCTAAATTCTAGAAAGCAAGGAAAAAATAAGGCTAAACAAAGATGGATGTTCAGCCTTAAAAATGATTATACCATCTGCAGTTTATTAAACATGACAACTAGGCTAAACTAGCCGATCATATTATTTTCATGTAGTATGCTTCGGGTCACTGTCACAATGAAATTTTATTCAGATTTGCTGTTTTCGAGAACAGCAGCATTATTAGGGCCCAATAACTCTATTGTTATGGACAGGCCGGTCCCCACAAAGAGGATTTTATTTTTGTAAATATATTTCTGCTACAGCTGATTGTCAATTGGAAGCCCTGTATTTGGAACTTTAGCGTTAAAAAGTCTAGCTAGATAATGTTCCATAGAGGAGGAAATTGCAGCTTGAGGACAAACTCCTGCCTCTCTACTGAGGGACCCCCCAGTGTGCCTGAAGGCCTGTGCTTGCCTGAGCGTGAAACAGAGCTGCACTCTTCAATATGACTGTAAATCATAATGCCCAACAAATGCAAACAGCTTCCTACTCATAACAGCGTTGTTGCTAATTGGATCAAGGCAAGAGTGAAAAGAAGATGTTATTGTCTGCCTAGCCGCAGTGCTGAGAACACATTTATCTCACTTACACGAGTTTTTCTACTAGAAAGGGCTCGTCACGTGAGCCTATCTGCGACCAAAGCCTGTCCACAGTAATTAATAAATCACATTGTGTGAGTATTATGAGTGCAATTACACAGTTATGTAGCCCTCTTGTTTTGCACATAAGTGTTGTTTTATTGCCTTTTAATAGAATGTTGGAAAGTGGCCAATCAACACGCAAAAAAGAAGAACTACTGCTGAGCCCTGATTAGTGTCAGTAAGCCTTTCATTCATAAAATCTTCAATACAAGCGAATATTTCCGCTGAGGGATGCATTAAACATTCTTTGAGCAGATACAGTTGAATTGAACCTCTTTAACCACCTGAATATGATATTCACACCTGCCTGTTGCTCTACAAATTCCATTTGTCAATATAATATTAAAAAAAACTTTATTCAAATAAATTTAGTGTTGGATATAGCGTTCTAATCGAAATGAGGAAATCGCTGCATAATAAATAAAGCAAATGCAATAGACAAATGCAAAGATTTCAGCAAAATGTTAAGCCCACAGCATGGGTTGAAGATGGGTTGAAGATAAGCTAAAAACAAAGAAATTATAGGTAGGATGTGAACTATGTGATGTATAAAAATCAGACTCTCCATGAAGCATACAACACTGCTACATGTGTTGCAGGGACTGGATTCTAATTATATAATTGCTCAGGAACATATGTGCACTGTCATTTTCACTTCCACTATGATAGACAGCTCATGTTTTGTTTAAGCAACAATGGTGTGTTGTTTTTATCTTTCATTCTAAATCCAGGATGTGCATCAGGGTGAGATAGCATTGAGACTTCTATTATTGTTAATACACATGTGATCTGGGCTGATCTGTGACAGAAATATGTTTCTGAATGACATGCTATCAGCTGACATATATTTTCCAGAGTGACTGTAGTGTATATTTTACAGCATTGCTTTTCTTATACTTGGCCTGATGTTTTGTTCACTGTGGAAAGTAGCACTGTATGAGTTAAAACAATATTTTTTCAAAAGTAATAGCAGGAAGGTACAGAGAAAACCAAGAAACATTAAGATACGAATAAGAGAAACTTAGACTAATATTCTCTTTATGTCTAATTTATAACTACATATCCATCCATCCATCCATCCATCCATCTTTCCATTTTCTATACCTGTTCGCTGGGGTCTGGAGCCTATCCTGGAAGGTATGGGTGCAAGGCAGGGAATAATCTTGGACAGGCCACCAACCCAATGCAGATAACAACATATTTAAAGTAAAATACAGTCTAACCCTCACTAGTATACACCGATCAACCATAACCCTAAAACCACTGACAGGTAAAGTGAATAACATTGATAATCTCATTACAATGGTGCCTGTCAAGGGAGCTGATATATATTAGACAAGTGAACAGTAAGTACTTCAAACTGATGTTTTGGAAGCAGGAAAAATCGGCTAGTGTAAGGGTCTGTGTGACTTAGACAAAAGCCAAATTGTGACGGCTGGGTCAGAGCGTATCGAAAATGGCAGGTCTTGTGGGGTCAGTATCTACCAAAAGTGGTCCAAGGAAGGGCAACTTTTGAGCCAGCCACAGGGGTTACAACTCATTGATGTGATGGGGAGTGAAGGCGAGACCGTCTGGTCTGATCCCACAGGAGAGCTGCTGTAGTACAAATTGCTGAAAAAGTTAATGCTGGGTGTGATAGAAAGGTGTGAGGTACATCACAGCTTGCTGCGTATGGGGCTGTATAGCCAGGGACCGGTCAGAGTGCCCATGCTGACCTCAAAAGTGCCTACAATGGGCACATGAGTGTCAGAACTGGACCATGGAGTAAATAAAGAAGGCGGTCTAGTTGATGAGTCACGTTTTTTGTTACATCATGTGAATAGTCAGGTGCATGTGTGTCATTTACCTGAGGAAGAGGAGAGCAGGATGCACTAGGGGCGGAAGGCAAGTTGGCGGAGGCAGTTTGATGCTCTGGGCAATGTTCTGCTGGGAAACCTTGGGTCCAGGCATCCATGTGGTTATTCCTTTGACATGTATCACCCACCTAAGCATTGCTGCAGACAACATATGCCCATTAATGCCCGATGGCAGTGGCCTCTTCCAGCGTCTGTGGGATCTGCTGATCAGTCAAGTCTGATCTATAGAAGCCCCACCTTGCAACTTAAAGGATCGGCTGCTAATGTTTTGGTGCCAGATATCTTCAAATATTCTTGTGGAGCCCATGTCTCAGTGGGTCACAGCTGTTTGCGGGCACAGGAGGGACCCAATATACACATATGAAGTGGTTTTAATTTTATGGCTGATCAGTGTATACTTTTTCAGTGAGTCTCATTTAAAATCTTCGTCCATCACCTCTTGTATTCATTGTTTTTCTGCTCTAACAAGCACATAACACAAAATCTCCTGAGTTTTGCTGAAGGAAAACAATTTCTCCCAGTTTTCACAGAAATCCCATTTATTAGCGTTTGTGCGTTGGAAAGGAAAAAGAACATCATGTGTGTGAGAAATTAGGTTTATGTTACTTTGTGGGGACCAAATGTCTCCCACAATGTAATAAAAACCTGTTTTTCCAAAGATCTGTGCATACGGTCACTAAAAAGTCTTGTATTTTGTTTGCTTACTTATGGTTGGGGTTAGGGCTGGGTAGGGGTTAAGTTTGTCATGTTGGGATTAGACTGAATGGAGAGTCCCCACAAAGATATAATTACAAAGGTAGGGTTATGGTTTAAAGGTGGGGTACACCCTGGACGGTACCCTAGTCCGTGACAGGGGACATAGGCTGACTACACGCTGTTTCAGTCCGCACTTCTGAAGGTGTTGGGCAACAGCACTACCCCTTGCTAACATTTCCAGATAATGTTATATAGCACCTTCTTCCCCCATCTATTACAGTTATTCTCTGCTCTGAAAAACATCTCCACCGCCCCAACTTCGTTTATGTAGAGGACGTCATTTTGATGATGACCAAATATTTTGGACGCAAGGGGGCGCTTTAGTGTCCAGTAAGATCCTCGAAAGAAAGCTCTGTTTCCGGGTGTCAGATATGAGTTGCATGAATCTTCTCTTAGTAGTACATAATGTAGCTACGTTTCGCATGTCTTTACAATGATTATTTGATAGTGGAAATAGTTTTTGCGGGATTTTCTGTAACATATTTAAACACAGCAAGATACCATTGGGAACTTATTTAAGATGCTACATGGACTTTAAAATATGCACTTGCTCGTTTCCTTAAAATAGCCTGAAAACGACTGGGACGTGCTCTGTTTTGCCTATTAGGCCAAATTGCCCTTCACTTCAGGTTTACATTATACCACGTGTCACACTGTCTATTTAGGGTTGTTATTATCTGCAATTACGGTTTGTATAATTGCCCTTTGGTTTACAAAGCTAAAACGTCTAAAGATGCCACTGTTTATAATCACACTGTGTCATAGCTATTTTGCAACACTGAAGTCAATATGTGTATAAAGTTTATTTCATATTCATACAAAAAGTAGAAAAAAAAAATCAACGAGTATTTTCCTTAGTGACACCGTAAGTAACCCTCTATATAAGCTCTGTATTGCAAACTGGGTATTTGTAATTTTTAAGAATAAAAAAGCTTATCTCAAACAAAAATCGTAAGCCACTGATAATATTGGTGATGCTGAATTATATGTTTTAAACAGCCATTTTTAATTAAATATTCACATTATATTATCGAACTCCAGGGATTTACCGTTTATATGGCTTATTTTCGGGTTCAATATCAGGCTTTAGCCTAATTATGATTTGAATCGTTTAAATTATGCCTATGTATGATAAACTTCTCTTGAAAAACGTGCATAAATCCATTAATTCATCCGTTTTTTAATCCAGTTAACATGTCATTTTAGATGCTGCTACATAAGTAGGAAACACTTTATTTTAAAAATAAAAACGTAAATTCTTGCTAAAGCAAATTGTTGTTAGACATCAAAAAGTAAGCTTTGACTTTAAAAATGCTATATATGCAGTATCTTTAAAATATAACTTAAAGAAACCCGACAAAATATAGATGACAAAAAGAAACATACGACGCGGCGTGCATCATACAACAAATAAGGAAAAATCAAAAAGAAGACGTAAAGAGCAAAGTATTCTCCTGCACGGGAGAATGAAAAAGGACATAAAGGAGCAGACTAAAGGACTTCAAGAGTTGTAATGCGATAACAGGAACAGCTGCACGGCTCTTTCATAACCAATCAGCTTTCCGTGCAGGTGACGTTTCCGCACACTACGTCAGACCAATGGCGATTCAGTAGAGTAAGAGAAGAGAGTTTGAGTGATAAGGACACGGGTGCCTCATCAGCATCGGGAATAGGCACGGCTGCACGCACACCCCTTACTTTAAACGTGAACAATACGATTTCAGAGCATCCCTGCAGTGCCGCTTGTATCAGTCGAGTACGACCCCGCCGCAATTGCGAAATATCATTTTCTGCCATAATCGGCTGCACTTCGTTTCTAAAGTGGACCTAACACCACCTTACTATCTTGACATGGGAGATATGGGGGATCCACCGAAAAGTAAGTACAAGTTGTTACACTGGAGAGGATTTTATTTATTTGTGGCAATAACAGCCTTATCGAACTTCCAGAAATAATGCGTGCTGTTATGAGAACGGAAACTACTGTGCGCATGGAAATGTTCTCTTGCGTCTTCCTTCTGGTCGCATCATTTATCTTAAGATAGTGTTAAACTTGACGTGACAGTAAATAAAGTAAGACGACTTTCACATTGATGTATAGAAACCTCAAAGTACATTTATGTTAAAAGTTAGCAGTGTGATGGTATTATTGTTGTTGTTGTTTTGTAGTTGTTTTACTGTTGTTCTTGTTGCTATTCTTTGGAAATGATTATTTATAATATTATTTAGGCCTATATAAAAACCGTTTAACTACTGCCGATATTATCACATATTTCCAGGATACTTAGGTATAAATAACATTCTGTTTCTGTGGAAACAAATGACACATGTGACTGTAGTGCACTGCACCAGCACATAATCCCGGAATATTGTAACAAGCAATGTGCAAAAGTTTACACTTTGTTTTCTTGTTTCTTTGTCTGTAGAAAAACGGCTGATTTCATTATGTGTTGGATGCGGAAATCAGATTCACGATCAGTATATTCTTCGGGTTTCTCCTGATCTGGAATGGCATGCAGCGTGTTTGAAATGTGCAGAATGTAATCAGTATTTGGACGAATCGTGTACCTGCTTTGTCAGAGACGGAAAAACCTATTGTAAAAGAGACTACATCAGGTAGGTTTTTGTTGTTGTTGGAAGCAAAATCCTTTTATTGACGTACCTGATGTTTGTTCATGCATCGCAGCTACTACACTCTTCGCAAATATTTCCTTTGTTTTAACACTCTAAACTGAATATGCACTCTAAAGGAAAAAAAACTCTAAACAGATAAACACATTCTGATAAATTCCCTGTTTTACTGAGGCGTATAAAATATGAGGCCTAATTAATGTTTATTAGAAATTAATGGAGTGTGTCTAATTTAAAGTGCTTGCATTTATATGCAATTTAATAATAATAATAACTCTTAAAACTTAACACAAAATGTTATAGAGTTTGTTTCTGTTTGTTTTCTCTTTTTTTAAAAAAGTATTATTAAATATTATTAGTTATAACATTTATTACTACCGCTGTGGAGCTGATTTACCGATTATATGTCCAGCTCTGACAAATATGCATTTTACAAGCTAGTAATTGACATCGGGTTTCATTTGCCAATGCAGTTTACTTTCTGTTCAACAGTTTTATTAGTGTAAACATATGTTTTTTTTTCTATAATTACTAAGCAATTGCGATTTATTTGTGATGTTGAACACGCAAAAAAATTATGTTACGTTATTAAGACAATCTCTTAATATGACATGACACATTTCTTGTAACGTCGTCCCTTAAAATTTAGATTAATGATATTTGACAGAAACGTGACTCGTGTTCAGCCCATTAACTACACAATACATTATTTACGAATCACATACACTCTTTGAAGTGCAACTACATCGTGCACTACGGAGAGAGAGCATGCCTGACTGTGTAACATGTTGTATTACGCTTAATTTAATGTTTTTAAAGATCTGCAATTCAAACATGCAGTGTATATTTTATAAATAGAATAGCTGATATGAATGCATATGTCTTGCGTTTTCGTATTCAAAGCATATTCATTGCCGGTAGTATCATACTTCAGCATGGTATGTTGTATATATCACACATTAATTTCCTTTTACACGGAGTAACTATTTGTACAAGGATATTAAAAAAAACACGCATAAAATGTATATTTTGAGTTAACAGTGTAATATTTTCATTTGTCGCCACTGGATTTTTAAATTCTTGAATACATAAGTTTTTTTCTTTACAATAATATTTCTTGGAGGACAGTCTAACGCGATTTTTAAATTACTATTATATTTTTTCACTGTTCTAGGTTATACGGGATAAAGTGCGCAAAATGCAACATAGGGTTCAGCAAGAATGATTTTGTTATGAGAGCGCGCACCAAGGTGTATCATATCGAGTGTTTTCGGTGTGTGGTCTGCAGCCGGCAGCTTATCCCCGGGGACGAGTTTGCTCTGAGAGAGGATGGCCTGTTCTGTAGGGCCGATCACAACGTTGTGGAACGGGCAACAATGGGGGCTGGAGACCCTCTTAGTCCTTTACACCCGGCAAGACCTTTACAGATGGCAGGTAAGTTGGGGTTTTTCAAGTTAATTTCATAAATTTATTTTCGATGTAGTTGCTGTGATGGTTTTTATTTTTTTCCTAACTCTTATACTAAAATGTATGCAATATAGCGATATAAAGTAATATAAAGGATAATTAAGTACAATAAGTGCATCCAATTGAATAGGTGAAAATAAGGAGAACGCTACGAGAAAAAACGATAAACGATGCACAATTTAATTATGTGCAATAGGTCAATTGGATGAACACCTTCTCCGTGATACATTTATAAAAATAGAAAAGTTAATCCATTTGATAATCAGAGACTAATTGGCAGCTTAATTAATGCATTTCCGAATATAAAAAAATATTTTGGCAGTTCAGTAACATGCGTCGGCTTATTTGTTGTGCTTTATTTACTTACTAAATGAAAAACTACAACTTCCATTTAAACGAATGCTTTTCACAATAGCGTATTCAAACGGGCGCTAAACTAATAAAGTGGAATGGTTTAATAATTATAAGCAAAACGGCCTAAAATACGCCCCCAAAAGCCATCATAGAGAAACCGTGGCATTTCAAGTTGACGATAAATACATTGTTTCTCTTGTTAAAATGCCCTCTCTACTAACTTCAACATCCGTTTACTGATTTGTATAAAATAAATGCATCTTTAAATATCGTTTGATTAAATTGATCTTTTCACAGATCCACCTGTACTGGTCTCAAATACTCAGTACCTAATATGCCATTCAAAGAAATAAAAAACATTAATTGATTTACCATATGTGAGCATCCTTACAAATTGAATTTTCATGTTAAGTGGCCAGAGTAGTAATGATGTATGCAATAAATGTCTTAAGATTGTCTTTTAGCTATTTTGACATACCTAGACATTTACTGTATATTGTAAGTTATCAGGTAGTTTACCAACTGTTGCTTTTAGTTTTAACACAACAATATCCACTATATTCACTGGCTTACTTACTCTGCAGAGTAAAGCTGTGCTCATAAAATCATTTCCTCTTCAGAAGTGAGTAAAGATCTCCAGTTTTATGGTAAGCCCATATATTGCTTGGTGAGTTCTTTTGTTTACCTCTGTTACATGTGCTTTATCACAGCAGAACCCGTGTCGGCTAGGCAGCCTGCACTTCGACCACACGTCCACAAGCAGCCGGAGAAAACGACTCGGGTCAGGACGGTCCTCAACGAGAAACAGCTACACACTCTTAGAACCTGCTACAATGCAAACCCGCGACCAGACGCCCTCATGAAGGAGCAGCTGGTGGAGATGACAGGCCTGAGTCCTCGAGTCATCCGGGTCTGGTTTCAAAACAAACGGTGCAAGGACAAGAAAAGGAGCATTTTAATGAAACAACTTCAGCAACAGCAGCCCAACGATAAAACGGTGAGAATCCTTCATGCTGCTCTGGTCAGTCAGGTCCTGGTCAGGGGGAATCACAGATCAGCAAAAGGAAAGCACTAACTGCAATGTCTACATTTAAATGCCATGTACAACCCGCATGTGCAATATTCTGTTTGTCCACTTGCGTGGTAAATCTTAGTAGCATGTATGTTATTTTGGCATCCTGACTAGATATTCTGTCGTCAGTTTTTGATATTAAGAAACCAGGAAATATATGGAAGCTGCATATATATAATACTGGATCTATTTTATAGTGAAGTGACACTAAGAAAAAAATACTTTCTTGTCTGTGTAACACATTCCATTGTTGATACTTCCTTCTCTTCAGTCATCAAGCACATTTACCGTCAAATGGACCGATTATCAGTGCTACCACTTTAAAATGCAGATGAACATAAAACAATTACTAGCATGTGAAACACACAGATACTAATTTGAATGTTTGGGATCATGATCAGAATATCCAGGGTATGACAGGGACCCCCATGGTGGCCGCCAGCCCGGAGAGGCATGACGGCGGTCTGCAGGCAAACCCAGTGGAGGTGCAGAGTTACCAGGCACCTTGGAAAGTACTGAGTGACTTCGCACTGCAGAGTGACATAGACCAGCCTGCATTTCAGCAACTGGTGAGTGTCGATGCGCAGCACAAAGCCTGCAGTGTTTGCAGTGGCAGCCGGCACTGGCAGCCGGCACTGGCGCAGGTAGCCTTCTCTTTATCACCAATAAAGGAGAACATTTTCTGTAATAAATAAATTATCAATACAACTGGTTTTAAGAAATAGCATGAATCTTCAGCTATATCCATAGTGCAACAGACATTGCCCACAATGGTTTTAACATTATAGGCTGTAATTAGTAATATCAGTAACTGCCTTTTGCACTCTTTATCACATTTTAAATCACAATTATTAATGAATGTTGCTTTGAAAACAGATATTGTCTTTTGAGTTTGTGACTTAAGCATAGACTGTAGGCAGTGATTCATGACTGAATTAGTGTGAACATATTATGATACGAATATATTTACAAGTAAAGAAAAGAAAAACTTACTTTTTAAAAAAAGTTTTGTGAATAACATGCCTTGCAGCATTTTTCCTTGAAGCTATTAATTAGGATTTTGTTTACTTGTCAGGTAAATTTTTCAGAAGGAGGACCGGGATCAAATTCAACTGGGAGTGAAGTTGCATCAATGTCCTCTCAACTACCAGACACACCAAACAGCATGGTATCGAGTCCTATAGAAGCGTGAATGGGACCCATCGAACGAATGAAAGGGAAAAAAATACCACTGAACCACCGTCTGCACTGGTCTCTTCATTTGAAATGTACCCTCCTCTCATCTGCACGAAGCCTCTTTATTTAAATAACCCAGGCTGTGTTTGTACACTGTGAAGACAATCATGGGAATTACTTAGAAGAAAAATATGTGCTTCTACGCAGATTTCAAAAGTATTCCACGCATAACATCTGAGAAGATATCCATGATATATAAATAATGGAAATTCGGAATTGCATTTAAAAAGCATAGATATAGTTTCATACGAAAACGGCGCTGCCTGTTTGGGATGAGTTTGGTAACAGCTCGGCCAAAATGAATAAAGCGATGCAATGCGTAAATGATGCAGTATTTTAGTAAAGCTGTGGACTTACAGAAAAATTGGGTGCGCAGTATTGCAACGAGACGATATCGGACAAAAGCGTTTAATATGTTTTCAGAAAGAGGCATTGCGGGCTGCATTTAACTTGACTGACACAAGGACTCACCGGCCCCGATTTCATGAAATATTTCACGAGAAATTAAAGACGAAATTAACGACTTAATGGAGATTGAAGATGTACTGCTTATTTGACTTTTTGAAGATCTTCATAAAAGCTCAAGTACTAACATTGCAACACGGTATACCTCTATTTTGCCACAAGCTTCGTGGGAATATTTTGTGTGAGTTTGTGTCTGTCCAAGAACCTTTTCCCAAAGATGTGTATAGTTATTGACTGAAAAGAAACCTGTTATTAGCTCTGGAAAATGTTTCCTTTTTTCTGTTCTTGTTCTATAAAAATATAATTTATTATTTATTGTCGAAAGACGTGCCACTTTTCATGTATCTCTGATTGTTGAAGTAAAGAGAAAATATTGTAAATTTGTCTTTGAATCTATATTTAATTTATGTTTAGGCGTGGGCGCCCGTCTAATACTACTACTCTTAATAATAATAATAATAATAATAATAATAACAAACTTATAAGCATTGTTGTTCCAATTATCCTTTATTTCATTATTTAGGCTCCAAAAATGTATTGCTTAGGTTTGTAGATCGGAGAATGACCGGTTGCGTATAGGCCTAAAAATCGTTTAATTTAGCCTTTACATTAATCAATAAACATTGTGCTTTTCCAACCAAATGTAATGCGCTTGCCAACAGTTTTGCTCGATTCATGTACGCCTGTGGGAACGTTATTCTATTCCTTAAAAGCGAGTATCGCAACGGCAACTTCCACGTAGGACGTGGGAACGAACGTGACCACTAATAGTCTGACCACAAATTAAAAACAAAATTCTGTAAATCGTAGGTCAATTAAGAAATCTTTAGTATCGCTAATGTTAGGTATAAAATGTGCGGTCTTTTTTACTTACAGTTTTTACAGCCTAATAATTAAAGTGAATAATAATGAATACAGACTTAGACATACTCTCCCCGAATTAATGCTAACAACATAGGCGTATCAGTAGCAGGCCTATGTCATATTTGTTACAGACCACTGATAGCTCTGTATGTTGTATATGCAACTGAACAGTATAGAGTCTAATATTGGGGGGGGGGGGGGCAACAGTGGGCGTGAGGGGGGGGGGGGGGGGGGGGGGGGGGGGGGCCGGGGGGCAAAAATTAATAGTTTAAATTAAAAGGTTATCATTAAATACAACAGCCAAGAGCCTCAAACTCAACATTTTTATGAAATGCAAATGGTTATATTAGGTCATTTCGAAAGAAATTCACATTTCAATAAACATTATGCCAGGAATTTCATCTGTGATCTAGTATTCATGAAGACGTTTAAACAAGCTCTACTGCGTTAGTCTCTGAACTTAGTTGAAACAGCATGACCAATCGCAAAATCAAGAACTACTGTAAATAAGGAGTTACATGCTTGTTACCATTTCCCTACCAAGTCAGACAACTACATATAAACGATTCTACAAGATTTGTATAGGGTTACTGGAAGCAGTTTTTAAGTTCGTATCATATTTTTACTAATCAGGTGGGTTTTCTCTTTAACTAGTATAAACAATAACGATTGCGTTGTTCTGGGTGATATATTGTCAGCGTGTATTTGAAATATGCGGAAACCTTTTAAGGCTGTGATTGAAGAAGCATTCCCAAAGCAGGTGTCATCAACATTACTCTGGGTGGCACTCGTTCAGTCGCTGAAATAAGTAATATCAAGACAATCGTCATTCGTCGAAATTAAAGCAAATTAGGTCGTATTTATTATAATTGTTATGAATAACTGGTCTTGAGTCTTCGAATATTCCATCTGAAACCATTTTCTCCCAGAAATAACAGTGCATTATGCTCATAAATTTAAACAATATTTTAAACGATACTTTAAGATACATGTTGTCTCTGAAGTAGAAAACATTAAGTAAACAAATCCCGTTAAACCGTTGATTTCTTTTACAACTACATTTTGCACGTATTGAAATTAGTATGATACATTATTAAAATTCATTTATGTTGATTAATGTATTAAAAAGGAAGTGACAATACGGATGTACACCAGACACGTGTGTATATGGACACATGTAGACTAGCAGACTGGTGGATTTGCGCTTTTAAAATAATCTCATGTATATACTTCTTACGAACACAGTCCGGTATCGTATTTTATATTGTCTAGATCAGCCGAAAAAATGCCTGTATATTTACATGCCATATGTCCAGTGGGCAGTGCTGCTGCCTGGGATTCTCTGATTCTCTCCTAAACTTCAACAACAAAATCTCAAACAAGAGGCATAAATATTCCCCGATGACAATCTGCCTTCAAACAGCAGTGAATTCTTCTTTCGTCTGTCTTCATCTCAGCACATCCCAACCTCACAATGACAAATGTGGTTTCTTGAACAAAGAAAGATGACTCCCGTTCAAACAAATCATCTTCAGGGTGTTTGTAGCATGACTGTAACGATGCATTGATACAAATCTAACTAACACATGGAATCCATTTGTAAATGTCTCACCTTGCACATTATGCATTAGTCCGAACACAAGTGTAAATGTAAATACCATTGCAAACAGAGTATTAGGAATGAACATTTGCTTTTACTGGATTTTTGCATGCAATGTAAAGACAAAATTCAGATGCACTACTGTAAGTGGAGGGCAAGTCATGTGAATTCAGCATGTGGCCCGAGAGAGGGCCGCAGGGAGAGGCTCCTCCGATTCGGTTCCGTTTTACACGTCCTGTGTAACAGCACTGGCTGGAGAAAACATGGGCAGCGTTCAGCACAGTTATAAGTACGACTTATATTTACAACACACACACTGCTTAATTTTTTTACAAACGCACTGCATTTCCGTTTCAATATTATTTGAAGTAATTTGCTTATGTTTTTCACACCATACTAAGTATCTCTCAAACTGTATCTGTAAGGTGAGCTCTAAACATATTCCTTATTCCTTTATATATTGCAAAAAAAAAATCAACATATTTTCTTTCATGATTCCATCACACAGCAATTAGGAGATTGGTTTAATATTACGCTACGGAACTTTCTGAAATATAGGGTATAGATATTGGGTGCATTTTTCTTGACTGAATGTTAATTTTTGTGATTATGAGCATGTATACCTTAGGAATTTTAATGCAGTTGCTCCCTAGGATTTGTATTTCATTATGCATTATTTATATTTTTTAAAGCACTAATCTAGATTAGAATGCAAATCCATATTTACAGTATGCCAAGCATACAGTGTGTGGCTAAGCCTCTGCGCCTGTGAGTGGAGGGTTGCCAGTTTGAGCTCAGCTTCAGCAAAACAGTTACATGGCTGTGGTCCTGTGAGTCTGGCCCTTAACCCCCCAGCTCCATGGGGGCTGCTACAGGTGGCTGCCCTTCACTGCCAAACTCACTCTCACCTACAGGTGTCTACATATGTCATGGAGAGCATGATGGGGTAGCTGAAAGACAGGGACTAGCAAAGGCTCATTATTATTATCAAGGAACCCACAGGTTATTATATATCAAATAAGCTGCTATTGTCCTTATTATAGTATTTTTTTTTCCCGTATAGTGGGGGCATATTGCAGTTTGTACCATGCTGCAGCCTAGGAGATGTCAATCACAGTCAGCTGACACTATAGGTATGAGGTCAAGCTCATGTTTAGCATTTGGCTACAAACACATTAGACTTTATCACATACATTTTTCACAGCAGGCTTTACAGACATAAGTTCCAGTGATGACATATTTGAGTTAAGATCCTAACATTATCATATGACATTCATCTTAATGCTCTACAGATTTCATTGAGATAATGCATTTGATTTAGTAGCTTATTTATAATCAGGAATCTACTTTATCTTTAGAAACAAACTGTTAGTCCCATTACCATAGTTATTCTTTTAAATACAACAAAAGGGTTATTCATGAGA
>JAODKE010000125.1:11981197-11991441 GCA_026779605.1 Mormyrus hasselquistii
TGGATCCCTCTCCAGCTTTAGTGACATTTTTTTTTTCTTGGCCACTTTCTCATTTTACAGGTCTGAGGAGGGGTTGGACCAAGAAAGAAAAAATATTGGATTAAATCAACACTAATTACCTAATGTCAAAAATGACTTCACCTGCAATCTGGAAATGGATTGTGGGAGCAGGTCAAGCCTATCAGCTGCAGAAGTCACAAATATCGTTCCGTTGTCAGCCTCACTGGTTTAGCTGTAAGGCCTGAACGCAGGTGGGCTGTACTGGGGGACCAAAAGCACTGCAATTAGATGTGCTGTTTTGCAAGTTCTCCCCTTAAGTCTACAAGAGTAACGTGTACAGCAATGATCTACTTGCACTATGTGTACTGTGTTTGATTTGTACTCTGTATACTTAATTTGATTAGGTATACTGCCTTTGCACTGTTTTGCATTCATTTTTGTATCCATGGACTTAATGTATCTCAGTGTTGTATGCAAAAGAATTTTCACCTTTGGTCAATAAAGTATATCTTCGTATAATCTTATGATTTTATCTCTTATCAAGCAAAAGGTTCCTTTCGGTGTGCATTACTTTACATTACGCACATATAAGGCGGTGAAGATCCCTTCTGTAAAATCACGTTTGTGGTATTGAATATGAATAGCTTCAGTGTCATCTGCCCTGTGTTCCGCGCGGCAAAGGCTAGCTGGTTAGTTTCGCCCGCTTTACCCGGTATACCTTTGGCTTTTGCCAGTGTCATTTCCTGAGAATGACATAAGTCACTAGGCGACACAGCAGCGTGCCGCGGACGGCTATGGTTCAGAGCCTCAGCAGCTACAAAGGGAATCCTTCAGTTTCCACATTCCGTCCTTGACTGCTGACATGCAGCAGCCGTCCACTTGAACACATCAATAAATAGAACTTTGATAGGCAGAAGTGACATTCCAGAGCCTCACGTGAATGTTGCACCCAAATAAAAAATTATTCTGCCAAATAAACAAATCTAAATGTAAATGTAAATCTGAGTGAATGGAGAGATATGGTCCAGCATTTCCTGGACAGCGGCTCTATCCATGGCATAAGACTTGGTGACAATGTCCAGATCTTCTAGTCATTTCTGTCCAGGACTGAGACATTTTCGGGGAACTTCTCCATTGTGGCCTTACTCCTGCATTCCTTTCATCCCATTACAGGTGGCCATATAAAGCGCTATACACATAGAAATACCCCATGACCCCGACTAAGATAAGCTTTTAGAAGATGTATAAATGGACGGATATATAAAAATTCAAGCAATCTATATCGATTAAATTAAAATATTGCTGTGATTGATAACGGCGCTCCCATTTGCATGTTGGCTACTTTACGATATTTTTAACTTTATCGTTATTCCTTTATGCGGTAACACGTTGTAAATGGTAACGGCCCGAACCTAAAACACTCATATGTAATTAACAACCATATTTGGGGAGTGAGAAGAGATAATTATTAATATATTACCCACAGAATAAATTCCAAACATAAAAATAAAAGCCATAAATTTCCGTTAAGCCAGAGCTTTTAGCGACCATTTAAATGTTGCCTTTTGGCTTCACAAGCCTTATTACTCGCCATAACCTGCCTCCATAAGCAGTACTGCACTTTGGCCCTAACGTGCATGCTGAAGCTTTGAATTATTCTTATGCCTCATCTGATAAATGCTACTATTCAAACCCTAACAGGAAAAAATTACTGGGTGAATTTGGTCTCAAAGTATTCTCCCTTCAGTAGAAACTGACAGCAGTGAATTATTTACTTATGGACTGAAAAGGATTTGAATATTGAAATAGGTGTGTTTACTATAGTTTTATTAGGTTTTATATTCTCATAATGCAACTGATTGTAATGTATAGTTCAAATCAGTACTACAGTCATTAAGGGCTATGAGTTTACAAACATTCTGAAACATTTTAACGGTATATCCTGAGCAACATTCCTTCCTTTTGTGTGCAGCTGCAAGTCTGTGTGCTTTGTCCATGGATTAGGTTTAAAAAGAACATGTACATTCAATAGCTATTACCATGTACAGATTAATGTGTGTATCTCACAGAATTCTTCTATACCATATTTATTTGCTTATGCTTTCTGAGATCTGTTCTAAATAATAATACAGATACTCCTCTACTTACGAATGAGTTACGTTCCGAATGGCCGTTCGTAACTTAAAATGTTCGTAAGTCATTATTCAACATAATTTTAAGGGTATACGCAAGTACTAAGAACTAGGATGCTGGGAGTACGCACGTTACGCTGCTGCGCGGGGGGAGTAGCAGCCAGAAGACGTATTAGGCAGAATTGATTTGCGCGCAGAAAAAAAGTTGATGTTGTGGACAGGAAACGGGAGCCCAACGAACACAATTTGGACTTGCAGTCCTTTTTGTTCGTATGTCTTAAAGTTCGTATGCAGAAAGTTCGAAAGTAGAGGAGCATCTGTGCATAACAATTTAATGTCACATGGTTGGTTAGTGAGAAAATACTGTTGCATCACACCTCCAGGGTTGGAGGGACAGATGCCCTAGCTGTGTGTGTGCAGCTTGGATGTTCATGTGGGTTTCCTCCCACATTTCAAAGGCATGCAATTAGGTAAGCCGGCACCCCTAAATTGCCCATTGAGTATCACAATATGTGCAAGGGTGTAGCCTAGCCTTGTGCTGTATGTTACCTGTGATATTCTCACGGATAAATGGTTCAAAGAGGGATTATAATCGAGTTAAGGCTGTATAGAGCTTTATAACCACAAAGAATTCACAGGAAATGGCCAATGCTTTCTGAATGTTCATGAATCAGATTTCTTATCAATATAGGTGGTTACTTGTGAATGAAGGAGCTGGTAGAAATGTTTCATTTTGGATCCAGATAATCCGACATTAGTTTGTACGTACAAAATAAAAACTCATTATACTGAATTTGAACTAAAACTGAATGTCAGCTACATATAGATGTATGTATGGCACATCAGGGATCACTTTTTCTTCCTCTCATATATTTCATCTATTGTAAATGACTGTCATTACTAATATAATATAAGAAACTGCATTTTTTTTTTTTTTGCGGGGGATATTTAACAAGCTATAGAATCACATTTTGTCTCATACTGTAGTTCCTTCTTCCTACTGGTACAATGCAGATGAAAGGTTCATGTATCTCACAGTGTTATTATAATTCAGTTGGCTCTCCTCCTCGTAAATTTGTGACTTACAGGTTAAATAAATTAACATTTACCACTAATCTATTTAGCCACAAATACAGTTTTTCATTTCCAGAACAAAACAAGATAAGATCTCATAGTTATTCAGCCTCGCATTTATAATAGAACTGCAGATACAAAGCAGTACCCTAATGATCACCTTACAGGTATTTAGGTCATATTGCACATATACCATTTACTTACTGTTAAAAGTATAGCAAAGAATAAAGTATATATCAAATGAACATAAAAATTTTAAATGTTAAGTACCTGTATACTACATTGAACACAGGTGTAGTAACACTCGACATTAAAATCTACTAGCAGTAATAACGAGCTACTGATTTTTTATTATTCTTGTGCAAATAGGACCGTATTGAGAAATAATTTAGCTATAAACATAAACAGTACACTATAAATACTCCTCAGCTCTCCAGACAGAATTATTGTACACCTCATCGCTTAAGGGAAGTGAGGATATTACAATATTATAACCTCTAAAACAACTTCTTTTAACCCATTCAAATATCTTCAGTGTGCATAACAAAAATGTTTATGGCATTGGTGATGGAAGCTAATGTGCTTGATGAGTACAGGGACACACTCCCCTAGCACAGGGACACACTCGCCTAGCAGGGGGACACACTCCCCTAGCACAGGGACACACTCGCCTAGCAGAGGGACACACTCCCCTAGCACAGGGATACACTCGCCTAGCACGTCTTAGTGGCCTTGCTAAGCCAGATTGATGTGTTTTAATACTCAGCATGAGTAAGGAGCATTGCAATTGCTGATAATTAAGCCGGGTTTGAGTAAAATGTAAACCTTATAACCAATTTATGGCTTAATTTGTCCATTTATATATTAATATATAATATACAGAATATACCGAATAATATGTGCTACTAGCAATATAACAGCTTACATTAGTAGAGAATTCTAGAGTAAACTATCTATGTGGATGCATTTACTGGAGCAATTAAAATGAGATTACTTAAATTATACTTAAAATAAGAACATTTTCTTAAAAAAATAGATTTTGAACTTGACATACTTTAGACTAATTTTTATTTTTTTTAAGGTTTTTACTAAGACAAAATGCTTTCATTTTACAAAAGGATGTTGTGTATTCATGATAGCTCAGAAACAGGTAATAGAAGATAATTAAACATTAAAGTTCATGATCTGATGTCTGCTGTCTGCTCAGGGTTTCTGGTGAATGTCCATTTCTTGTGATTGTGCGTCACTCAGTGTATATCACCAAATATTTGGCTAATTGTAAGACAATATTTGAGAGGAGACTATTTCGATTCACACAGTCTATGCAAATGTGACACTGTGACAGCTTGTTAAAAAAAACCTTTGTTTGAAAACACTTCCCGATTCATAAACATCTGTATATACAGTATATTGCCCGCTTTACCTCTAAACTAAAAAATGGCATGACTTTTATTTGTAATTACTAACTCAGATGAGCTCAGATGAAAACAAATGAAAATGAAAATGCAGCATTGATTAAAAAATGCTGGTATAACTGAAATATGAGCATAAGAATTCACGAATGATACGCTGTTACATCTGAATCCATTCTAATGCATGATGAAAAAATCTTTAATCATTCATATAAATAAAAACATTGCATAGAAAAAGATTACATCTTTGCTCATACATATTATTTTTATTTTATATAGATGTGTGTGCGTGTGTGTGTGTGTGTATATATAACAAAAAATTGTTGTTTTGACATTGTAGGGACCTTTTCTCAAGTCCCCACAATTATCTGTGAATGCAATCAAAAAACTGAAAAAAGTGCCAAAAGTCTGATACTTTGTTTTGTTGCTTATGGCTAAGGTTAGGGCTGGGTAGGGGTTAAAGTTGTCATATTGTGATTAGAGTTTTCTCCATATAAATGAATGGAGAGTCCCCACAAAGATATAATTACAAACCTCTGTGTGTGTGCATGTGTGTGTATGTGTGTGGGTGTAAATCTACTTCAGGGGTGGGCAATCTTATCCAGAAAGGGCCGGTGTGTGTGCGGGTTTTCGCTGCAACTCCCTACTTAGATTACTAATTAGAGGACTGATTGGCTGAAGAGTCTTCGCACCTGTGTTTGAACAGCTGATCTACAGGTTATCCCAAAAACCTGCATACACACCCTTTGCAGATAAGATTGGCCACCCGTGGTCTATGTATGCAGCTCAGGAAAAAATGAAGAGACCACTCTATATTTAAGAAAAATCAGCATTTTTTAAATCCAGCTTTAATCCTGGTTCTGCTGACAGAAGGCTACACTAAACAGCAGATTGTTTCCTGATTCAAAATTTCTAGGAAAGCAGAACCCAAGAGGAAAGTTCAGCAGGAGACACTGGGAATGAGCAGAAACCAGGCCGGTAAACGGCAGAAGTAACTCTTTAATGTCAGAGATGACCGTTACTGTAACTTATCCAGCAGTAAATTGCTGGTGTGAAGTGTACTGCTTGAACAGTTCATCTCAGGCTCTTAGAAGTAGGACTAAAGTACTATTAATGAGAAACAGAGGAGAACCAAGCTGCAGCAAAAAGTAATGTTATAAACAGACACACACCCAGAAACTGAGAAATGAATGAAACAATTGTTTTATGTACACACACAATGAACATAATATGCCTATTAACCGATTAATTAATTAATTGCTGTATTTCCTGTGTGCTGAGGAAATACAGTACAGGTGATTCTCTGAGAAATATTTTTATGATGTAACATTGCAGTCTATGAGAGTCTGGCGCTACATTTAGGGCTGTTCGCTGCCTTGCGTTTGTAGCTTCTGGGATAGGATGTGGACCGACATGACCCTGAATAGGGCAAGCAGATATAGAAAATTGATGGGGGCCTGGATAGATGCATAACATTGCAATTTTGTTCATGCAGTAAATGTTGTGTACAGTATGAGGCTGCTTGAGTCTTGGGCGGTCAGAGAAAATGATGTTTGTTGATGATCTTCATGTTGGTGTAAAACTGTAATATCATGCCTGTGAAAACGGGTGTTAATTTAGTCAATTTCAAAACCTCTACTAAAAACACCACAGTGTTTTGTAGAAACAATCCAATTCTACCCTTGACTTGACCACTAGTACATGTATACCATGTTTGCTAATCAATACTTCATTCAGTTATTTATCTGATTAAATTCATTAATTACGCTGCGGGTGAATTTTGTTTTTTATTTTTATTATTTTTATGTTTTCAGAGCAAATACACTTACTACCCAGATAAATAGCTTTAAACATTTTCCCTGACTCTGTGATACCTTTGCATAGTATACTCTGTATACGCTCTTAAATGCAGTAACAACATGCATTATCCATCCATCTTCCTCCCACTTATCTTGGGCTGGGTCACCTGGTACTCCCTAGATAGGACGCCAGCTCATCGCACAGTACACTTACTGACATGGACCACGAGTTACCAATTAGCCTGACTGCATGTCTTTGGGGTGGAGCAGGAAACCAGAGTAGCTGGAGAAAAACACGACACAAGGGACATGACACAAGCTCCCAAATCTGGAACAGGGAGGCAAAAGCACTAACCATGGAGTCCCTGAGCCACCTCGCTGAGATCGCCAAAAAGCCACTTTGTTTGCGAGTTTTTTCTTGAACTAGTCTGGTTATAAGAAAAGACTCCCTATTCATGTAATCATTTTTTGCCGTAATTACGAAAATGTAAATCACCCACATTATTTTGAATGTGACAAAAAGCAAGCTACCTTTTATTTATTTACCCTGCCTACTTTGGGAGCAAACATATAGTCATAACTAATCAACTAAACTGTTTTCTTTATATACAAAATATTTACAGGTAGCATTATAGTTAACAAGTAAACAACTTGCGTTATATTTTGAGTGAATAGATAACTTACTAGAATAAAGCCATGAACAGCTTAAATATTTACCTGTGTATCAATCTTTAGCTACAGTAATATGACTTTTAGTAATCAGGGTAAGTTTACTTTATATCCAAGTGGCAGCTACCAAACCAGACAGAGACATCACAGGAAAAACATCTAAATATTTTCTTCAAAATAAAATACAATTTTGCATGATCATTAGATTGCAAAGGTGAACACAATAGTAGCAAGAAAATGCCAAGCTCCAATATTCTCAGTTATTTAAAAAATAAATTGCAGTTCGTTTAGTGAAATGCTATATTATAGAACCACATTCAAGATTGTATACCACATATTACATCTTATTAGGATAATTTAAATTGGTGATATCAGATGATGTATAACTAAAATTACAAGTTATCTCGTACAGCACCTTTCAAACAAGTATGACCTGAATGTAAACACAGCACAATCATACTTTATAAGTGTTCCAGTTCTAGAGACTCCATTAGATAGTCAAAATTCCATATTAATAGGTTAAACATCTCCTGACAGTTTGTTTAACACTGAGCTGAACTGACCAACGAGGCAATTATGTAACTCACAAACCATCCCCTCCACAGTCCATTGCATCGGAACTTATGCTCTACAACCAACACATGTACGTATTGTTAACAAGTTTATTCATGGTTTTATGAGGCGTTCATACAAAAACTGAAGCGCAGCGGAAAAAAAAAAACTCATTATAAATCAGTTCAGGATACTGTAGCAGCACCTTTATGTTTTATCAATGGACCATTCATAAAATCCACAATGCTATAGCCCACCTGTTTAATGTTTCTCCTCCTTCTGTTTTCCATTTGTCCACCCATACTGCACCAGACAATGCAGGAAGCCCACCTCTTAGGTGTCCAGAAGTCCATGATTTTAGTGGGGTCACCTATTCACTTTCAAATTTCCCCCTACCAAACTCTGTGTGGAATCAGTTTTCTTCCACTAGTGAAACTGAGATGGGGCCAACTGAGAGTTTGCTTTAGAATACAAGATTGAAAGAAGACAGCTTTACGATGAATGAACTCTGTGTTCTGTGTTGTTCGAATGAACAATGTTAGGTACCTATTCAGCACAATTAATCTACAAGAAGGATTGTTTAAGTAAGTTTTCATTTTACTTCAATGGTTCAATACATTTTTTTGGCTAATAGCTTATTATTATTGTATAGCTGTTTATTTGATCACCTTTTTATTTTTACACATTTCTACGATTGTTTTTACAGTAAGTGAATATTGTACTAACATATATACCGTATACATAACATTTAAATGTGACATCAGTAAAGTCTCTCTCTCTCTCTCTCTCTCTCTCTCTCTCTATATATATATATATATATATATATATTTATAAATAAATAATATATAGCATATGTCATTGTAAATATATGCACATACATACATACATACATGTAGTTAAAGGTAAAAGCAAGGTATACAATCATACACGCTGAAGTATTATAGAAAATTAAGCTGAGATTTAAAGCTGAGATAAAAGGATAAATTGATAAAATAACAAAGATCTTATAAAAAATGTTACATGTTTAAAACTCCTATTAAAGAAAATGATTGAATTGTTCATTCTCTTAACAAGCAGGTTTTAGAAGGTAAATGCTGCTCTCTCCACTCTGTCTAATTTTTAGCAAGGGCACACATATTCCATCAAGGAGCCTTGCATTATTTGTGCTGAATGGCGCTCTCCACCTCTCTGGCCGCAGGTGAATTAAGTCAGGACAGTACGACATGAAAGCTGGAGTCGATTCTTCCTCCATCTGCCAGCATTGTAGACGCAGAGACCTGCTGAACCTTTTAAGTTGATTAGCACCTGCTTATCAGTGGTTTCCGTCATTGTTTACCTCTTTGCTCTGAGCCCCAACAGCACCATGCCTCATGGGCCAAGTGGGGCTCTTTCCATTGTACCCCCATCATTTGCTACCTATTACCTCTTGTGTGGGTTCTTGTCCCATTGTACCAGACCCACCTGGAATCCGCTTGTAAATTAGATCAACCTGTGCTTTCATTTGAGTTTTTTTTTTTTTAATGAGATCTGCCTCTCCTTAAAACAGATAATGGACTGAACCCCAGATACTGACTTTAGCATTTTTGGAAAAGAGCAATTGGACGCTAAGCATCCAACAACTGACACGCGCAACACTTGTCCTGCAAATGAAAGTCCCAGCTGCAAAAGGAATGCCCGGCATCGTGCTTCAAAATCAACCCCATTTCCAGCAGCAGCTTGCGTCAAATAAATATCTTAGCATAAACAAAGCTTTATTCTACTGTTTGCACCATTTTACGAAACTCACCACAGCTTGGTTCTGCCAAGCTCAGTGGTGACGCTAACACCTCACATTCAAGTACATGGCCTGAACTCCATCACTGTGCCAAGCAGATGTTTCCCCTCCCCAGGGATCTATTGACGGCAGCCGCAGGCACATGTTGCCGCTGTGAAGCTCTTGATCTGAGGCTGTATCCAAAAGGAGCCAATTAAAAGGCTTAGGCGGCTTAGCTGTGCCTTTAAAAAAATGACCTTTCTTAGACTTCCTGATGAACACTAAGTTGCGGGAGGCCATGGTCAAAGCCATGTAATAATTGCAAACTGGAAATTAATTCATATTCTGTTCTTAATCATATGCTTGAGTAAGTTCCCCTGTGAAGTATGCATGACTCGTATTTTTGTCACTACAGGGTTATTGTATTTTTAATTAGGTTGTGCTAATCTTGTTAGCTCTATTGGGTTTGTTACAGAATATAGACATTCAAATATATCAGAGTGTGATTTATTGGATGTTCAATATCCTTCGAAAAGAAATCTATCTATGTTTTTCATTTTAATTTCAAAGGGTTTTCCTAGCATTGTAATTTACTGAAACATTCCCTGACGCTGGTTATTTTTATTTTCTAGGGGGTGTGTCTAAGGCGTAGCTTACTGACTGCCATGGCGTAATTAAAATGAGGGATGCATGAAACTAATAATAAAATGTGCATTTCCCACTAAGGAGAAGGGGATCATTTAAACCAATCTCAAGCTGTCACCTGTCACTGTAAATCTATTCTAACTAATTTTCCTGGGTCTGAACTGAGAAAGCAATACGAAATCAATGGCAATGTTTTTGATTTTATATA
>JAODKE010000125.1:11991563-12009734 GCA_026779605.1 Mormyrus hasselquistii
TATATAAATGAGATGTGACAATCTGGCATAATTGTATCTCTTTGGTCACATAGTAAGATTCATGAAGTAAGTTAATTTTATTATTAATATCCCTTAGTTTTCCTTGTTTCGTGCAACAAGCAATTTATTTTCTGTCTGTCCAACTTTCATGTAATACAGACAGTTTGCCTGCCATAGGCTGATTAAATACTTTTTACGAGATGAATGACAGCTATCCTCATTATAGACCTGAATAACTTCCTAAACTGGTTCTCTACTCCAAGGTGAACTGGTGTGGAATACAATGAGAAGCCACTGCCATCTGCAGAACATGGGCAATGCAGGGAGAAAGCAGATTTGAGGGCTAACAGTCACTGTCTACAGCTCACAAGGGACGAGTGATATGAGTCACTCAAAGTATTCAACCAAAGAAAGTGCTCCTTCTAACTCACAATATGCACATCACTGACTTGGTTAGCTGATATTAGCTAAATATATATATTTTTAATTTCCTAAACAGCACGATAAGTATTTAAATATTGCCCTTATGTATAGCAATATTTGAGGTTTATCTGGAAGCAGATTATGCTGCATAGTGCTGGGTAAATGTTCCTTTAAGCAAATTGAAGAACATGTAAAATCAGATTAACAAATTAGGTATGGCTGTGAAATTAATACAATGACTTGTACTTGTCCATATATTAGGCCAATGACTGAGGTGTGCATATAAAAATAGAATCAGATTTAAATGTTAATCCATTTCCAGAGTAGAATAGGTACAAAGACTACATGATGGCACAAATGAGAACAGAACTGCCACTGTGTGTTTATAAAATAGATACTTTGGACATTGCATGGCTGAAACTTAAATGTGAATCTATGTACCACATAGAAATCAAGTTTTCTGAACCAACCCAGAATACCAGTTGTGTACAACACTGGTATTTATAGCTGTTTTTCACCTTTCTGTTTCCCCCAAACACAAACCAAATCTTTGCATCACCAACACTTGATCATGCAAGTCACACCACATACATTGGAAGTACACTTCATGAGAATATAGCATATTCAGCCACTTGATACAATACTCATTTGGTATGCCAGCAATTCAAGAAGTTAAAACAGCGGGACAAGAGGTACATTTTTTTCCCCGTCATGCAAGTTGCCCAGTGCTGTCAGATCAAGAGTAGCGGTCTCAAGTGCCCTGTTATTAGTGCCGGCAAACACTGCTATGCTATCGATAGACCAATTAGAGACACCTTCTAGTCAATGAGCTGCTCGCCAAGCGTCAGCTGGATTACCTGTCAACCCCTCCACTTCAGTTTCAGCCCAAGTTTAGTCTCCGGCGATGCTTCTTTTTCCCTCTCATCCAGAAAACAAAGCAGCCCTTATCCAGCATAATCCTTGGAATAAAGTTGAGTCTGCTTTGGCAGTGCCCGTTGTTCACGTTCCTGTTTCTAATCAGGCTAATGGAGTTTACAGGTATTCTATTGATCTCTCCCTATAAGTGGCTTCTTCGAGGATTAAATGTAGAATTCTGTGCAGGTCAGGCATCCAGACTCTCTCCTCTCCATTCTCCCTTCACTTTCTAAATAAATAAATACCAAAGGGAGTAAAATATCTATCATGCTTTTTTTGCTGCCCTACTTCACAGATCTAACCCTCTCTACTGATCAGTAACCTTTGAAAGCCTCAGCTCTTGACCTGAGAATTGGAGGCTTAGTTCACCTCTTCACTAATCTAGTCACTGTCTCGTTTAAGGTGGGTACAGTTGGCTGATTCAAATCTTCTGTTACAAAGCAGACAACATCCAGCTAGATGTCATAAGAGACACACAATGACAATTCACTTATCCCTTAGTAAGAATCAATTCTCCCACAATGCATCCGTCACAGAGTCCTCAGTCCGTAAAAGCAATTTCTCCAACAGTCTGACACCATAATTGCTCTTAAATTTTCAATGAGCATTTCACCAGAGCTCTCTTGAACCATGGTAAAAAAACTCAACTTTTTGAGAAAAAAATGAGTGTCTGACAGAATAAGGAGAGTTTTTTTTCACCTTCTTGAAGAAGTTAAAATTCTCTTTTTCACCGTGCCGGTGACAAGGGAATATATCAATTTTATCTAATAGATGTGTTTTTATCAACAAGACTGAATTATATACTGCACAGTTGCACATAAACCAATACATTCCAATTTGCCATCTAAAATTACTGAAATTATGCAAGTCCTACCATCCAAAATCTGCTTTGCATAAATATGTTGTGATAATCTGACATGGAGTTAAATGAATGGAGTACACTTTAATATACACTAGGTTCACTTTACACCTAAACCCGAAATCTCATCCAAAAAAAAAAAAAACCTAAGTTCATTTATATAATCACGTCCCAGGTTTATACTCCTTTCATTTAAATTCCTATATAAAATGGCAAAAACTCTATAGCGCTAGTGTAGTGAGGATGTTTCTGACTATACCATAAAACATGTGAAAATGCTAGAAAATAATTCAATACATCTGCACATGCAGCAAACTTCACTTGAGCTGACTTAGGATCAGAAGGGCAAGATGTGGCTCCTGAGCTGCCAGACAGTATTTCCTAAGTGCTGGTGGCTTGTGGGAAGAGCCAAACTAAGCTTTAGTACAAGTAGAGAAATTAGTTTTTTTTTTACTTTAATACTCATTCATCAGACACAGCTGGAAAGTTAGAGGTAGAGATCCTGTAACTGGAGGTGACTGAGTACTGATGAATTGATGGATGGGGTTCATAAATTTTGTAAATCATAGTGAAACTATAAGGCATAATATGTAATATGAGAATTATATTTATTGGCATTATATATATATATATATATATATATATATATATATATATAACATAAAAAATATCCATTTATATTCATGACGTTAGGGTCACTAATGGTGCACCCAAGAAATTTTGAAATAGCTCACCATAAACACCTCTTTGGACAATGAGAGGAAGCCCGGGCAGCTGGAGCAAAGCTGAGAATACGTGCAAATTCCCCATATACAGGGAAGGAATCGAAGCAGGAATTAAACCCATAACTTGGGAGGTGATTGGGAGATGGAAATGTTACCTTCTGAATCTCTCTGCAGCCTGGGATAGCAGCAATGCAGACAAAGGTTCGACAGAAAATGTAAACGTATTTAGCTTGATGTATTTTGAAAGGTGTCCTTTAATGTCGGACACCTTCCAAAGCTTCAAAGGCTGGAATTAAGTTATATGAGGATTGGCGCAAAGTATAATTCTGGAGAACAGCCATAGCTAAAGTTATAGTGCAGTTGGTGCCAGACAGGGTATGTTTCCTGTTGCTTTTTTATTGTTTTGACTTAAGCGTTAAAAAAGCAGAGAAGAAGCCGTCTAAGGTAAGTTCATTTTTCCCCAACCATCTTTTTCAGAAATACCAATAGTTGTGATTCTCCCATTTCATTGATCCCCTTTTAGTGCTTTAGCGCCATCAGCACAGTAATGTTCAATTATACACAACATTTATCATTTTCCATAAGGAAAATTAGAACAGTGGGGTCATGGTATCACAGAAGGTATCTCCATCACTTCAAAATCAATGTCCGGAGAAGCACTAAGTACAGAAAACGGATGACCTCATACTGAAATGATGACAGCGAAACTCCACAGTGTACATGTCATCTTACAGTGTGAAGAAGTTCCCATTTATCACTGACTTGTTCAACTTTTCACGATCAACTGTTAAAGATTGCACACATTACCATATACCGAATACTAATCTTTTTATAGCTCCTACAACAGGAGTTATATTAGCATTATTGGCTAAAGTATATTTCATAGTCTGATTGTTAATGGAAAGTTAATGTTAAACTTAAAGGAGTGTTATGTATAAAATAGCTATTGATTAATTGGCTGAATAGAAATAGATTTCTCACTAGCTTAAATAAGTGCCCATACTTTTTACTTTTTCTTTAATTAATATATAAAACTCAATTTCAGTTTCTTTTTTATGTAGCCAAAATTTTGATAACACTTATTTGCCTGTCATGCAAATTTAAAAAGAGACTTTAACCTAGTAATTTAACAAAAGTATTAAAAGGAATTAACATAAACATAGCATCAAGTAGAAATTATGCAATAAAACATCCGAAACATTAAATAAACTACAGAAGTGTATGAATCATGGTGTATTATGCTCAACATATTATAATAAATCCACCAATTATTAGATAACAGGGTTAGGTAGCAAGTGGCTCTCAAATATTCCCTTACACAATTACCTTGCTCAGCATTTAAATGTTGTGAAATTATAGTAGCTTTTAAACTTTAGAGCAAACTGAAATTTGAATGGTGACACTTGATGTAACCGGTGCCAGTAGCCACTGCTGGGAAGCCACTTAAAGTTTCTTCATTGGTTATTGTAAATGCCGGTGAACCTGTACCTCAGATCGAGCAGCACTTCAATGCTCCCAGAAAACCTTGTACTCTCCCGTTGTCATAGCACAGCTTCTTACTTTGTTCTCCGGAAATATGGGTTGTGAAACTTCTGAAGGGTGTGAATTACATACCATCTTTGACTTGCAGTCCACATAAAATTACACCAGAAGTGTTAGCGGTATGTAAATGTGTTTTGATCCTCTTTAACTATTAATTGTTGAATTCACAGTCTGTAGTATAATTTGTCCTTGACTGTCATATTTTCTTTGCTATAATTTAACTGGTTCCAAAGTACATAGGAAACACAGCAATTACACCCAATCCTACAAACAGGCTTGGTTTATCTTGTATTCATGTATTTGCACAATTTATTTCTCGGTCACTTAATTTCCCAGAAAAACAAATCAATATACACAAGGATTACAAATGTGCTCAATTATTACGATGATATCACATGCCTGTGAGCATGAGATATGTATGTTTAACTTATTTGAAAAGTTTATAATCAGCCAGAATTTCATTTTACCAGCTGCAAAGAAAAAGGAAAAAAACAATGCATTATAATGGTGAAGTTGCAAAAAGGGTTTCAACATTCAGTAATTAACTGAATTTTCATAGTACACTTAAATGCATCTATATATATATATACACACACATACATATATACATACAATTATCCACTTCAAGATTTAGCAATAAAAAGCTTTTTACCTCAACCACCCTGTACACTAGTCTGTAATTAGGAGTCTATGCTTCGCCATGACATTTCTGCTGCACAATCATGTTTGACAGCTGAAGGGACCATTGCTGTCATACTGCATTGACTGACAGAGAGCTCCATATTTACCATAAGTGTAAAGGGGGTTGGGTTTCTTCTCCCCCCTGTACATATGTCATACGCACAAGATCGTTTCGTGATTTCAGTGGGAGCTCCAGAATAGACTGTTATTCTGCGATTCTTTAAATGACGAAAAAACTGAGCAATGCTACAACTGGTGCCAGTTTGACATGAAAATTTATTGAGGTCTTTAGACTTGAATATAGCAAATTTCCGGTATATCTAGACAAAAGGACTTACTGTACAGATCTTCACAATGAACACCTGATATAGTCTGAAAAGAGGAATCATCTTCACCTTCAATCGCACCTGGTATTCAAGTTCTTACCTGACGAAATGTCAAAGGACAATACATCATTCCTTCCATTGACATATACTCATTGTACAAATACTCATTGAGCTACTCATTCTCTTTGTCCTTCTCCTCAGCGACAAACCAATCATTCCATTGAGTTATCAAAAGAGATGGACAACTGTCTATGACAATGAGCACAATCACACCATTCCACTATGCAATCACCTTGGAACATTTGTCATGGCTTTTGCTAGATGCTGCATCCTCTCCTTTTTACACTATTTAGAAACTATCGTCATAAAACTCTTCAACAGTTTTACTCTTGTGTTATTATGTATTCTATAGGTTAGCCTAGAAGGCAAACTTCAGCCACCTATGATATACCTTATGTCTGATAACTAATTGACACTTTTTGTTTAATTGCTGTATATTTGCACGCAGCATTTCTGCTATGATATAGTTGGATTTTTACTTGTTACTTCAGCTACTTAGCATTTATGTAACTTTATGGCAGACCCACCATCAGTCATAACTAAGCTGAGAATGTAGATGGCTTCAATTTTTACTTAAGATGCCAGTTTTTGAGAGTTATTGATTTTACATCTGAAATAGCTGGCGATTGAGTGCACCTTTCCATTGATTCTTCTGCTTCCAAGCTAATTGCTACAAATATGGACACGCAGGAGTGTTACCAGGGGAAGGGCACTTAGAGAACATACGACCAGTTTAACCTCAGGGTTTCAGACTGTAATTATACTTAATAAAGGGCTGTGAAGAGAATTTGCTCCAGGTCTTGATGGCCCCTTTTTCACACTTTACAAAACACAATGACCACTTTCTGACCAGTTAGCAAAGAATCCCTTTTAACCCTTTCATGTTCAAGCAAGTTTCACACATTTGATCACTGATGAAATCAGTTACGTGTCAGCGATTTGATACTCTTTGGTCACCTGTCAAAAAAGGTACAATCTTTTAACTCTAATGTCACTTCTCACAACTCACTACAAACTAGAGGTAAAAAACACATTTTTACCAAATACCTTTTTAAAAATTATAATAAAAAATAACTTTACCCATGTTAATTAGCCTATAAATTACATATTACAAATGTGGACTTATACACACCACTGCAGTCATGGATGTGAATGATTTTTTATTTTTTAGATTCCTATTGATTTTGGAGTTCCACTGATGTCCATTTATGCATGCTAAAGAGTTTATAATGATTGTAAGTAACGACATAAATTGCATTCTGGAATATTTTTATTATAAAATTTAAACTCTTATTTGACCCCATAATTGTGAACTGTACAGAGATATATCCTACTTACTTAGACATTTCCTGTGAAAGAATTCTGCAATTGACAAAAGGGAAAAATAAGAGAGCCCAAAATATGTTGGATCTGTATTCATTGTATACTAAAAATGACAACATTAATTGTGGAAGCTGACATAATTAGCATCCTATTAACACCTGTAGTGACCAGCCCAATTTGACGTGAAATGGTTTCCTAATGTCAATAAAGACGACCAAGCTAAAGGAAATCTTTGCTTCTGGCTTTCTTTTTGCCTTTTGAAGAATATGCTATTCTGATAAACCTTGCTAAACTTCAATTTAATTTAATATATAACAAAGTGCCCAGCCTTCCTTTAACATTTTTTTCTGATGTCTTGTAAGAGAACCACACCTTCGGCTTGTTGATGCCTTTCCATCCTCTCAGAAACTTCTTTGATGAAATGTGATTGACGCTGGTTAATCCACAGTGTTCAAATGTCTTTCCCGTGTTTTGCTCAAGAAATTCTAAGCAATGCAAGTTTTGCTATTATTCAAATCATTTTCATCATTCAGGTCTTCTCTCGTTCAGAATACAACATTATGCACCTTTTTACACCTCTGTTAATTGCATTAGCATTTATCTTTTTAACTAAAATGTCGAAGTATAATGGTGCTTGAACTGTTTTCTCTTCCATTACTGTTAATCAATGGGATATTAGCCTGGATGTCTAAAATTTATTATTTCTATGAAAACAAGTGAAGGGAAAGTATAACTGGTATTCTTGGATCTGTAAATTTGTAATTATTTAGATTATGACCTCCACTGATTTTCATCCATCCATCCATCTTCCAACCACTCATCCAGGACAAAGTCATGGAGGAGGAGGGTGGAGCCTCTTAGGCAACACAGGGTCAGTCCATTGCAGACACACACAGACACACTCTCACACTCTCACACTGAGCAATTTGCAGCAGTTAGGATAATGCCAATTACCTTAACTGCATGTTTTTGGACCGTGGAAGGAAACTGGAATACCTAGATACCGCTCAATACAGGGAGAATCTGCGAAGTCTGGACATAAATTGACAAACAATGATTTTTATTACATTTTTGTTCCACCCAATAATATGTCAAAAAAGTATTCATGCCAAGAGTTTAAGCTGCAGAAATTGATAAACTGCTTTAATGTGCATCACATTTATTTATCTTACATTTTAAAATGTTTACTGTCTGACCAGTAAAGACTGAAAAATCCTTATTTCTCCAACTAGGTGAGAAAAAGAAAATCAAATATTTTGTGTAAAGTAATACAGTCTATTTTATATATTTAGTACCACATTCTAAACAACTGGCAGCAACATATGATCATTTTCAGAGGAGTGAGTAATTATGAATTTATTCTCATGATATACATATCAAGTAGGCATATTGCCTGTTGGGTGTGTTTGCTGTCACCGATGATTATAGCTGTAACATAAACTACAGAAGTGCATCGCGTTAGTGCAGCATTCATTACACACAGCTCCATGTTGGGGGTTTTCAGTCCTGTCCCCATTTTGTGTGTGTGTGTGTGTGTGTGTGAGGTTGACGACTGCCTTGCCGGAAAGACTGTGGACCTATTGTACGCTGCATTTCATGTTGATTCAAATGCATTAAATTAAACATGGCAAAACTGAACATTTTCTCTGAGGATCATGGCCACTGAATAAGTGATGTTTTACTTAAACATTCTAAGAAAAAGCTTTCAACAGATGTGATGTAATCCATTGTGTGGTTTTATGGCATTTGCAGTTTTATTTTATGTTACACTTTATATTTTAGTCATGTGAAATTCATGTTCAGCCTTGACCTGTTTGATCAAGATTTTTTTGAAAGAAATGCAGAAGTTTAATAAATATAGATTCAGTGGACCTAAGATGGTGTTAAATGGTGATAATTTGGTCTTGTGCTTGTGATTTTTTGTAATCTTTACTATTGCATATTTAAATGAAGTTTTAGTTGAGCAATTAATTAAAGTTAATAATTGGAAAACTGAAAACTGTTACTGTACATTAAAGAAGGTGGTAATAAGGCAAAACAAAACCTTATATTTACAATATTACATTTATATAGTTACCAGCTTAACAAATCATGAATTTACCATTGACTCTGGAAGAAACTAATTGGTCCCTTTAAATACTTCATTTTCACTAGTCTGTCAGATCACTATAATTTTCTCTTGTTGGAGCCTAAATATATATTCAGGCCAAAGTCATAACAAAAACATACTTCACTAAAAAGCCAATATTTAGTGTCCATAAATTTGTGTTTATACTGCATTTATTGCCAAAGCACAAAAAAGAAAATTACTAATAATGACTGGTTTCAGCAAATGCAATCCCATTATGTAAATGTATGAACTCAGAATTTGACCTGGAAACAAAAGACTGCTTAATAGTAACTATTAAGCAATACTTTATCAGATCAATTAAACAGAACTCCACTTTAATAAACAGGCAGCACAGAGGTTGTCATAGCAACAAGCCTACATGGACATATTATAAAAACAGACACATGGCAAAATATTTATGAAAATGTACTTGCATAGCTAATCTATTGGCACTTATTTCTTCTTACCACTTTGGAGTGTTATCTCTACAGATAATATGTACTAAACTGCAAATTATTTCCCAGGAACAAGAAAAGTGACCAAAAGCAAATTATTTGATTCATATATTTCACAAATTGTATCACAAAAGTGAACTATAAATATTTTAGAAGAAACAATCTTTACACTTTGAAAGGTGTTAGATAAGTAGGGAAAAAAGTATACACTAAATGCAATTTTGGGATAATATTATTATTACGAATAATACGAATAATCCAATTCTTGTCTTATAATGTACAGAAAAGTCTCCCGATGTGTGTGCAGAACGGCAGAAACAGGATTTCTGCACAGAACTTCAGAATCCGAAACAGAAATGAAAATCAAATTTGACCCATATCTGCAAGGCTTTTGAGAAACTGAGAAAGTGCATGATAGGAAAAATGAAAAGATAGGTAAAATGAACAATAATCAACATCTTGCACATTGTTCCAAGTAAACATCTTATTCATGCTTCCACATTGTTAGCTCTAAATCTGCCTTTTAAAACTCCATCTAAACAAAGAATAGAGAATGTAATGGCAGGGGATTGAAGTGGTTGCAGCAAAACAATGAGTCATTTGGTAGAAATGGCATTTGTATTGAATTTGGGTATGTGGGAGGCAATTTGAATCTTCCAAATGCAATTTCCGGTTCCATAATCTGGTGAGATACATGACCTCTCCACATTTGTAATTCATTAGGGGAGAATAATTCCTGTCAGGGTTATCCACCGACGGATTCATCAGAGTGAATTTGTGTAGTCTAATGGACTGTTTGTCTCTACCATGAAAGAAATCCCCTCATAAGGGCATAAAATGAATATTAGACAGCGTACCAAAGAAAAAAATATGAATATCAACCTTTTGGCCGAATATTACCAACTTTGGATTGCATTGTTTATTCATTTCCACCTGTCTTTCCTCATCACAGAAAACCATGATAAATGTTTTCTCTTCTGTTAATAAGTGGGCATTCTCCATGAACACTTGTAATTTAAGTTGAAATGATTGCATAAAAAATAAAATTTGTCTTTCTGAATTTGGAAGTTAGGTACTGATGCACATGCAATCTGCAAACACAGAGCATGGAATTCCAGCCCCCAGCCCTGATGGTGCAAGACAGCAAGGTGACCCACTACATAACTGTGCCTGTGTCGGAGAATTTCAATTACCGAAGTCTTTAAGATTGTGTGTTTATATCATAGTA
Source organism: Mormyrus hasselquistii (assembly GCA_026779605.1). Lineage (NCBI taxonomy): Eukaryota > Metazoa > Chordata > Actinopteri > Osteoglossiformes > Mormyridae > Mormyrus > Mormyrus hasselquistii. The sequence goes on from JAODKE010000125.1 coordinate 12,002,211, forward strand.
GTAACAGTGGCGTCCAGTACTCAATGGACATTCCATATTTATTCTTAATGACAAAAATGTTTTAATGTATTGGTTAAATTACTTTATTCAGAATCATAGTAAACTGAAGCGTAAAATGGGATATAGCTAGAATACACCCTGAAGTCAGTTGCAAGGAATGCTATTTCTCATACAGTACACACACAATCATTTGTATAGTCACACAGTAAGAATAACCAGCAGACAGTGATTCAAGTGCAGAAAGGATACATACATTTACACCTGCTTTTCTGCTTCTCTGCTTTCAGTATGAGTCAGCAGTATCCCTGTTGAAATGTTCAGTTTGTTTTTCCACTCTTTATTAATGCGACTCCTATCCCTTAAAAAAAGAAAAGACATCTCCACCATGAAGGCATTTTGCAATGACTGTACACTCAAGTAGTTAAGTCTGAGGAGTTTTATCAAGGGCCATCAAATGAAGATGGTTTCATTGAATTTTGCTGACAGGCATGATTCAATACAATCAATAGTAACTGTGTTTGACATTAAGTGCTCCTGGTTGTGATAATGCTTTGTTAGTCAAATTAGTTTACAATACCATAACTACTAACCTTTGAGCTGGAAAGCGATAGTGGTTGCTATTGGAAAACTGAGGAATTGGCATTGACTGTTACTACTCAGAGTAAGGTACTGCTGGAAAAATCCATACCTGTGTCCGTGTTACACATCAGCCCCTGTGCCTGTGATCGGAAAAGGTTGCTGGTTCAAGTCCAGCCTTGGCAGAACAATTACATCTGTTGGGCTGTAAACAAGGCCTATAACCCGAAGCTCCTGCAGGTGACTGGCCTTCCCTGCCAAGCTTGCTCTCACCTATTTATGTGTTTGCATTTCATAAAGAGCAAAAAATGGTAGGTGAAAAGAGAATTTCCCCATGAGGGATCAATAAAGTGTCTTATAATTATTAAAACTGGGTAACACTGTACTTGAGGGGAGCAGAAATAAGTAGTAGTACAATTAATCAGTTTTAGTTACTGTATGTACAAATCCCATGCTCATTCCTTATTAATAAATCAATAAATCATCATAATAAATATATATTTCAAGTGCTTGCTATATTTTTTTATGATTTGTAGTAACCAAGTTACTAAGTTACTTGTGTCCCCTCAAGTAAAGTGATACTAAAATATATGTTAATAGTACTTTCATCTTATTCATTGGTAAAATTACATTTTTATTTTTGGTCTGTGAGTAACAGATGATGACTTCTTGTCTAATTATTATTTCACAATTTCCACACTATTTTTAATAAGCACTGACGATTTATAAGCAGACTGTGGACTAAAGCAGAAAATGGCCAAGGGGGTGTTTGAGGAGATAGACAGCATAAGAATAGTCTGCACAAAGTGTATAAACTAACTGACAGATGACTATTGGTGCTGCATGTAGCAATTTGCAACAAAACTCCACAATCAATGGAAACATTTTTTAATGACATCACATAGCGATAGAATACAAAAGCTAGTTCTCAGAAATTCAGCAAACTGATCCCATTATATTTCTTTTTTCAGAATGACAAAAATGGAACAACAATAACCTAAAAAACTGAAGTATAATAAAGATTAGGTCCATGCAACCAAATGGACCTGCACAATATAAACAAAATAAAATAAAAAGTCTGACTGCTGTAAAAGATGCTGAGTTGTTTAAATAAAAATATATAAAGATCATAGGAAATATAAAGTGAAATCGTCACAAAATATGAAAAACAGGACATTTCTTTATGAATTTCAAGTACAATAACTGGATATTGTTGACATATTGTGAAAAGCCCAGCGGTCCGATACAGAAGTAAGTAAAGTGGAAAACCATTTATTCACTTGAAAGAAGTTAAGAGCCTTTAGATGTCTGCAATGTCAGAGGCCTGTTCAAATATAAACGATCTATTGCAAAGTATTTCCTGCAATTAAAATACTCTTGAGAGTAATGGAGATAATTAAACATTGCTTTGGAGAAATTCCATCCATTTTCTGAAACTGCTTATCCTAGTCAGGGTCAAAGGGAGGGTCCAGAGGCTATGGACACCAGGCAGGGAACAGCCCAGGAAGGGGCGCCAACCCATCACGGAGCACACTTACACACACGGACAATTTGCTAATTCCAATTAGCCACCACATGTTTTTGGACTGCGGGAAAAAGCAGAGTACCTAGAGGAAATCCCACACACAAAGAACTCTGGAGATTCGACCCCAGGTCTCAGAGGTATGAGACAACAGTGCTAAACATTGCATCACTATGTCACCTGCGTTGGATAATTGTATTTCTCAATTAAGAAACGATACACTTGCATGTTTATACAAATGTATTTATTAACATATTCCTCATATATTGTGTACTATTAGTAGAACTCTTGGAAGTACTGATTTTTTGGACAATGTATCAATTAATTCATACTGTACTGTAATGTCATATTCACTGCACTTTTGGCATGACACATAAAAAAACACACAAACACATACTCAGGTTGTGCCCTAAATGGATTTTCAACTAGGCCCTAAACCTTTTCAGCCACACTGATGCTGAATAGCCCTTTCAGCTGTTGCCATGCCAACCTCTGCCAGTGGAACATTCAGCTGTACGTTCATCCCTGAGACAGCCTTGCCAGATGTCTTCAACAATTTGCCCTGAAAAGATTTCAGCTTATCATGGTTATTAGGAGACAACAATCAGGCAACAGGATATATGTGGCTTTACTCTTACTCAATACTTTCATTGCTGGTCAGTTGTCTCTTGCATTATTCCAAGTATCAAAAATATAAGCATTTGACTTATTTATTAGTATGAAGTATGAATAGCAGCTAATAGCACAGTGTGAATAGTACAATATATGAGTAGCATATTTTTAAGTTGAGAGAGTTGTTGCTTTCGAGTGTTAAACTGGTTTGGTTGATCTTAACCATCTCCAACACCCACAAAGAACCTTCTCTCCCTGATTCTGTTTATTAACATTCTAACCATCATATTCATTATTTCATTCATTACGTGTGGGAAAAACAATTTCTTTACTTTAATTTTATTTTACTTAGGATTTATGTGACCTCAGTAAGAAAATTCCATTGCAGTACATAAATGCATGTAAAGTGCACGAATTATATCAAAATAATGTTAGAAAGCAGTGAATTTGGTATTATATCATTAATATCATTGCCATGGAATATTGTGATACCTCTTTGCAAAGATAGCACACAGCATATCCTATATTTCCAGCCAGGGAGTCAACAGTAATGAAGACTTACTGACACAACACCCAGGAACTACTAGAGCTTGTCCTCTAACCTCAGGTTAGTTTATGGTCGTTGGGAAGGTGTTTAGGATTAAGGTTAGGCTTTGTTGAAGGTTTTTAAACCATAGTCTTGCCAAGGATGTTCAATTGAGAGGAAATTCCATACAAGGTTGTTTATATGAAAAAGGTATTTCATCAATGTTACTACTGGTGAATTTCTTCTGCATACCACATATGCCTTAACATTTTGTGTGTAAAAATAGTAAGGATGAAAATATATGTATAAAAAAATATATTTTTTTCCTTGATTCAAAATTTCTATGCAAGTCCAACCTGAGTAGACACTTTTCAACACAGCATTTAATGTCATATAAAGACATAATTGTTCATTGTTCATTTGCTCTAGACACTTAATACAAAGCAGCTAACATGGCTTACAATTTAGCAGCACTTCTAATTCAAAAAAGCTGACATTTACTGAAGAAATTCAAATTTTGTACAATGTGGTTCTTAAAGTTCATTTCTTTTCTTGTGATGCACATTACATTCCAAGTTAAAGTAAATGAAGATTTCAGAAACTTGAAGCATTTAGCATGGACATTCATAATAAACATCCAGTGCAATTATACTGATGTTTACACACATATGAATTATCTATGATTTTAGGAGTCAGTGCTTGCAATGTGTCACAGGTAGCATAATTAGAAGCATTGTAAATTTAACCTTTTATCTAACAATATCACAACATCTGGCATGAGAAATGGAGACACCTGAAAAGTTATTTATTTTTTTCCTTCATTTCAGCTTGTCAGCAAAGCCATGCTATTACAGAAAAATGCTACTTCTGGTGGTCTGCATAACAGCAATTATTTGTAGTACAAAAGGACATTTTCTAAGGTGAATATGGCATTGAGAAACTCAATTAAATACCTTGCAAAGCACTCCCATCTAGAATTACACCTGTCGTGTCAGGGAGATGCAGTGCTGGACAAGTAAATGAAAGGAATCAGGAATTTAGAAATCGTATGTCCATGTTTACTTCAGGGTGAGCCATTTGACTGAGGATTAAACAGAGAGGGAACATTCAAACACTATAATGTTGACATATAATATTGTAGGCTGAATACAAGATTTATCCACTTGTCACTGTATACGGAAATATTTGTTCACATCTCATAGTGTGATATATTTAATGCCAAATGCTTCCGAAAATGTATCTTGCCTGCTTATCTTTGCTTATTGTCTTTGCTTATAAATTTTCAGAAATACAGCTGACTAATTGTTTTTAATATTCTGATATGAATGCATCATAGATTCTTACCATGAGATAAAACCACAACAAGGAATATTAAGCTAAAATTGTATTTACAAAGGCTTATTAAAAAAAGACAAAACACTTATTTATTGGCAAGAAGGAGTATGATGTTTCTACTTTTACAGCTGTTCATTGTTGCTTTAATTTATGTGAAAATATAATTCTGGCATAGAGTTATTCCAATCCCCGTTTAGCTTCTTGTTGCAAATTTACTTTGTGTATGAGAAAGGATGACAAAAAGGAAAAGAAGGAATTTGCACTTCAGGTTAACATATTTGTTAGCCAGTTTGACTTTGATGAGAGTTAATAGTGACTTTGGGAAGCAAATATTGTAGTGGAATGTCATACATTTATAAGCTCACTACATTTTCTTAGTTGAACCTAGTGTGTGTCAATGTGGAACATGAATTACATGTTTAATCAGAAACAAGAGCTCGACCAGTATAGATGGTGAGTTATGGGAAAGTGATTTAAAGCCACCATTGACCTTCAGAAAATGTCTCCATTAACTCTCCATAGATTATGTATCTCTATAGATAGAACATTATACATAATTTCAGACAAAATCATCTTGGGTTCAAAAATAAAACATGATGCACAAACCCAACAAGTCAGTTGGGTTATATATATATATATATATATATATATATATATTAATAGAGAGAGTGGACAGTAAGGCACTCAGCCGTTCTTATGGCAAGAGGGAGTAAGACTTATACAACCGTCTAATACAAAAATTAGATTCCTTTTTTAGAAATTCAACTGGCTGCCAGATTAACTGCTTTTCAGGGCAAAAACAGTGTGAAACATCATGAAGGCAAAAGCTCCTGCACTTTTTACAGGCTGAACTTTCTGCAGACAGAGCATCAAAATTCACACGTTAAAATACACGCTTTAGAAAAAAGCACAAACTTCAAAGATTTTTCCCCTCAAAAATGTATTATTTCCTGTTATGTAAAGTAGTAATGTCAGTTCTATAAAATGTCTTAGCTTTGCCAGCTCAGCTTCCACTGACTAGGACTGATATTTAGGAAGACTGTGTTCCAAGCCTGCAGTCAGGGGCATAAGCAAGCTTGGATTAGGTTATATTAATAGTTTGTCAACTTTCTCCTTGGTCTGCCCTCTTTTACGAGATTCTTTTCTTTGATTTCGATTTGGAATCTTTCCCCCAAAAGTTTTATTGATCTGTTACGATGAAATGCAAATCAGGCCTCACATTTATGGGCTGAAAAGGCAAATTGACATCTTGAGTGCTCCAGAGCTGGCAGTTTGGAGCCACGTTGTCCAGAGCAAAGACAGGAGATAAGAATTTATTGCGTGCCCCAAAACTTTAAATAAATACAGAGCTTCATAAAATTAGGAATGTACTAAATCACTACACATTTTTACCACAGCAGTCAGGTGTCGTCCAAACTCTGTCCTAAACATAATTCACAGCCAACAAGCCTGGTGTGTTTTGCAGAAATGTGTTCATGAAAAACAGCAGTAATAAATTCAGCCATGGATTCACCCAGGTAAAACAATTTCTACAGAGCTCAGGTTTTAGCACTGCAGTGAAATATAGGAAATATAGCAAACCAATAGTCAAAATGTTTTTATAACACTCATAAAATTAATGTTTTCAAAAAATATGAAAGAGAATAATGTGAAACATTGATTATTTATTAGCAAGAGGTAAAAGACATAGAATGTAGTCACTGATGACACTTCTAAGAAGGGTTTGCACAGTGGTGCAATAGTTACCTCACATCTCTGGGACCTGGGCTGAAGCCTCAGGGTTCCATGTGTGTGGAGTTTCATTTTCTACGCGTGTTGTCGTGGAGTTTCCCCCCACAGTCCAAAAACATGCTGAGGCTAATAGGAGTTACCAAATTGCCCATAGGTGTGCATGTGTGAGTGGCTGGGACCCTGTCCTGGGTTGTTCCCTGCCTTGTGCCCATTGCTTCCGGGATAGGCTCCAGACCCCCCGCAACCCTGAATAGGTTAAGCGGTTAATGCTTTTTTGGCTCAGCAGTGAATTATTGGAACAAACACACAGAAAGGTCAATGAAAGCCAAATAAATACAGTAAAATCCCGTTATAATCGACTCGCTTGTGACAGAACATCGTCTATTACGGATGAGGTCCCGGCTGAGTGCTTTTAAGAACATGCAGAAAAAGCATGGGATATAGCAGACTCGCATATAACGGAATTTCACTTATAACGCACAAACAATTCGGTCCCCAGGGCCGCTCTTAGCTGTAGTTTTGTTTGGCTATAACGGGCATACAGCTCCGCCTACAAGGCGCATAGCGTGCCGGTGATATCCAGCGCAGATACATAGTCGGGATTATTAATAGTCACGCATTTGGTCAGGTAAAGTTGGATTACTACATGTACAATACAATAATCTATACCACAAGTGTGTCTGCTGGGGTGTAGCATGAGTAAATGGTGTCCTGTAGTTGTGTTTTAGGCATATTGTACAGCAACTCTGGATATAACGGACTTTGGAAATAACGGACTGTTTTGCCAGGTCCATTGTAGTTCATTATAACTGGATTTTAATGTATGCTTCATTTTCCAAAAGACATATAAGGATTAAACCAGGGTCATTAATTACATCAGGTGTTATAATTCCATAAACTTGATTCATTCTACTTATCTACCCCTCTGTATTCTTATTTATGAATTTAAATACATTAAAATACATATCCATTCAAAGATTAAAGAAAATCACCTGAACTCAAATACTGCACTTATGTTTGTTACTTAACTGTTGAAGCCGAGACCATCTTTGAAGGAACATTTTGAATATTGTCATTGAAATTGCAATGTAATTTTAAACTTTAAAGACCATATGGATTTATGTTGACATACACACGTGGACAACATTGTTGGTACCCTTCAGTCAATGAAAGAAAAACTCACAATGGTCACAGAAATAACTTTAATCTGACAAAAGTAATA
>JAODKE010000125.1:12024042-12045742 GCA_026779605.1 Mormyrus hasselquistii
AGACTTGCGTAGTGTCATTTGGTGTGTATACCAGTGATATTTAAATCCTTAAATGACAAGACAGACTTGCGTAGTGTCATTTGGTGTGTATACCAGTGATATTTAAATCCTTAAATGAAGGGATGAACGATACATTGATCAAATGAGTTGGTAAGCATGTAAAATGAGAGCGGTGTTTTTCTTCACCGCAGAACAAATGCTGCTGATGAATCTGTATGAAAACTACAAAGATATAATCGCTGAAAGGCAAAACACAACTAGGGAGTTGGCTTGACAAAGAATTGCGGACAGACAAAATGCGTATATGTAAATGTTACAAGTGCCTAGTACAGTGATTAATGCTGTCGCCTTACACGTACATCATGAATGTCCCTGGTTTGATCCCATAGCCGACATGACTAGTTCACTAGTCATTCTAACTGTATAATGTTATTCTGTATTATTTTATCTCCGTAAAATACTTTCAGTCACATCTGTATGAAATGATCTGCACGAATAACTGTATCTTGTATTTGCTTTTCAATAATAAACTTTCAAAGTATACAGTGACTAAAAAAACATTAAAATATCTTCCTGTTCATATTATGTTAATGCAATTTCAATGTCATGCTTAGTTTTTGTAATACGGGCAGGCTTTTATTTTGATTATCTTGGAATTAATTGAAATGCTGAGACGTGGTTTTTATAGATTTTATATTTATTATATGGCACAAGTAGTGAGATTGCGGAATTTCATCTGAAGGAACAATCTTTTGCGAATCTGTTCCCACACGTCGGATGTTCTTTGAGACAACGCTTAACTAAGCGAGACAGTTAACCTGGTCCGGAGCAGAATTGTTCACTTGCATAAGTTACCATGGTAACTCAGCGTGTATTTAAGACACGTTGATGGAACGGAACTATTAAATGAGCCAGACTTGTTGAAATAAGTAGATTTTCCCTTAATCCTGCTTCATGGAACATCTCCTAGGTCCATTTGCAAAACCAAAACTGCATATGCACAACCAGTTTAATAAATACATTAATGCAGACATTATATGCAGTAATTTCCATTAAAAATAACTATATATATATATATATATATATATATATATATATATAATATCATATATTATATACATATAATATTATTGCGAAGGACATCACTGTTATTATTATTATTCTTGTTGTCGTGTTGTTGTGTTTTATGTTTGGTCAGAGTAGCAACTGAGGTAGATGTCAATGTGTCAGCACTTCATACTATTGATTATGACTGCTGACAGGCCTCAGACTCCAGAGGGTTAAGGCTTCAAGTAAAATTTCAGACCACCCATGGATGCTGATTTATTTTTTATTCATTCAAGCTTTATCTCAGTTAATTATTTAATTGCGAGAAATCGTGATTTGACATATCTTCCTTCATTTGTTTATATTAGGATATTTACAGGCAGATACACAGGGCACATCATTCTGCTTTCTTGTCTTTGTCGAAGGGTGACACTGATCTATATGTGATATAGTGCATTTACTTATGGACAGTATAAAATGTTTAACAACAGCCCCTGTTTTCCTTTGCAGTTACGCATACATGAGTTTTTTTTCTGTATTGGTTACTTGTCACATAAGACTGAGCCTATTGAAACATAGTGCCTGGCATTGGAAATGAAGGAGGAATGCTTCCCTTTACTGGATCTTATCAGTAATACCCTCCCGATTTTCCCTAGTAACCTGAAACCCAGTAAGCATGTAAATTAGGCAATAAATATAATGTGACACACAGAAGGGCAGCCATTGTTTGGATTGAAACGGAAAAGATACACTCGAACACCCCCTATAGTTTGTGTAAGCGATGCTTTTATGGAGGCTGAAACTGAGAATAACATTTATTTAAGTTTAACATTTAAGTACTTCCGCGTGCTTTCCAAATCTTTCGAAATATTTTATCACTTTTTTTAAAATAAGAAATGATTATTATTGTTGTTATCATTGTTATGGGTTTTATCTTAAATACACTTCATATTTGATCTTACCATTATTATTAAAAATAATATTTTAAAACATTTATAATATTTTTCACAATTGTGCTTTTGTGTGTGCAAATGAATTCCATTATAACCAGAGAACACAGATCTACCAAACAATTTGAGTGACTTGTCTCTCTCAGACTCCATAGCCTTAATGGACAGGTGTCCACTTAAACTCTCAGGAAAAGCTGACACTAATGGATTGTTTTATATGCAGCCTCTGAGAATGGAAAAGGACTGGAAGAGCTTAAATGCTGAAGTATCCTGGTTCTGTGGCTTTCTGAATAAACAGTGGAGTTTAATTTTCTCAGCTAATGCATTTATAGAACTTAACCTCCATTTAACCACGGAATTTTGAAACAATCAAATAGGTTGATCTTGACAAGAAAAAATGCTAAACATTTTTGTTTTAAAAATTCCCTTGGTGTTTGATTAGGACTTTCTTCCATATGCAGTTCTATGTATATTGAAACATTCAGTGATATTCTATTATTTGTTCAGTGTCTCCAAATTGCTAACCAATTCTATCATAAATCAAGTAGCTTCTGTTTCTAGGTTGTTCAGTATTGATTTTATAATTGACAGTATGGGGGTAAAAGTAGTTGCATTCATGTTCAGGGTTCCTTAACTCAAGTGAATTGATTAAAAGGGCAACACTCTTTTTCACAACCGCATGGTATTTCTTCGTAAGATCGAGGGAAACTGAAAAGCAATCAGCTTACTCAGTTTGCCTTTTCCCATGAAATAGCTATGGATTTCTTAAATTATTTCATCAATAATGGGAATTTGCTATTATTTTGCCACAAAGACGATGTTACCATACTCATATATTGCTGTGAATAAAGCCTAGCCCTTGTCACAATACATGCATACGTGCGTGTGTTTGTGCATCCATAGATATAGTGACTACGATTCTTTTAAATAATCTGGAAAACTCATTGAAATATCTGAATTTGTCTTCACTACCTTCGCTAACGTTTAATGGATTTCATTGATGCTGTCTTCGTACATGTTTCATTAAAGCTCAGTAATTCCAAGATAATCACTGCTAATATTAAAAACTAAACATTAAGTTGTGACAGTGTTAGGTAATGATTTACATTACGCGCGGCATGTAAGTATACTTTAACATAGAAGCTACATGCCATCGGTATGATTGCATATTGCGTTTTCTTTATTTGCTTATTAAGGTTCTGTGAATGCTTTATGGATATGCACTTAGTGTTCTATGATGAATTATGAATGTATTATGAAAGTGCACTTAATTTAAATTGTTACCCAATGTTAATAGCAAATATAAGGAAAAGGGGTCTCAATAAATGTACTTATAAAGAAAATGCTCCTATTTTTTCTTTAATCACAAATTTAATAACAAAGAAATATTTTGTTTTCCGTACAACATCTTTCATTTATATTATCAATAATGTTTGCATTTGCCAAATGAAACAATGTATTTACCTTTATAATACAAATCTTACATGCATAACATGATCAAAAAATATAAACAGTGAGATGTTTGTTTTTCATTAGCAACTTTACACTGTTAATGCGTCTATTTCTTTCTGGATTTTGGGTGGTGCTTGTTTTTTTTTTTTAGATTTATTGCACATGCAATTCCATCAACACCTGCACCAGCATATCTTCAAAAAATCTCTATGGCCTATGCAAAAAAAAATACAGGATATAATTATGAATTTCCCACCTGGACAACAATGACAGAAATTCTCTTCAATTATTCCCCATGGCAACAGGAAAAAAAAAAAAAAAAAACACAAAAAGACCCAGAATGTATGCGGAGAGCTGGAGGACTGAATCTGCAGTAGTGTGTTTCTTGACTCATGAATACCCAGCGCCACTTTCCACATATACTTCAGGGACATAAGCCTACACAGTAATTATATGCTTCGGAACACTTAAGTTAAGTACCCCAATAATATAGTGAGAGCATATGCTCTCTAATCCTACCTGAAATCCAAAATAAGATCCAGGGTAAAACTCTGTTAAAGACATTAATGACCTAATTTGATTTCTGGTCTGCAGCTATAAAGATTGGTGATTTCTACATCTCAGGCAAAACAGACTTTGCAGCAGAGGGAAAAATATTTCAAGGAAACATTGAAGTATCATTTCTTTCTTACAGGCTAACTTGCTCATTTTGGATCGTGCATTTTAAAATGTAGTTATGACAGATAATAGCAACAGTTCTATAGAGTATTGTGATGAAACAATCAATAAATAGCATCCTATCTCTTAGTGTCATCTAGTGGCGAAATTTTCTTACTGCATAATGTAAACTTGTTTGGCCACAACTTGAGTTTAAGAGCCAAGGAGATGTTTTCTGTCCTCTTCATCCCCTTTCCCACTGTCAGCGTTGGTTCTCAGGGCAGGTCAGAAGCAGAAAGGCCTGCTCCTTGCCCTTCGACCCCGTCCTTCTGATTGTGTCCCTCGAAGGGTCACAGTATGTCATCGAGGAACTCGAAGCGCGCTGTGGTTTAAAGGCCTTGTCATCCCTCTGTTTAGATGAGCTGCCTGAGTGACTGGGCGTAGTTGAGGGACATCCACTGCCAATAGAGCAGGGCCCTCACGCTCAAGTGGGCAGCACTTGGGGGATTCTTACGGATTGAGCTGACATGCTAGCAATCCAACTGCAGACTGCAGTACCCAAGGTTGATGGAGGAAAGAGGTCTTCTCTGACCCCACACTCACCTCTCCCTCATCCAGCAATGGGAGCAGCGTCTCAACCCCAGCTGGCAGCATAACCCAAGAAACATGGTTTTTTACTGTGTGACTAATGGCATTTAACAACCACTGGGTTACACAGACCAATACGGCAAGAATCTTCTCGCGAAAGGCATGCCGATTAAAATCAATATCTGATTATGAGGTCATCTTTTTAAGTAACCATTAAATGCCCGCCTTGATGTAACACTTGCACGATGTGCCATAGCTAAAATACACATCAATGTGATCGGTGCTCAAAATTTCACTGAAATATTAATTTAATTCTTGGCTGTTTGTGAAAAATAAATTATAATGGCAGCACCAGGCATGACTGATAAAAAAAAGACCTAAATGGAAAATTATGTTTACTTATCAAGATTACTGTGCAGTGAGTTCCTTAGCTGCAGTGAGACTAATGAAAAGCACATTTCAGAATCCATCTACGCCCTGCTACCTAAACAACACTGATAAAGAAATAGACTGATATATTGAGTAAATAAATAAAATGAGAGTGATGTATGATAGCATACACAGGAATTACAGTATATTTACCGTGTGTGATGTTTAAAGGATATGCTACGCTACATATCTTGACTTCATGTACATGGGCTACATGTCATTTCATTAATTTCATAATCATATAGGACACAGTTACTCTGATCCATTTGCCTGTCAAATATCCTATATGTAATATTAATGGTATTTACCCTGTTCTTTTTTTAACTCAAAATGACATCATTACTCCTGACAGTAAACAGCAAATAATAGTAATGTGTGTAACTGTTTGATGTTAACAGTTATATATCAGTTCTCGTAAAAATGTTACTTTACCTTTTGCATTCCCTTAATAAATGCCTGGTTAGTCAAATTATTGAGGAATTAGCAACTAAAAAATGGGTTAGAGAAAAATATTATTATATTTTTGGGTTCTTAATATATCATAAGCTGGGATGTGAAACCTTCATATACAAGAATTATGCGTCCAATGATTGTCCTGAGTGAGGATGGGACCGGCTTGTGGGGTGGACCTGCAGATGAGTCATCTTTCATGTTTTGTCCTGCATTCAGGTAGTTATATGTATAGACAAAATCAAAATATGCCACAATGTCTGCTTCCACCGTTTAAACTTAGTGGGGGATTCGAGATGGTATGCAGAGCCACACCATGTAAACTATTATGTCCAATGATTACCCTACTTATGTGGGCTATATGAAACTAAGGATGACAAGGAGGAGGTGAAATGGTCAAGCAATATGATGCCATTGATGCCCCCTTTGACTGTTTGTTCATGATATTTCCCTGTTAAATTATAATATTATCCCTGGTATATGAAAATTAAAGATCCCGAAGCCCGGGATCTAAACATCAATGAACCTAGTGCAAAGTAGATTTCCGTCATCCATCAAAGAACTGCAGGCGTTTCTTCTTGAAGGGCGAATAAATAGTTCAGGACTTCTACAAAAGCATTTCAAAGAGGATTGAAGGTATTTTGAAGCCACAGGAGGGGCCTAGTCACTGCGTCCTATCCCACTTCTAATTTTAACCAAGTACATATTTTTTCCAGGTGAGAGGACCATTACAAATGATTCAGTTCGCATGAAAATTGAAAACTATTTTTTATTTTTTTAATAAAATGTACTCACTTCAGATGTTTTTTTTTTTTTTTTAATTTACAATCATTGTGTTTATATGTGTGGTTCTCCATACTTCCATTGCCAAGACAAATATTTCACGACTTTTTCACAAGTATAAATAAACTATTTTTTACTTGTTTTGGGACATTTCATTGTGGCTTATTTAAGGTTTTTGCCCAGCAGTTTCAGTTCCCTTTAATAATTGAAAGCAGGGGAGTTTCTAGCTTTCAGGGACTAAGTCAAGTTTACCTGGGGCTTGACTTTTTAGTTTTTGAAGGAACATTGGCATCGGGGCTAAAATACTCAGGGCTAGGCTTGAAATACTCGGGGCTGTAGCACACATGATTGAAAGCAAGGTGGGCCCTCTGGTTTCCACTGACATTCCATCTATTGAGAACTTTTTCACAATCGACTTTGATTTTTCCATGATCATGTGTGACCATTCCTGACAGCCATTACAGTCGTGTTGGTCATGCTTGTTCTTAATTACATCTTAAGTTTTAACATTGCAGAGAAGGATCTCTCATAAGAACAGTTTGTGACAGGCAAAGTCAGACACGGCTTTAGCATACATAAAATTCTGTCAGAGCACCTCATATATATAGAAGGCCCTTCTATGCTTGCAGTTTTTCAGATTTTATCATTAGTATCCACCCTCCATATTGTGCAAATTATGCCATCGGGGTAGGGTTGTATATTGATAGATCATGGTAGGGTCAGATACCCAATATCAGGATCAATATCAGCAATACAAACATTGGTTTTACTTGATATTGGATCAAAAACGAAAATCAGTGGTATCACCCATACCTAGTTTCCACCTGATACTTATACTTAGATAAGTATGATGGGATGCAAAGCAAAATTAAGTGTTCTGTTGTTATGGTTACAGTGTTTGCTTCACATTGGTTGCTTTATTATATCAGTACAAAAAGCATTCTAAGCAGAGCCTTTTCTATTTTAAAAAAATCAAGATGTGAACAGACTTCAACTGAATGCTTTCATACATCGTAATGTTGGCCACATAGTAATGTTGTTCAATATACTATTATCAGTATCGTATTACAATACCAAAAATTTAAAGCACTATGATTCTATCAATTTGATAATTTCGATGTCTAAAAACTAGTTTGCATAGTGCCTATGCAAAACCTGCACTTTGTGGAGAGAGTCACACTCATTTAATTTTATGTGCAGAGAAGCTACACAGATGGAAAATGGAAACCACTTTTGCCCACCTCTAGTTGATAAGCAGGGTGAAAGGAGTAACATATTGTATTATTTGAGTTTTAAACCACATGAACAGGGCAAACCGACAGTCCAACTGCACGGTAAGCTAACTCTCTAAGTGTTACATGGGGGCAACACATTTAACATGGCAAAGCATCTGTCTCTTGCTCATTCTAATTTATATCTGGAGTTTAAAGATCATTAGGTATGCATGATGACAGGTACATACTGTAAAACATGTGATATTGATGTAATTCAGCACTTATAACGTTTGATGTTTATTTTTTAAGTCATGTTTAGTAAGCAGTACATGCGAGTTCATTCATATTTTGTTCCCTAGTCACAAAAAGTAGGCTAGGCTAAATGACGACTAGGAGAAACATATAAACTTAATCTTGACTGTCAGGATAGGTGCCTGTCTAACCCTGTCCCATATGTCTTGTCCCCATTTGGCCAGCAGATGTCACTGACCATCCTGTTTCTCCCTCTGTCTTATAGCCCATCAGTAACTAGTGTGTTTCCCTACTCCCTGGGCTGTCGTGTGGCTTAACAAGCTGAGTAGTTGGCCATTATCCAGACTCCCCTTTAGGTTGTGGGTTCAAGAGCTCAGCCTCAAACAATTGTTATTTAATGTCTGTTGTTTTGTGTTTTTATGGTTTAACATGTGTTTTATGTATTTCTGTTGCAGCCCCTTGCATTTGCTCCTTGGTTGTATTGTATTGAGGTGTCCTTGTTTTAGTTTCCTTTCGTGTTTTTACCTTTTGTATCTGTTAATTGACCTCACCTCCTCCTTGTCATCCTTAGTTCCATATAGCCCACACCTGCCCATTTTTAGTCTCTGTTATCTGTAAATTTAAGTGCCATTCTGTTCATTTCCTCAGTCAGCTGTTGTACTTGTTACTGCGTGTTTGTCTCCCAGTCATGCTCCGGTTCTCTGATTAGTGTTTGTTTTCTTTGTGATTAATTTATTTCGTTTTTTATATTACCTGTTTTGGTCCGTTATTGTCCCATTATTTTCTGCTTTCCTCTTCTTATGAGTCTTTTGTCTGTGGTGAGTCACTCCACGGAACATCCTCCTTTCCTTCACCATGCCTTGACATAACAGTAACAGCTCAGGCTAAGTATCAGAATCTATGTATTGAATGGAGTTTCATTAGTCTATGAATATTTTACTTGCATAATGGTATTACTGTTGGTTTTATTCATGAATAGAACTATGTATTTTAAAGCAAATTTAATATATTTAAATGGGAATGTTTTACGGCATTGATTTGATATGAATTTTGTACCCATATCAATTTATCAAATCTGGTATCAAAGTCAAAATTTTGGTTTTTTGGCTAGGTTAGACTAATTACACAATGAGGGCTGGGGTGGTCAGCATGGATAGTGTGCCCCTGTCCCCCCTTCTGGAAGACAGAGACTCAGCTAACCCTTCCTTGGGGCCCCATTAGACACCTCTGCCTGCACTGGGACTTTGGGGTGAGGGGGAGACCCATGGATCAGGACTCCAGAGGATCCCACTCTGATCACTCTGATCCAGGTGGTTTCACTGATCACTCCAGTCAGGTCTGGTGGCAACCGAGGAGTTGGGCAGTGGGCTGATAGTGACCAGGGAGTAGGATCTCGGACTGGTGGTGAGCCCAGAGGCTGCGATGACAGTGCCAGGGTGATGATGGGACACCTGGAGATGAGGCAAGCACCAAGGCAATGATGGGACACCTGGAGCCGAAACAGGTACCAGGATGACAACTGGACACCTGGATGTGAGTGGGGCAGGAGATGCTAGGACACCTGGAGGTGAGGGGGGTGAATCTGTGATACCTGGAGGTGAGTGTGGTGAAGCTGGGACTCCTGGAGAAATGGCACATCAGCTGCGAGACCAGGCAATGTGGCCCCTCTGGGAGCCTAGGGCATGGGCCTTGGGGACGCAACAGAGGCGAGCATAGGCTCTGGGGATGCTGCAGAGGTGAGAACGGGCTCCAGGGCTGCTGCAAAGGCAAAAACAGGAAGAGTGGAACCCTATGGGCCAGGCTCAGGAAACTCGAGTCTGGTGGTGGTTTCCCCAGGGCAGAGCTCTGGAGGCACTGGGTCAGGTGAGGAGGCAGCCAGGAGCACAGCCAGCAGCCTGTGTTTCTTCCTCCTGAAGCTGGAGACAGAAGGCGGAAGTGAGGCTAGCTGCAGGGAGCCTGTGAGCAGAGCTACAGCAAGCTGAGAGAAGCTGATGGGCTGAGTATCTTCAGGGTGCAGAGAGGTGGAAAGCACAGCGACTTCATGCTCAGCTAATGGTTCAGGGAAAGGTGCCGCGGACGACCGTAGGAAGCCTGCAAGTGGACTCTTACCCAGTTGTGGACTGGCTAAGGGGTGAAACACGTCTTGCTGTGGAGAGGCAGTGGACTGAAAGGTGGCCAAAAGAAGGTGTCCTCTTAACTCAACCACTTTCCACAGTGCTTTCATCAGGCACCAGACCATCTCTGCCTCTTGGGGATCCACATCTGGGGTGAGTTTGTACAGTACCTCTTCCATGCACAGGAGGACAGTTCTGGCTTTGGGGATCCTCCATAACAGGTGTCCATCCAGGAGGGCAAAGAAGTCCTTCACTTGCAGGTGAGGTGGCACCAGATGATCCCACGGCTCTGGTGAGGTATGTCAATGACTGGACTGGGGAACATACATGTATATGCGGGACTAACGAAGGAGCTAATGAGAGGCAGCTGAGACAGATTTGTACACAAAGGTCATGAATGAGAGGCAAGATGAGAAGGATAAACCAGTAACAGGCGTTGTTTGTTAGGGCCACAGTTTACAATAATTCAGACATACTTACTCAGTCACAATGCTTACAGGTACATTAGTTATACTTTGCTTTATAACAGGGTCAACAATAATAAAGCATTAAACTTCAAGAAATTAACAGTCAGATCACTTTAATAACTGCAAACAGCATGGAACTGTAATTCGCAATACAGTAGTACAGTTCTCGACTCATTAGAACTCGAATTTCTAAAATGTAGAACCAACCAGTTCGAAAAAAATTACCTAGAACTCGATCTGAACCTCAGAAGTCAAACCGTGAACACCGACCTAAGATAACTTGTATGCGCGGTGAAATGAGTCACGCGGCACATCTCTCAGCTGAAACAGGACGTTTGCTGTGATAACATCGTGCATGTTTACACTAGCTGAATACATATATCTAGATATTAAAAATACATTTAGACAATGATAATAAATCATTAATACACTTAATTACAATAATACTATTGGGACGGAACGGAGACAAAGGCACAGACGTCATAGTATCAGGGAATATGTGGTTTAATTACTGTACAGGTAAGGCAGGCAAAACGCAGACGGACAATACAATGACCGGACTGGGGAAACAAACTGATGCCTTGTCCACACATATTTTTCTATACATCTTGGGCTTTTGTTCACACATAAACAGCATCTCAAGTCACTGAAAACGGAGCTTTTGCAAAACTCCATCCAGGGTGAAGATTTTAAAAAACTCTGTTTTTGGCTCGAAACGTCAGATTGTGTGCCGTTGTCCACTTTGTTTAACGTCAGAGCGTGCGCTGTTTGTTATATACATTAGGCGAGTTTGACCCATGGCAAATTCTTATGTTAGACGTGGCTATTATATATTATATTCTGCATGTCTGTTATTTGTAATTGAATATACATTGCTTGTGTTTTATGTATGTACAGTTCTTGCAAATAATAAAGAAAAAAAACATTAGGCGAGTTTCAGCAATGGCGGACTTAGCCGAAATAGTGTTTGTGCTAACCTTGGTGACAGAATTCCTTACATGTGTACAGATAAATGTTGAGTCACTCTCGCATTATATTGATCAACACAGGCGTCGGAATGAGTGCCATTTTTTTCAGCTTAACAGGACTGGCAATTAGGCTTCTGATTTGCTAACATGGCAGTACGGATAGAATTTGTAATGCCGGCTGTAGTTTTGGCACGCTTTTGATGGCGCATTTTAACGGAATTTCATGTGGACGGAAATTTTTTAGAAAAGATGGGGATTTTTTATTTTTATTATAATTTTTTTAAACGGAAGAGGAAAAACACTGTTTTAAAATATACCCGTGTACGTATGGACAAGGCATGAAACGCGCACTAAATACAGAGAGCTAATGACAACAACCAGAAACAGCTGATGACACGGGGATTCTACATGGGGTTAACGAGGGGGCGTGGCATACGGAAGGAGCGAACGATCGGGGCAGGACACATTGTTTTTTTTAACTTTACACATCGTTTGGATACGTTTATTTTCTTACTTTACAAATTACTGTTTTGATAAATGTGCTTAGATGTGTTTAGTACAGTATATTCGTCTTGTTTTATCCGTTTCATTTTGTTTAAATGCTAAAAATAAAAAAACATATTTAGGTGTTTTTTTTTTTTGCGGCCGAGAATCAATTAATTGGTTTTCCATTATTTCTTAATACGATCAGAACTCAAACTTTTTAGGATTCGATCAAGAGTTCGGAATGGTGATGATCAAAACCATGCCTAAAGTTTATTTTTTAAATGAGACATTCTTAAACTGTTGACTATCATATGATATTTGTGATACAAATAATTGCCATACAATTTGCTATAGTAGACTGATTTGGGCGTTTTTCAAATGGTTGGTTTTGTACACTTGCATTACACTGGATTAAGTCTTATTTTACTCAGTTTGTTCTTAACAAACAGTGATTCTGCTCCTGATTAAGGACACATCAAAAAACAAACAATGCTGTTGTCCATTATACCCAAGAATAAGGTTTACAATGGCAACAGATTTAAATGATAGTAAAGAAATGTCCGAGGTTATTTCAAAACAGCTGAAAGTTGACGATGTCTGTCCAGTCCTATCAAGATGGGAATACACAATGGGTCACTTCAGAGCCTGATGGTCACTGCATTCCCCTAATATCAGCTGGGCCAACATTAGTCACCAGTCAATCACTAAAGAACAGAAATTCAAAAGATACACATTCAGGCCACCACTATCAACAAGCTCTAGACAAATCTTATTACTGGCCTTTTGGGAGGGCTGTAAAAAGGCCCTGCTGTTGGAATGACCCTGTTTAACCTCTTGATTTTCTGGGTTCAAGTCTAATTAACCTTTGGGAGGAAGCAACAGTATTCTAACCAGCCAAGCTGATAGAGAGCAACAGTCATCATTCAATTTTCTGGTTCATCAAAGGGCAGTGGGCTTATCTCAGTTGTTTCACACAAAGATAGGTATTTATCAATGTCCAAATACCACAGTGCCCATAACAGCAATGGATGTCAGATAAACACAAAACTTGTCTTGGCCAATGGCCATCTGTGCTGTAAATGCTTGGTGATGTAAACAACCAAATAGCATTTATTTCAATTTGATATAATCTCTCTCACAACAATATGAACTGCTGCTATATTTAATTGCAGCCAAATGTTACTGTACTGAAAGTGAGCTAACATCATTAATTGTATTGCGGCTGTATGAAACAATATGTATAAAAAATAACTTCAGTCATCCTCATCCCATGCCTTGCATGCATGAAAAATGTCATCAATAAATCAAATCAATCAATAATATTTTCAGTGGAAATGTTACAAAATTATGTGTTGCTGATCATGCCTTGCGGATAAGGTGTGACAGAACCTTAGTGGTGGCCTAGCACATATAAAACAAAGCATTTCACTCAGATGTGGCCTGATTAAAGTGTGTCCATCTGCTGTGCATTACGACAGTTGGGGGAATCCCCTTTGCACACCGACCTCCCAGAGTCAGAAATGCAAATCACCAAGTGCCATGCTCCTGCCATCGTGACGGAGGCCCCTTCCTGTGAGACAACAATGGCCTGCTGCGACTGCCATGTTTCCCTTTCTCATAGCAAATGGCTGGGGCTGAACAGGGACCACAAGGGGCGTGCTCGTTCCATTGTCTGCTGCAGGACATTATGTGTCGTAATCATATGAACTTTGTTCCCGCTGTAAAATGGTAGTCTTTTCCATTGTCCAGTCCCCAGTGACAGATGTACTTTTATTTGTTTGCTTGTTCCCAAATTCCTGATCTGTGTTCTCATTTACATAATGATGCAGCCAAGTGATGTATGTGTTATTTATTGATAATGTTGTCCTTCCAGAAGCAGCCACATCTTTTAGTTGTTCGTTTTTCCTTTAAAAATTAGAAATTAATTATCCACTATATATATATATATATGTGTGTGTGTGTGTGTGTGTGCGTGTGTGCGTGTATGTGTGTTTTCTAATCAAACCGGAAATGGTAATCTATTGTCTAAATTGTTCGGATTTAAGCCTGAAAATAATGTGAATAAAATATATATTTATAATATTATTTATATAATATGTCTTCATAATATTGTTGCCATTTTCCATTACATTTGTGTTAATAACTTGACATTTAAAGTGTGTATTTATGCACGGTTAAAATAAATGTCATTTGATTCGTTTTTTTACTATTTGTTATATTCCGCTTCTTGCAAATGAAACTGTTCTTCATACATTCGGCATTTTCTCAAATGTGAGCTAAGAAAATCAGCTTTGAATTGCACTTTATATCCACCTTCATCAGTTGCACAATAATTTTAGCTTTAGCTTTTCTGCATAATGAAACCCCTGACAAACTGTTCCTGCTGTTATGCATTAGTATGACCTTGATTTGATTATCTTGATGGCATTTAATTTTCCATCACCAGGGTACTGATCAAGTTTTCATCCACAATTTGCTAAGATAATTAAGTCATTTTACAGTTCTATGGTGCTCTCAATTTAACCATTTAAATTAATTTTGGCACAATAACAAATTACTTTTCTGACCATGTTCTGACACCAGTTGGTCAGTATTGACCTAAAAAAATCACTCTCTCTCACACACACGCACACATGCATACACACACAGACCTGTACTGATATCTTTGTGGGGACTGTCCATTCATTTCTATGAGCAAAACTCCAATCCCAACATGACTACCCTAACCCATACCCAGCCCTAACCTTAACCATAAGTAACCAAACAAAATACAAAACTTTTGGCATTTTTAGTTTTTTGTTGTCCACACACACACTCTAAAAATGTGAATTATGTTTATATTACATTTTGTCCCCACAAAAGGTTAGGGCTGAGTAGGGGTTAAGGTTGTTATGTTGGGATTAGAGTTTTCCCCATAGAAATGAATGGAGATTCACCAGAAAGATATAATTACCTGTGTGTGTGTTTGTGTGTGTATCTAATTTTAATCCTCACTTGAAACTGTGGAACATAATATGCATTACTGAGATTTTCCTTTATTAGCTGTTTCAATGTAAATATGGGTAATATGCAGTCTCTTACCGACAGGTCATGCTTATCAATGGACTACCGTAAAGCTTATTATATTAAAAAATCTGATTAAATACAAATAAGGGCACAGAGTACTTTTTGATGCTCATAAAAGCATTACATGGCTTCAGCAGTTTGACAGCTCGACATACAGTACAATACCATAGGTAGTCATTATTATTTAATTTTATTATTTTTTTCTGACCTACCTACAAATTCAACTTAAAAACAGACTTAGGTAACAAATCTCATTCGTAACCAGAGGACCAACTGTATTTCTCAAAACCGGGTTACATGCATTACACCGGATTTTACTAGATTGTATTATTTGAATTATTTTGGCTTTGCTTTTTCACCTTTTGGTAAGAATGATCTAAATGGATTTGATGTGATGGGAGCCCATGCTAGAAAGCTGTCAGCCAGTGCGATTCTTGCTGCCTAACATGCATAACAATGAAGAATACAACTATTAACAAGACCTGGGTTATCATCAAACCACACAGTACAAGCCACCAGGCTTGTTCTTCCAGTCTGATCAACATGCGTTCCCTCTGTTTTTCACCTCCTAGCCTTTTTGCCAACACATAACAACAGAAACAATGATGACCCTTTAATACATCACTACTTCCGATATGTTGTTAGGGTAGATGGGTTCCTTTAAATTTGAGGCATAACCAAATCAAAATAATATATCAATCAGTCGCACATACAGTAGAAGTATCAGAAAATCAAATTATTTCTTGTAAGTTATTTATTTAGTGTAGCTTTACTTTAATTCCAAGTACACTTTATGCTGTGAACAGCAACACCTGCGTCTTCAATAGTGTGGTGAATTATGTTTTTTGGTGATCAGCAACTATTCTCAAAAAGTAAACCTGGTTTAATAATTGATGGTCAACTACAGTAGGCAAGCAGCTGTAGGGAGGTCAATAAACATCTGCAGCAAATTACGTGACTCCTTCAAATTTACAAGGATAAACAATGAGTGGTCATTCGCAGGGACCTTTGTGACCATTGTTTAGGCACCATACAGCATTTGACCTTGCAGTTACATTTTATCGCTTCATTTCGACGAGGCTTTAGTACATTGACCAAAGCCTGATTGGTCTGGGTTGACCAAAAGTCTGTCTTGTCCAGCACTGCCTTCCAGCCATGCTGAGCAAGACTTCACTCAAAATCTACATGAAGCAAAGTAAACCTGTTTTCCACCGTGATGATGTTAAATGTTGGAAGCGTCTCTCACATTACTTGTGTACCACCCATATGACATGCCCAGAAATTATATTGTGATTTCCAGAGACTGCTTAATGAATTTCAAAGTATTTTGCCCATTTATGAAACAGTTCTATTCTGGATCAAGTGAGAGGAAGAATGTCATGGGTGACTCAAAGGTGAAATGACAAAGCTCACGTTGATTACAATAGATGAACAGTTACAGTATGCTAGATGGATGAACATACTTTTCTTTAAGTTTCCATGTTTTATGAAAGCTTTTATTAAAAGTATAAACATAATACCATAATACCATATTTAAAGTATGTAGCTGTATTTTAACACACTGTAGTTTTACCCCTGCATATTTATTTAATTCATGTCCAAATTTTCTTAAAATAATTTACAGCAAAACACATCTGTTCCTTTAATGTATCTCTGTGGGATCTCTTGTTCTCCACTCTTCATTGCTGGTTTCACAATTTCCTTGTCTGAAGTGCAATGTTGTTTTGAAACAACATACAGTAGAAGAATCCAGCACCTCAATGCTAGGATCCCATGGGAGCCCTCAGCCTTGTCAGAAACGTAGCTTGGGGAAGATGATGTCCCAGATTAAGACGAACTTGCTCCCAGGAATTCAGAAGGGCTGTCAATAATCCTAATTCTATCACAGGGCTGGGTGGTGAATATATATGTATATTATATTATAAAGTGTGTGTCCTCTGAGGGAACCCTTGGCTGTTTTTGTCTTTGCCTTCCTTGTAGTTTTTACCTACTCTTTGGTTGGAAAGTGCCAACCAAAGTGGATGGTGCTGACGGACGCTTCCTTCTTCATGTTTAGCCCCTCTCAGGTGATCGTTTGCTTATTGTTTTCAGGGTGTGACTTTGTTATCTCCAAACTGAAATGTAAAAAAAAAAAAAAATGTAAACAAAAAAGGCTTTCAGATCTGGGGCAACAATAGCATTCTCAATTAAAACATTGGTGACAGACAAGGAGAATTCTCAGAACAAGTCTGCTGCTGAGTAAATAGCTTGTGTTGCTGTCTCACGTTTCACCAACTAAACACAAGCAGTTTTTCTCAGTCATTTTGCACCTGTGATTCCTTTAGTTAACATGTACATGCAAAAAAAAAAAAAAAAAATCAGTGAAAAATTAGTGGGTACAAAAAGGTAAAATAACAACTGACAAATTATTATTTGCATTTAACAGCAGCTAATTTCTACAGAAAACACTGTAATAACTATAGTGTTTAAACATAAGCATGTGATTTATCAAGTACAATAAATAAAAAGGATGGTTAATTTCTTTTATTATTGTTTTGGCCACTGCTGTGCCAATTCAGTCATCATGTTGTTATATGGCATCCAACTGCGTGTATAATTGAAGGCACAAGTAAAACAGAAGCAATTGTGTTGCCAAGGATTTGTGAAGCAGTATGCTGACGTAGTACCATGCCAAATTTATGCCATATTGTACAGCCATGTGGCACCACAAACTTTGGTTGGGGAAAAGAGAATAAAAAATGGATCGATATTGCTATGCAGTGTGCATCTCTTATGCTTCAATATGCTATGATAGAATGTATTTACCAATATATAGAAAACTAAACATTAAATCATTAAAAAATGCTGTGATACCTATGCAGCAGTGAACTATAATATTACGTGAAGACAAAGCCATGTTGTGCTTTGAATATAGTTTTAATACAGTTTAGGTCTGACCCTCAATCTGCCAAACAACATTCCTGATAACGTAACACATTGAAACTCTTCCGCTAATTTATCTCTTATTCAAACTTGCATACAAACACTATTGTTGAGACTATAAAATCATCGCAGTATATTCAATAGGCTGGCTTTGTTTAGCTAAGGAACGAAGGACGATTGAGAACTTTTCGCTCTCGCTTTGTCACAGTCAGTGGTGGAAGCATCACTGGTCACCTCCTACCAGCACCTATGAGGTAGTGACCTTTCATTCACATTCTGAAATGCAGATGGTATGCATTGTATACAGGATGTGAATTCAAGAATACGGGGGACAGGAAATGTAGTTTTTGCTAAAAAAGAATTGGTTAAATGAGATGTTTTAAATGAATATCAATCTTTTCTCAAAGTTATTCTAAAACCTTCTCCATGAATTCAAACTGCTATTAATTTGCATTAAACTCTCATTTCCAATAAAGTAATGGGTTGATGTAGTGAGCTCAATTAGGAATAACCCGTTAAAAACAAAAACAGACCCATTCTCTGTCACTTTGAAATTTGCCTGCTGGTAATGTCCTAGAAACAGTCACGACGCACTGGGAAAGCCTCACACTTCAAAGTTATCAATTTGAAACAAGAGGTGTATGGAGAAAAATAAAAAGGCTACAGTGGGGGAAGCTGCTAATGAGCTCTTCTTTTTTGCAAAATGAATTGACCTTGACTCCCCCGTCTTTAATTATAATGCTATCTGAGAATTATGACGAGCTTCCCATACAGTACTCACTCTCACTTGAGGATGGTTTTTGCTATAAAGTCGACTGGGGAATAATGAATGCTCGCTGATATTTCTACTGGAGAGAGATTAATCTACACAACACAGCGGTGCTCATATTTTGTTCCTGAATAGCCACAGTTAATCTCAAAGTACATCCTAATGTACATCTTCTAATTGCCTGTAGCAGGTAGTATATAGCACAAGGCAGGGGTTCAACTTGGAAGGATACCAGGTCATAGCAACCCACACACACGCACACATGCAGATCTGTACTCATATCTTTGTGGGGACCGTTCGTTCATTTCAATAGGCAATACCCTAATCCCAAAAAAACAACCTTAACTCCTACCCATCCGTGGCCTTAACCATAAGTAGCCGAATGAAATATGGCTTTTGGTATTTTCGGTTTCTTGATTACAGTCACAGTTTTGTATAAAATTGAATCTCCATCCAGAGATGGAGATTCAATGAGAGAAAAACCTGTCAGAGTAACAGGTTTTTATCCCATTGTGGGGTCCCCACAATGTTATGCATATCTGACCCCCCCCTCCCCAAACACACGCACACCAAACAGGCAACACAGAGACACAAATTAGCCTAACTTTGTGATTTATGAATATAGGAAGACACTGCAGATCCCATCCAAACTTTGTGCACAGCAAGCAGAGGTATCAATCAAACTGCCAACCATGGGTATGTGAGGCAGTGCTAATGTCTTCCAAGGATGTAGGAGTACAATGGCCTTACACCCCTGGGGTTTTAAGTTCGATTCCCCACCCCGGACATGTAGACCTGGAAACTGCATATTCTCCTGGTGTTCATGTGGGCTCTCTCGGATCAGGAATACTGATATCTCGATTCCATTTTACTGTGTCATTTTCTTTGCTCCTTGGCTTGTGCCATATTCCTCCTGCAATAGGCTGCAGGCTTACAGTGACCTTGTGCTAGGTGAAGAGTTAAAGAAGATTAATGTATTTTTCTCAACTTATTTTGCGTTGCATCCTTACTGTATCAATCAGTATTACATCTCTTCCTCAAATTTTACACGTGTCTATATATGTAAATCTAATCTACATAGTAATACAGTAATACAGTATCGAACGAAAAAAATCAAGCATTTGCGTTGCAAAATCCTTGACTTTTTTTAATCACTGATAGGGCTTACAAAAAGAAAAAAGGGAAACTTTGATTGATAACACTAAGCAGACGATCAATAAAGCCCTTGAACTTACTATCACACTGGCTACTCACAATATTACTGATAGCATATGTTTTATTCACAGAGGTCTTACAGCACATAACCCTAACAACAGACACAAAAGCAAGTAATTTCCTCAGTGATGAATGGATTCATCTGACCTTTTTAAAGGGTAAATGTACATCTTAAAATCCCATGAAAGCTGACATTGCAGCATTTTTAGACAGGATTTTGGAGCCATGTCAAAAGAGGGAAACTATTTCTTAATGCACGGTTCCAATATAAAAATGTGAACCTTTAGTGGAATACTTAAAGTATTTGTTTGATATTTGGGCATCTATGTCTGTTATACTTGGAAAAGATCAGTTTTTATGAAGGTCACAGATGAATATGAATGGCACCTTGGCTTTCTTAAATCCAAAAATAAAACACAGTATACACAGTATAAGGAGATGTAGGTCATTGTGAAATCTCTTTTGAAATAAGCCTTAAAATACTGAACCAAAGCTATCACATGATTATATCGTGACCTACATGTCACAAATTGACCTTGAAATTGCAGTCCACCAGATTTGCATATGCGTACGTCATCAAAACCATATTCACAGAAATAAAATAATTTTAAAACTCACTTATATAGGAAGGGGTAGCATGAAAATTAAATATATCCAGCTCTCCAGGACTGAGGTGACACAGGCTTTTCCCAGTATGCGTATCCCAAGAGGCATGCTGGAAGGGATTCACATGTATGATAACTAAATCTGGACTGTGAGTAGTGTGTGGGGTTCCTCGCCAGGTTTTGGGTTATCTTGGAGTTAACTGATGCATTAACTGGCTGATTGGCTGCTATTTTCTGCTGTTGGTTCTATGAGTTTGAAATGCTCCCCTGTCAGGCTGTTTTTTTCTTGCTGAGCTGCTGCGGCTGACACCAGTCTTGGCTCGGAGCGGTTTTCCCTCCTTTTCCTTTGTGTTTCAGGTTGCAGTTTAGGCTGCCAGTTGTCTTTCACTTCCGATTACCCAGTGTTTTGATTATGTCTTTTATTCTTCTCATGCTGTTGTTCTGTGCAGACACCATACACCTTTGCTGACAACACTGACGGGTTTACATACGCGTACATCTGTAGCCAAACGTTCTTTATTGCTATTAAATTGACTTACCTGTGCAAGATTGCATTGTGTCTCCTGTATTTGCCCGATCCATACACCCAACCTCACTGACACATAAGGAGAGAATGCAGACTCTGTACACGCTGAGCAGCGGCACCTGCATAAAATTTTGACTGGGGTGGCCATCAGGGGCAAGTTATACTTTGTTTTGGAGGGCGGGGTGAGGGCAGTGTCACACCAAAACTCTTTTAAGGTCCCATTTAGAAAATAAATGAATCCATTCTTCTTAATTATTTCGGTGTGGGTGGGTGGTAGGGGAGTCCACACGTTGACTAGGGGGCCATATTCACCCTTTAATTACTGACAATGAGTCTGAAATTGACCCCCCAGCACTGGAGGTACAAGGCCGCAGAGCTACCCACAAAGCAACTCCCTCTCCTGAGCACTTTCGTTACATATACAGTGTGTGTTATATATCTATATACTGACTCGCAGCCCATGTATACATTTAGAGCTAAATATTTAGCTAATTGCTAAAAAAATGGCTAATTGCACAGTTGTACATGATTAATCACGATTAATTGCACTTAATATTCAAATTTATAATACTAAATGTTTATATGTTTAATCTCCAAAGTAATATAGACTTAACACAAAGAGGAGTACATGGGGTCACTGTCACAAACTCACTAGCGTGCCATACATCCATCCATCCATCCATCCATTATCTCCCGCTTATCCGAGGTCGGGTCGCGGGGGCAGCAGTCTCAGGAGGGAA
>JAODKE010000125.1:12045842-12088716 GCA_026779605.1 Mormyrus hasselquistii
CTCTAAAAAGGGTGGGTACTCCGAACTGCTGCTCGGCGCATAAGCGCAAACAACAGTCAGAACCCGTCCCCCCACCCGAAGGCGAAGGGAGGCTACCCTCTCGTCCACTGCGGTAAACCCCAAAGTACAGGCGCCCAGCCATACAATTGCCATACAATTTTCCCTATTTTTTAAAATTAGTTTGAAGCCAGACACAAATTATACTCTGGAAAAATCATCAAATGAACAAATGACATAATTCTAATGTACCGAAAACGTTAGCATGATGTGTTTTGCTCTACACAAAAATCAAACATTGCATTTCACAATAAAAATTTGTTTCCAAAAAAAACCTCAAATGCATGAGAATGACTAATATTTTAATATTTGATATTTAATTCTTTCAAAAATACTCAGTGAAACGATGGCAATATGAAAAAAAGGGACACTTTGACATCTAACAGTCTATAATGAGTCATGATATTAACTTTGTCAGTCATTCAATTTTCTGCTTTTGTAAAATCTACATGATTTTGTACAGTATCAGACTGAATGTTATTTTTGGGAAGTGATATGGCACCTCTGTTATGGATTCAAAGTGATTTAAAAAGAGCTTCAATATAAAAAGTTTGCTGGCACAATAGGTGGCGTGTAATTCAGTAGGTTTGAATGCTGTGCCTAAGATCAGAAGGTTGTCAGTTCCGATCCCGTGGTTAGCAGAGTGACTGAGCCCTTGCGCAACACGCTTAACCCTATTGAATTATAAATTTAATAATTTATTATTAATAATTTAGGTTAAACAATTTTCTTTCTTTAATCACATACCTTGGTGATGAATTGCATATACCACATGTACATATAATCACAGGTACTCAGCAGATGGACTGAAACACTATTTAATTCTTCACAAAAAATTGATCTATAATCTAAAACTTATTGGCAAATGCCTCTATTGTCACAATGCGGAAACGAAGGAGGCGGAGCAGTCGTGAGGGCAAACAAAAGGGGGTTTATTTAAGTAAAAGGAAGAAGGTAAACCGAAGTGGACCATGTGGGGTCAAACAAAAGGCACAACTAGCAATGAGGGAAGCACTGGAGCACACACTAGGATGACATCAATGACCAGACTGGGGAGTGCAGGACTGAAGGATGGTTTACACAGGGCACGTGAGGGAACAGATGAGAGGCACCTGGGGTGATCCACACGAGGGCGGTAACGAGAGGTAAGACTAAACAAGCAACAGGTGCGGCTCGTTTGAGACACACTAGGGAGAGAAGGTGTGCGGCAGGAATGCAGGGTGTGACATCTATTAACAGGAACCTGAAAACCACTGAAACTGCCCTTCATTACACGAAAGATCTTATATTTCAAGGTATAAGCTTCAAATAATAAAAAAAATATATTGCAAATTATGATAGATATTCTTACCCTATATATGCCCTGGCAATTTTTTGAAACAAAATAAATCAAATCAACAATTGAATGATTTGATTTTAGCTCTGAATTCAGGAATTCTGTAAAACATCACAACCTAAACATTCACATCGTTCGCAACAAGAAAGAAGTATTATAGGTCTCTATTAAAATCTATGTTCATACTATTCTCCCATTTGGCCACACTTTTATTGTGTAATATAGTACAAAGCATCGCTGCAGTAGAGCACCCAATGAAAATCCACCTTTGGAAATTCACAGCCTGAAGCCAGGGCTCAAATCCACTCCATGGGAAGTGTCCTTACGAATGCCACGAAAGCTCTGGATAGGAATTATAAGTGCCCCACAGGCAACCTATTGTGTCTCTTAAGACCAGACAGAATTAATCGAACCAGGGAATTGGGGGCCTGTTCTTTTTTGTCTTTGTGGAAGTCACTAACAGGAATTATAACAAGATGACTTGATTAAGACTTTACACGCTGTGTCTGGTTCCAAGCAGGTGACCCCTGTTCTCCTGAGGCTCAGCCACTGCTCAGATCTCCTTAGGGATTGACTTGAATGTGTGTCTTACAAATTCATGTCATCTGTTCAGAGCAATAAACTGATGGGTTGGGGGAAGAAACAAATAGCCTAAAATTCAGCTTGAAACAGGCCTGCCGCCCCTTTGTCTTGTTGCATGTGTACACAAACCCGTTCCCATGTGTCCACCATAATACCTAATCAAACAGACTTACTCTCCAAATCAATACTTCTGATACTTACAACACAAACATTCAGCAGATGAAATTACACAAAATCTTTCTGTAGTCTCCACAGCAAAAATACAATTATTTTTGTAGCTGACACTCTGATATAATGCACAATTTATGTATGTAATATATGTATCTTTATATATTTTATAGATGTTTAGTACAGATGGTATATAACATAAATTGAAATATATATGTACCATTGCGCCAAAACATAATGACATGAATGATGTTGACTATCTTGTTAAAGGTAGCACATGTAATGATGTAGAATAAATTAGATGGCAAGCCAGCATTCAGTACTTATAGTCAATGTGTTGAATGATAAATAAATGGGCAGGGGTACAGTGAAGAGGTGAGTGATAAGGGCCAAATCGTGATGGCCAGATGACTGGGTCAGGGCGAGGTTTGATGGTGCTCCTAGTCAGAGTGACCTGAGGAAGGTAAAACCAGGAAACACTGACAGGGTATTGGGTACACCAATGTGAAATGTGAATGAAGGATATACCGTCTGGTACAAGGCAACTGAAGGGCTACACTGGCACAGATTGCAGGTAATTTTGATGATGGTCATGAGATTAATGTGACACGACCCAGAGCATTGATCCCTGCTGCATATGGGGCTGCTTAGCTGCCGGGCAGTCAGAGTGTTCATATTAACCATTCTCCACCGTCCCCAATAAAATTAATAAATCAACAGGCAAAGACAACAAGGGCATCTCCTAAATATTTTTTTTATTTTTTTTTAATCCATTTCTGATATTTATACTGCTTTTGCCACATTCAGCTGAGCGTATTTTCCGGGGTACCAGGATGCATAAAGTGGTTTGCATGTGTTATGGCTTTTGTACAGTATTGTGCGAGTACTTGCATTTGATATTCCACATAGTTACATTTCATACATATGTTTTATTAAAGATTATCAAGCATTCAGGATAGCTTAGTAGTTATGTGTCAGTATGTGGACGTTGCATGTTCTCCTTGTGGGGTTTGATCTGGACTTGCCAGACTGTAGGTATGAGTGCCCTGTAATGAGTTGGCACCCCATCCTGTGTTATTATGTGATATACGTCTGGTGTCATCTTAGATCAAGGACAGAAATACTGCAGCATATAATAAAATATAATGCTGGCAATATTACTTTAATTATTATGTGTTCCTAAGTGGCATGGATTTTGCATAAATAAAATATTTCCAACTTCATTTCCATCACTTTCTTACCTGGTGCCCATGGAATTTCGGCTTTCGTGGCCAACATTGATTTGCTATGACTTAAAACAGTATGACATGGCAAAGCACTTCACTTCCAGTTATACTGGGAGTCATGGCAACTAATGTTCCCATATTTCTGGTGCCAAGGTTCAAAAAGCAATGAGCAGCACAGTTGCAAGTAGTCTAGTCTTGCTATTTAATAGAATAAAAGCTAGAGGTTTGGAAGTACTGGTAGAAGCATATGGAGCATTTCGTTGCTGAGGACTAAAAAGAGAGATCTTGCAGGGGGTCACCTATAGAAGATATGTTACTCAAGTTTTCTTTTCATGTCATATTACTGCAGGGCCCTTAACAATGGCTTAACAGGCCTCTTCAGTACTTTCAGGACTTTGATTACACTACCTTTTCAGTAGGGCAGATAAAGCAGTCAAAACTGCAAATACCACTGATATGATTTATGAGCACATTTTCAAACATGTAGCACACTGTGATCAAAAGATAGCACGTCCCCGGAGCAGAACAGCTGCTGGTGTACTTGAATACCATGTCTTCAGCAAATATCAATAAACTGCTAAGACTGTAGGTGTTGCATGTAATGTGAAATTTCTTACTAACAAAGCTTTTGCTTTGATGAGCAAATAAAACATATGAACCCTTGTCAAAGATACAAATTCTACATGTTATCATACTAATAAATGTAGCAAGTAAAAGAATTTGACCTATTAGATAGAATACAAGTTTTAAGAATCTCCAATATCTGAACTGCCACTCAACATAGCATTTCAATACATACAACACAGTACTATTTGAAGATATCCTTTGAAGAACCATTTATATGTCTAAAGTGTGAGGTACAAATTATCCTTGATATGCATCCTGATAATCTGAGCGATAGGATTTGAGTATACTGTAAGTCATATAAAGATGTCTTTGAATTTAGAGATCAGTGGTCATTGTTGACACACCACAGCACACAGTGCACAACAGCGAAATGTGTCCTCTACATTTACCCCATATGTGACATTGTGACATAGCAGGGGGCGCCTGGGGAGCAGTACTTGGGGGCAGTATCTTGCTCAGGGTTCCTCAGGGATTCGAGCCAGCAATCTTTTAATTACATGTGCACTTTGCTAACCATTAAGACACAATTGGCGTTATATATATTTAGAACTGCTTACCAAAATATCTAAATAGCTGCTTCGACAGTATTAAGCATTACTTATTCCAATAAAACAACTATAATGCAATACAGATCAATTAAAAAAAACTTAGTAGTTTTTTTATTTTTCATCTGGGACCATTTGTTTTCTTCCACTATGAATTCTGCTCAACATGACTGAGAAATACATTGAATATTTGCCAAACGTTGCATGCAAATTTATGAAGAAATATATGAATAATTAAAATAAGATGTTTTGCGGTTTTAAATGTTGTATTATGTTGTATTGATTATAGCCTGTTACGCTGATTGGAAAAACAAGTTTTCCTCAACTGTCAAAGCATGGTTAAAAGAACTTGAAACAGATGGTAGGTGCAAATAGAAAGATTAAATGTAATTGTTGGCTGGCAAATTCATTCCCCAGCCCTCTGGGGACCTAAAAATAGAACTGTTCATACTTAGTGAATAGTCCAGAGCTATACCCTGAGCTTTACATGTAACTCAGTGTAACTTAGTAAAATATATCAGTTATAAAATATGACCAGTCTCTTAAGAGGGCAACCACCAAAGAGCTGAATCAGGAACTTACTTAATTTTTGGTAAGATATTCTTCAGCAGTAGAGAAAAGAGGTTGTGCCACATAAAAGGAGGTAGATAGAAACAGAACAACACAGAGCTATGGACTTAGGACTCTCATGTGGGAGTCATGAGGAATTCATCATGTATTGATCATCTCAGATTTAGGAAGAGCTAAACTGGCTACAAAACATGAAAGAAATACTTCAAAGTTTGCTTCCATGGTGCATATCAACCCTAGATTCCTGAAACATTTTCCTCTGTAACTAATATTAGTCATTAGAATCAGAGGAACAGAAGGTGATGAACAACTACTTATGACAAGGGTGCTCAAAAAAGCAATTACCCCTGCTCACATATTACAATCCTGCAGTGAAGATGGTGACATTGCCTACTACAATTCTGTCTAACTCATATTAATATATTGATTATAATATATTAATATTGCTTTTGTTATCACGCAAAGCAAAGTATTAGATACTTTATTCTGTGTGTTAGGGTTTGAATCATTGCTGGACATATTTAAATTCAAAGGGTAACCTAATGCATTGACCCCTATCACTTCAGTGTATGACTCCATGCATCATATATCGAAAGTTAACAATAAAAGACTTGAAACATTTTTAATGAGCTCATAATTATGAAATACTATCATCACTCCTATTTTATGAATTAAGGTACTAATAAGGACATTGCCTTGGTTGTGATTTTTGTCTACCTATCTTTCTAATTTATTAAGGTTAAACTTTTCTTATGTCAGTTTTCCACTGTCCTCACAAGAAAAAAAATCAAAGTAAATGAAAGAATGCAAATATTCTTGTAAAGACCTAGCCAAGAGATAAATGTTCAGGCATTGTCACTTGATATCCTTAAACTTTTATCACTTGATATCCTTTTATCTGACCGATCAAGGTTTTTCTGTTCCTTGGCAATTTGTTGAGTGGGCATAGTGATTGATGGATCATAAAATGCTGCTGTATCACAGGCAGAAAAACAGCACCCTGACGCTTCCACAGACAGTAATTAAAGATGACAGCATGGGTACACAGAGCCCGTATCCTTTGATCAGCCTGTCTTGACTAAAATTTTCTAACCCTTTTCTTTCACAGATCAGAAGACCTGCACTGGTCTCTGTAGTAAATGCAGCACATTTCAGATATCCTTACCGTGCATCTGTATTTCTGTACACATGTTTTTATTATCATGCTAGAGTACACTTCAGTACACAGTATTACAATACTGAATGATGATTCCATGGATGATGTGCATGGCAAAACCAGATAACATTTAATTATAGTATCCATTTATTTTTTAATATTTTTAGAAATGTAACATCAGAATATTTTATGCTTTTATCCGAATGTGTTTAATATCTCATTTTAATATCTCATATCTCAGCACTTTCTCCCTTTACTACCTTTGTTCACCTCGGCGACCGTAATCTGCTCGCGATCATATCAAGTGATCATGCTCATCTGTTCTGTTGCGGATGTTGAACAAGAAACAAAGGTCAGGCATCCTCTCACATGTGTTACGTATCTATTTCCTCTCTTCGGTCCTTCATGATGGTTGAGGGTAGTTTATCAGGTCATGCAGCTGGAGATAAATACAAAGGCATGGAGGTGTGGGTCACGGCACAAGCTAATCTGATTAGATGACAACAAGTGGGAAGTGTGGGTGTTTACAAAACATCGACATTTCATTTGTGCAAGAACCTTGTAAATTTTTTGAAAACAGCACCCTGTTTCCCATGCTGGATAAAGAAAAAAAACTGTTATCCACTTTGATAATTTCAAGTCACTCATTCACAAGTAACATATGCAACACATGCAATAAAATAACAACTGGCAAAGATAAAAGCTAACATTATTTTATCACATTCACAAAAGATATTCTTATAAACATGAAAAGTGGCAAAACAATGAGAAAGAAATTGTTTAAATAATGTGAACCAGTCTTTTGAATGCTGGTTAAATGACTTACAAAATGGAAATGAAGAAATGACCTCATATTGGTCAGTATTTTTAAATAAAATAGAAACAGAATAATCTTGAATACATTTTATTAGAATTTTATTTGCACATCTAGAAGATGGCAAAAGACACATATTTCTCTTTTAGAAACATGAATGTGTGTGTTAACTCACCTACGTAGAAGGTTTCAGGGCTTAATATACTTCACCACTGAAATCTGGAACAATCATTGGAACAAGTTCCATATCACAGGAGTCCCAGGGTATTTCATTACTTTATAAAGTTAAATAGTTCATTGATTAATGTTTTAAAATGGCTAGTTGTTTGTGGAAAATCTCTTTTCAAAGGTGAAACTAAAGAATATACGTTTTAATTCCTGCTTCAGTAACACTGCTGGTTTCTTACATCTTACTTACATCTTATAACAGGATCATCTTGAATGTTTGATCCTTTTGGTAATTCCTATAACAGAAATGTGTAACTAGTATTTTTTATATCACATTCATAATTAATAACAATACATATATTCCTAAATATTTAAACAAAAATGAAAAAATTATAGGAGAGAGAACTCTATGTCTAACATAGACCCTTATACTGTAAATGAATGTCTGTTTATGTATGTACTTTTGCCTCTCTGACAACATACTTTAACTGCATATTTGCACAATCACCTGATAAATGATTTGCACGGCAGATGACAGGAATCACTAGCAATTGCTCAATAGCAGTTTGATTCAGGTTCAAGTCACTACAACCAGACTCCTGCCATACACTGTCTGAACCGGCATACCATACTGGTACGCAAACCTCAGAGTACAGATATTAAGATAAAATACAGTAAGTTAGTCAATAACAGCCAAAGATAATATTAGTCCGGAAATACATGCTTGTTTGTCATGTCTTTATTTCATAAAAAAAACGATTTCTTTCATTTTTTTAAATGTATCCTTCTTCAGTGATGAAGTTAATACAAAAAAGTAATTATTAACCATATAAAATTCTTTGTACATTATCAACTTGCATTGTTCTCATAGACAAATATACATGGGTAAACATGTCAATTCAACATGTCCACTGTCTGACAAGCACACAGAAAGACTAAACACATTGCTGCCCTTTACATAAACTGGTATTCTTTGGCTGATCTACCTAATAATAAAATAAGTGACAGCTATACAAGCAGGAAGTAAAGAAAGACTGAATAGGAACTGGCAGAGCAAATTCTCTCACCCTCTAGGACAAGGGCAAACACTGATAATTCACGTTTTAATGAGATGACGTAAATGATTAAAAAAAGAAATACCAAGACAAGATTGTTCTCTGTTGTGCAAGACTGTTGATATTACAGATATGTTGTATCACTGTTATTCATGATTCAATGACTTTTTCGTGACAGTTGCATAAGCATTATAAGAAATATCAGCTTTTTAAATAGTACTATCACTTATATTTCAAAAGCTGTGTAGAGTTTCCATTATCAATGTTGAAAAATATTATCCAAGTTATAGAAACAAATTTAACAGTGATAAGTTCAAATCTCTTGTGTGGTAAGCAGGAATTTGCTAAAGATTACCTACTAAGTTTGTGCCATGTGTTATACAAGTATGTACTTGAAGTTTACCTGCAAGTCTTTGAATAACATACACTTTGAGCATTATCCATCAAACCAAAATTCTATTCTTTAGTCGTTACCTATCCAGCTTCAATCCCATCATCCAGAACACGGCCATTTGAGGTCCTGGTGCCTTTCCAAGGAACATAGGACACAAGGAAGCAGAACATCCTGGACAGGATGTCAGTCTGAGTGCATCACACACAATTTTAGAGACTCCATTTCACCAAACTACATGTATCTGGACCTGCAAACACCAAACATACACACCAAACAGCCCTTGGTGGGAATCAAAATGCTCAATCTAGAAGGTCCGAGAAATCCTTTATAAAAGGATCTACAATCACAATCAGTTTAGTACTTATTTTCATACGAAAATTAACAAGATTTCAGATGAAGAAATACATAGTTTACACAACATCATCATCATACTAATATGAAGCATAGAATGCATTGCTAAAATTATGGAATTCAGGTGCTAACATTACATTCAAGTACAAACCAGCCACCTTACTGAGAGCACATTTTTTTGTTACTTGTACAAAAGGCCCCTTTCAGCTCAGCTTCGATGACCTTCAGGACCATAACCTTGAAAAAACAGGTTTAGTTTCACAATCATGGATTGGACCCCGTCAGTCCACATTATTGGCGCCTTGGAGGCACTGTTTCTGGAGGTGTAATACAGTCCCATCATACATCTGGGTTAATGATATATTATGATACACCCAAAAAGGCTGATGAGGTAATGTGCTTAATGCAAGGGCCTGAGTGATGCTGCAGACTCCACAAGAAATGCGTTGCTTTTCCCAGATCACTTAGCAGGGATATATGAACTACTTAGTCTCCATCCTTAGAACAACATTTATTGCTATTCCATATCTTTATAAGCTATTTATCCATTTTAAGAGTTATTCCTAAAACACCGGTTTAGATGACGTACCCAAAGAATCACACAATGTATTACATTATTCCTCTATTGATTCACCACAATATTCTTAAGTTACTTTTAGGCTGCTAATGTGAAGGTGAATTATTCTGCAATATGATTCCATCTTCGGACATTTTATTTTGGTCTTCCATGGCATTCCATGATGCTTTGGTGACGCGGTGAATCAGTCCTTTGTGTGTTCTTTATGGAAATGACTCATACCCATGGTAAAGACATCTTGATATCACTTATTCCAGGGAATGAAAGTATCGTGTCAAGTGATTCTCATGCACTGCCTATCTAACAGCTTTAGTTATGCAAATATAGTAATTGAGCTGAGCTCGACAGAACAGAGAGACACTCTACTTGGCTTTATCCAAAAGGAAATTAACAGAACGTCTACAGCAGTTAATATATTCCAGACTAATAACATACAACTGTCTTATGATAAATGTGCATCTAGTGCAACTGAAATTAAACTATACACTTAAATAGATCAAGTAAAAATGTTAATGAAATTTGCAGATTCAAATGTTATCATTAATGATTATTAGAGTTGCACCGATTTTATCAGGGAGAATACTTAAAATGTGAACAGGATTACGTGTTCTTTGTATCCCAAGTGTTGGTAGCATGAAGGGGTATACAATGTTTAAGTAGGTGGTACATGTCAAAGTAACATCCACATGAATGCGAGGACCCGAGGTTTCCAGGCAGCACATCGCCCCAATCATCACACTGCCTCTGCCAGCTTATCTTCTTCCCTGCTGCCCTCTTCCTCAGGTAAATGACACACATGGCCATCCACACGATGTAACAGAAAACATGACTCATCAGATCAGGCCGCCTTCTTCTATTGCTCCATGGTCCAGTTCTGACTCTCACATGCCCATTGTAGGCACTTTCAGAGATGGACAGGGGTCAGCATGGGCACTGTGACTGCTCTGCGGCTACGCAGCTCCATACACAGCACCCCTTGTACCATGTGTTTCCTGGGATGAACTCCAGGCTCTGCATGATCCTGTACTAGGTGTCACTACTTGTAGGATGAAGGACTTGAGGTTTTTATTGAATTAAATGAATGGGGATGGTAAACAGGATCGCAAGGGATCAGAAACATATATATGAGACTAATCAGGGAGCTAATGAGAGGCAGCTGGGAAAAAATTTCCACATGAGGGTTAGAAATAAGAGGCAAGACAAGAAGGATAAACAAGTAACAGGCATGGCTTGTTAGGGCTGACAGTAACCCCCCACCGAGGCACAGGGGTAGGGACAGAGCACTCAGGGAGTCAGACACCAGACGTGATAAAACTAGGGTCAGGACACGAAACCAAACACTAGGGCAGAGGACAAAAAATGGACAGGATCAGAGACACAGGGCAAGACATGTTATGTGACTGGGAACATGGAAAAGACAGAGAGGTACAGCCAGGGACCAAAGGGACAGTAGCAGGGAAACTCAACATGACACACTCCAGATCAGGGCAGACAGGTGGAGGAGCAACAAAGACAGGAAGGGAAACATGTGCGCTGGTCATAGAAGACTCAGGCTAGAGCAAAAAAAAAAAAACAAGATGGAAGACAGGAAGGGATATGACACTAGGTTAGTAATTAGATTTTGGTTTGATGGATGGATGATTAATTTCAGAAGTGATTATTTCTATAAAATAAAAATGTACAGAAAACCCTGCTAATATTCATTCATGCATAGCGGCACAAATAATTTAAATTAGCAGATTATGAAATTAAAGAGACATTAAATGATAATATATTCCTTTTTGTTACCTTTACTACCAGCCTCTAAGATATCAAACACATGAAGCACCTCAGCGCCTTGGTGCCAGCTCTGTCTATAAAACCGTTATCTAAGTAATATTTACCATCAATCAGATTACACACACTCTATGTAAAGCCCCTGAATGCCAGCAGGGATATAAAGGCAGCATTCACTGTCCTGCTAGAAGCTCTAGGCAGCCAACATACTTACACTTTCATCTTCAGGAGATGTTAAAGAGGCATAAAACATCTGTTAAAACACTCTTTTTTTAATGACATTCTTGCATCTGCATCAATAACACTGCATGCTTTGTCAATTTAAAGAAAAGACATCACTGATGTCAATGTAAAAGAAAAGACAAAACTTATCACTTATCCTGGGCAGCACAGGGTACAAGGGCGCATAGTACATGCATATTCAGTCATACACAAGACACTAGTCACTCTAACTGTTTGTCATTTGACTGCAGGACAAAACTGATGCAGCTTGGGGAGAACATGCAATCTCCACACACCCGCACACACACACACACACATTTGTATTTATATCTGTGTGAGGATCATCAATTCATTTCTATGGGCAAAACCCTAATCCCAACAATGATAACTTTAAGCCACACACACAGAACAATGACAACCTTAACACACACACACGCACGCACATGCACACACGCACACATTTGTAATTATATCTTTGAGAGGACTCCAACTATAATGCCTATATGATGACCTTAACCCCCACCCAGCCCTAACCTTAACCATAAGTAACCAAAAAAAAAAATGTTACTTTTTGATTGCATTCACAGATCTTTGTGGGGACCTGAAAAATGGATCCGCACAACGTCAAAATAACAGGTTTTTATTACATTGTGGGGGACATAATCCCCACACACACACACAAATACACACACACACACACACACACACACACACACACACACACACACACAAAGAGGAATTAAAGCCCCCAGTCATGGAGGTGTGAGGCACCCTAGATGGATAACTTAAATTGAACATTATTAAATGAAGAAATCCAGTTTAAATTAAAGTAAGTTTCATTATCTCAGTTACATGTTTTATATGCATGAGCCAACGTCTGAAAATTTCTTTCATAATCTTCAAGGTACAAAGAAAGAGAGACTTTAAGGATCATGCACAGTTGCCACACCCATCACATGACAAACCACCTCAGGGATGAGAACCTGAGTGTAGCCATGTGGCAGGTGATACCTCAGTGCCACACCAGTCCTGGGTGACCCAATGTCATACGCTTTCATGGGGCCCAAAATCTCTACCAGCGTCCCTGCTAGCTAGTCAGACAGCCAAATAGCTAAAGAGATCACAATTAGTTTGTTGTGTTGCTTAAATAGTTTATATACTATTTATAAATACTTCATGGTTTACATACATTATGCCTGAATAATCATATTCCAATTCTCAAATTTTGACTATGTACACAAATGTCAAAATAATCTTTATCTACTTCTTGTTCTCATTGCTTTGACTTTCATTGTCCACAGAAACCGTGGTTACATGTTGCTGTGAATAAGTCTTCAGTGTATGTGGTTTCCATAGCATTTGTGTGTGCTTAGTTCATACCATTATGCGGACAAACAGTATGCTAGCTGCTGCAAAATGTCCGCTTATCTTAAAAAGGAATCCACTCCCTCGGCTCCCTCACTATATTCCACCACCAGACACCATTACCACCTACTTTTTGCAAACTTCAAACACTACTAGTCAGCAGGCAGTGCAACACAGGCCAGTAAATGGGCTTGGCAGCAATTTTATTTTATCAACGGTTTGGAGAGTTTCCCAGCAAATGAAATACCCATTCTTTTAAAGACCTTTCATCATATAACATAAAGCCCATTTCTTAAATCATTATGAATTACTTTTTATACAAAGTCCTGGGAGTATTTACAAGTATTAAAATTACAAGTATTAATTACATGGTATATACTGTATGCGACAAATCCATCAGAAGTTGAAAATGTAAATACTATTGCAGTAGTCAAATGTACAAGTAAATGTAATACTTACTGCCGCCTGCATACATTTCACTATGACATGGTTTGTTTCCTACAACCCAATAACTGAATTAGTTAAGGGCTTCCGTTCATAGTGAATTTGTTCATTGCTTCATTTGGTTATTATTATGCATACAAGAAACCATCATAGGTATATGATATACATGCATTTTATAGAGAAGCAGCAGTCCACATAATTAGGGACAGGAGATGGATTTTTCATGCAGTTGTTCAAAAAATAAGGAACAATATAATGGTCATCTTTAAAAGTTACATAGTACAGGATAAGGCAGAGGCAGACTGGATGGCTATAGACCATGTCCTAGTAGTTGATTCAAAAATGCACCTCGAAATGCAAAAACACAACATTTGACCATTTCCTAGTCTAACACAATCCATGTGTTCAAGATATGTTCTCTAAGGTCATGATGCTAACTGCGGGTCAGTAAAAGGATGCTGACAGCTAAATAGCAACACGTTTAAATTGTCTGATAACAAGAATACCACAAAAAGAATCACAGGCTAATATGACTACGGTGGCACTGCTCAGCTAGACAGACCATGCAAAAGGAAGACGAGGAAATAAGAATCACACTGTTATTGTGCACCGAAATGGCACCGCATGCTGAGGATCATTTAATTTACAGTGAGGATCTAAGTGTCGCTGTGCTGGTGGCCTGACATTCACCCAAGCAACCCCCCTCCCCCCTTTTCTTAATGAGGTACATGTTTCTCTGTTGTTTAGTCAGTCAAGTTATTTCAATAAACTCCAGTTCAAACATTACGGAACATAAACAACATTGTGCATGTATATAAATATAACTGAATACCAATAATATAGCTAATATGAATGATAGTTACAGTCCAATATACCATATAACTGAACAGAAATATACACAAATATAGCAATATATAAATGTCATACATCATTATATACGAACTGCTGCATATATAAACATGAAAAAGTCTTGAGTATAAATGTTATTTTTGTACGTTTTTTTTTTAGTCACAATTATTAGAGCATGTCTAGTTATACATATAAGCAAACATAAACAACTAAATAAATTTTATTTAAATTAAATAATTAGAAAAGTTACATTAGCCTTTTAGTCACTGGATTTGGCTATTCAAGAACTTTTTCGGGTATACAAGTGACGAGTGATGTTTTACCTGACTTAAAATTTCTTTGATTAAATAAGATAGGCCTCCGATATTTGCCGTAGAGTACCTTCTGATATCAGCAAACAGGAGCCAAACCACAAACTCCATATTACCAACATCAAAATCACTAAGTGGAAACACAATGAATGGAATACAGGTTGAATACTTATGCAGGGTTGCATGGAAGAGAGAGAGGCCTCTTGAAGGTCCTTTCACCCCTGTCTCTGTCGTACTCCACGGCCTTGAAGTCTCTGTGCAGTCTTCTGCTTTTATTTTTTGTGTATGGATCATTGGTTGTTTACTATAAAGCCAAAGAGATGTGGGCCAGAGGATGTTTTATCTCTTGTCAAGGCTTGCTTCAATTAATTTAATGGATCCATTCAGCTCCCCTTTTCCCCCCTTTCAGCTGGAGCCGTGGTGAATACATTAAAAAGATCTTATACCTCAAGATGGTACATCATGGTATTAGTCAGGGCACTCATTTTACCCTGGTCTTCTTTATTTTCCAGTAGATCAAATAATTAATGAGATCTCCACCTCAATAGGGCACTTCATCAATATTTTGTAGGTCCTATGTAGCACTGGGAGGGAAAAATGCTTTTTGCTCTTGCAAGAGCTTTTATCTTTGTCTGTGTTCTGGTTTAGAGCATAAATATAGAGTTTCCAAAAAGCTTAAAATATTGACCCCTTAGTATAATTAGTACACATACTGTATATGGAAAAACAAGAAATGATTTAAGGAGCAGTGTCATTGTGGCATTTC
Source organism: Mormyrus hasselquistii (assembly GCA_026779605.1). Lineage (NCBI taxonomy): Eukaryota > Metazoa > Chordata > Actinopteri > Osteoglossiformes > Mormyridae > Mormyrus > Mormyrus hasselquistii. The sequence goes on from JAODKE010000125.1 coordinate 12,061,202, forward strand.
CACATTGAAATTTCTTAGGTAAATTGTCTTGCCGAAAAAGCAGCAAGACTCTTGCCTATTTCAAATATAAAGACAGAAATAATCTAGTATTTTCCAGTTCCAACTTCCTAATAGAAAATACGATTCTGACTCAATGCATGCAACTACAAAACACTTGATTTACTTTGTATTTGTGGAGTGGCATGAGCCTGCCCAGGTAATGTGTGCGTATATATATATATATATATATACATATATACTGTATATATTCTAAATGGATTCTAAATTCTACGCTGTAAATATGTAATGAGACGTGACTCAGGAGCTCCATCACCAGCATATACCGTAGAATGAACTGAGATGAACTTCGATCTGGGTTTGGACGATACTGTTAAGATGAATGTAATATCAAAAAGAGGGTCCCAATCAGTAGTGGGAGTCGCCATAGCCAGAATGGTGTGTAGGACAAGCAGGTTTCTGAGGATCGATTCTGAGTTGCGAACATCATACTGGTGGAAAGAATCAGTCCTAACAATTCATGTCGTGAAATTTATGGATCTATTTACTTACTTATTTTTGTTTAAAAGAAATTTCTGCACTATACAGTAAATATTATAATAGTTCATATGTGGTTTGGCTATATGTATATGTGTCCTATTTGATTTCATGACAACTGACCATTTAAAGTAAGTAACTTCATGCTTTACTAGAAGTTATGGCAAATACTCTAAATAGCTGAGACCTCGATGTTGTGTTTAAACCATACTCATTATCTACTGCTAACTTTGATTCTGAAGTTATTGCATGATTTTGTATTTCCCATGGAACTAATTTCCTGCCTGTTAACAATCGTTTTACATTTCTTGCATAATGATTTACCTTTTCATATCATGGACATGTTCCAAATTGTTGTATGTACTTCTGTACATGAAAATGAGCAGTCAATTTATTTTCTCGGCCCTCTGCCAGTCATGTACAATCGATGGACATGGAAGAGGTTATTTGTTTATGATTGCATCATGCCTGTGTTTGTTTCACAAGATGGTGGCAGACGGGCCATTGGGGAGTCATGGTCAGTGGGGAAGAAGGTAGCTGATGCTTAACAGAGAGGAATGCAGTGATATAAGGATTAGCTGAACCATAATGCGCCTGAGAAACACCAAAGGAACAATGACAACAAGAATGAAAAATGAAGGATCCACTGAAACCACACAATCAGGGGTGATTACCATGAGCAAACGGAGACACGTGCTGCTCTCTGTAATGCCACAAGATCCAGAAACGGGAAAGAACGTAGGGTTTTATTTTAAAAGTGGCTGTGATGAGGCAGGAAGCCTCTTGATTTATTTGCAGTCAAAGCAAATATTACAATCACTCAGACGTCTAGATTTCCACTATGGTAGCAACTCCTGAAACTAGCATCTTTGCTATAAGTATTGTGATATTTCTTAAGACAAAACGACACACAGTAACAATGTTTTAGCAAAACTTAACACCCCACCCCCCACAGAATCTTCATACAAGATGACAAAACACTGGAATTGTATTGCAAAACAACATTGTTTTTTGAAAATACTGTAGACTGAGGAATAATGTTCAGGCAGCATGAAATAGGGCTACTTGATAATGGCAAAAGCTGTAATCACAGATATTGAGATCATGATTGTTTAACACAATTACTCATTAACTTTGGAAATATTATGCATTTTATTGAGCTTTTAAAAAACTTGTCTCACAATAATTCAACTGAGGAACAAATAAACAGGAGCTGGAAATGGATGCGCTGCAAGACAAAACAAGAGCATCACTTCGAAATGAAATGTGGCACAATGAACATTTTCTCTCAATCATTTTCTTTTTGATATAATCACTGAAAGCCAAAATCATAAGAGAAAATAAAATTTGATCAATCTCCCAGCCCTAGTATGAAAAAGCCTGATCTCAACCCACCTGACTATCATGTGAGAATTGCCTGTGCATAACATACAATGCCAATATTAATTTCGCACATTACCCAGCCCTATAATTTAAAGCATGGTCCATGATCTTATGTATCAACTAAAACACTAAAAAGAGACTAGTAGTTGACTTCTATTACCACAATTGAATTAACTTCCAACAAGAAATGCTTCACATTAGCTATTACAGGACACATGCTATAGAATACAGTGTAAGCCGTGATCATGCTTATAATGTAATACTCCATTCAAAGCAACTAACTGAGAACATAATAAAGTGAGTAAGAGATGTCATGTGCTGAGGTCATATGTCATTTCTATGAATGCTGAAATGCTCCTTTCTGTCACTCTTGTACCATTTAGCCTGTACACTAGTTTTTCAAAGCAGCAATATTAAATTTAACAAAAGAAAGATTTTCAAATGTTGTTTTTTCATGATTGCTATATGGTCATTAGAGGAACATGTAATCATTGTGTATCATCCAAAGACCTGGAAATAATTGCGTTGACACATGATGGCATAAATACTTAATTTGACAGGCTCATTGGGCTTGATGTAATAACAGAAAAAGGGTATTTTATACCTTTTATGCCAGAAGATAATACACCATCATCGTTGCAAAATTATGGGGGGAAAAGCTTATTAATTTAAATGTAATCCGCTTTTTTAATTCTCAAAAAGCAGGTATTGCTCACAATTTAGTACTGGAAAATACTATTTACAACTGGTACAGCAATGTTTCATCAAATACAGTATGTACCAATTGAAAAAAACATTGCATTCATTAAAGATAGGGAAATAAAATAATCCAACACAGGATGACTTTTGAAAATGCCAAACACAAAAATAGAAAAACTACAGATTCTTTTGGTTTGGGTTGATGTGAAGCTCACTAAACCAATTTAAAACTGATATTAGAAGGTTAAATGAAGGATCAATTTAAATGTTCCCAAAACATTCCCGGCCTTACAATTACCTTTAGACACCAAACTCTTGTTGAATGTTGAATTTGAAAAGAAAAAGAAAAGAAAAATCAGATGAAATCTGGCTAGTTCAAGGAACCTTACAGAATAAACTAGTCACTAACAAGTAGGTACAATATTTTAGGTTACACTACATTTACAGACTAATGCTAATGCCCTAATTATGCCAATAACAAATAACACAAACATCTTACAAAAATGAATGAGCATTGCAGCCTTAACAGTATCAATGGCTTACATGAACAATGAATAATGTATTAGTGTATCAACCATGAGTAGTGTAATACTTTAAGTGAACATTTTGCATAGCTAGAAACTAAATAAGTAATGCTGGAGCCAGAGAATGTTCTCTGGATGATCTAATATATTATCCCCATGAATTTCATGATTTGGAATTTTTGGTGGATGGAAGTTTATACAGTTAAGTGCAACAGAATTAGTCAGTTTTCTCAAAACATTTCAGTATCTCCTTCACACTTATCACCCTGTTACTGCTCCTTCAGTGTTTCATTGCTCCTTTATACATAAAGCAATCTAAATACTCACTGAGAACTCTATATCATTACATTATTCCTATATCTCTAGTATATAAATCTTCCAGTAACACTTTACAATAACTGCACCGTTATAATGTCTTTATAATGAATTCATAGAATATTCAGCGCACCTTCATAATGCCTTCATAGAACATTCATAAGCAGCATGCTAATATACCTTAACATCATAACATTCCTTAACAGTTCTAATATATAGTACATTAATAATAAAAATTATATGATTAAAATGTTTATTATTATCATATAATGTTTGTTATTAATGTATATTAAAGCTGATAAGGCACGTTAGGATGTTGAGGTATACTTGCATGCTTATGAATGTTCTATGAAGGTACAATTACTGTAAGATTCAAGTATTCCATTTTGTCATGCCCTGCTCATCCGATCCTCCTGTGTGCCACACCCCCTCATCTACCCCATGTGGAATCCTCGTGTTTACCAGCTGTTTCTTGTTGCTGTCATTAGTTCTATGTATTTAAGTCTGTGTTAGGTACGTTTTCCCCAGTCCGGTCATTAACAGTCGTCTCCTGGCGCATCCTGTTCTTCGTTGTTTTCCTGATTAAAGTCCTCGTTTACCTGACTTCTTGGCTTATGTGCTGTTTCATGACATATTTCTTCCAAATTACTCTTCCTATGATATCTACTGTATATGTCTTTAATGCACTATTCTGCTGTGATAATTGCAAAGAAACATGAGGAAATATTTATCTATCTTTCTCATAATAAGCCATAGCAGTAAAGCATCACAGCCAAAGCACTGAATGAAACTGGTAAATTGCACATTTTCTTTTCAGGAAGGTAAAAAGTCTTACCCTGATAAGCAGCTAAAATTATGAATTGGTTTACTGATTTGCCGTGCTTATCCCAATTGATTTGCAATTAATTCAGGTTTGTTGAGCTAACAAGACAGTGCTTGGCGCCAACCTTTGAGGCAGTTGATACTCTATACCCATTGAGAGAATGGCTAGGGTGGAATATCAATAACCTGTTTAGAGTCTCAGTCTGGGAGTTAAGTAGATCACATCCTGTATTTGTGAGAGCTCTGAGTTACCTATATCATTCTCTTTCATACAATGTAAGAAAGGAAAGGTCACATTTTAGATATTTAACCTTGCATTTTGTGTTGATATTGCGAGTCAACATTGTGAAGCATCTACGATTGCAAACTGCTGCAAAATCAGCACAGATTCTTTAAATTTCTATAATTCCTCTCGAAAAATACAGCAAATGATTGTTGTTTTGTAATCTCGTTGACATATTTTTATTTCACTTTCAATTGTATGTGAATCGACTGCAAGTGTGACTCAGAAAATGTGCTATGTTACACTATCGTATTTCAAAAAAATGTATTTTTTTGTATATCTAATAATATGTGCGAAAAATAAATAATGAATAAATATACAATGCTTAATATAATACACAATTCTACAAAACAAAGTTATGTGGAAATAGCAAATTCCTAACAGTAATACTACCAGTATTGTTTTCTGTTAGTTATTACAGTATGGTGCTTAATGTGTAGTAGAATGTATGACCTTAATTGATGGTACAAAAGATTTTTATGTTTACCCAAATGTTATATATATCCCTTTTCAGTTTCATTTGATTGCTTTTGAGTTCACAGGATCAGCATCATGATGACACTTTTAAGTTACAGTATGTGGTACAATATCATGGGGATTTACTCCAAAAATGGCCAAGAAGCAGAAAGTAACCTAAAACCTCACAAATAAGCTATTAGGAGATTACTCTACAAGTACCTGTAAACACATTTAACCTAACAAAGCTAACAACAGATAACAAAAGACAAAGAAAGCCACAATCCCATAAATATACAATTAACGCTCTTTAGCTAAACACACTTTAGCTAAATTGTTGATTCATGGCAGTTCAGTTGATTACAGATGACAGGCCGTAGTAAAACTCACACAGAAATAACATTTATTATGCAACCAGAAGTGCACCTGTAGAATCAGAAAAGGGTAATTAAGTTTGCGTCATCATGCTGTGTTGCTAAGAGTGTCTGTGGGTGTGAGTGTGTGTGTTTGTGTGTATATGTGGGGGGGAGGGGGGCGATGGGGGAGCTGACCACAGATGTCTTTCTATCCAAGACTGCTGGCTTTTTACTGTAACAGTAATCTTGTTATGGAACATGGATGTAAGCCCTGAGTGCCATCTTAACCACTAAAGTGACACCACAGAAGCGACAGAGGATCCTCATGGGAGACTGCCACCGGCTCCAGCTGAGAGAGGACAACTGAGCCAGCACACTCTCCCATGGCTGCCTGAGGCCTCGCAGAGCCTGTTTACCTCTGTGCTGTCCCCTTGCTATTTAAGCTCCGTACCTAATGGAAAACATGATAAATAAGGGGAGATAATGACTCCTTTCTATCTGCGAGCTTTGTTCTTGTCTGGCAGAAAATCCCATTGCAATAAAGACACTCCCAAAACCGTAAAACGTGACATTTTTCTGCTCATTTTTTGCGTAGCATTGTTTCTCCAACCTCCTGGAGGTTCAAATCCAGTCTTTGCTTTTGCAGCAGTGTGGGCAGTCTTGCCCATCTTGCATTCTATTGGCTTTCTTAACTCCTGGGGGTGGCATCTGGTTGTATATAAAGTGGGAATTTGGGGTAGGAATGGCATCTGAACTGTTGGTTGTTCTGGCTGTGGTTGTCTCAGCAGCACTGTATTGTTAATCAGTACATTTTCGACTATCCCTTTAAATTAGTGTTGCATGTCGGGGTACTCAACATGATGCGAAGTAGCAAGTAGTTTTGTACCCCAGCTGGTGGAACAGCAGGCACAGTCCCCATGCTTGTTTTCATATGCTGTGTCACGCCCAGCTCCGTCCGATCCTCCTGTGTGACACGCCCACCTTGTTACCTCGTGTTAATGCCTGATTGTTCTCATCTGTTGCTCGTTGAGTTCAGCTTGTCTTGTGTATTTAGTCCGCGCCTCGCTTAGTTTCCCCAGATCTGTCATCGTCAATGTCGTCGATACCTGGTGTGAGTATGTCTGTTCAATAAACCCCGTTCCTCTCATCAACCTGGCTGCTCTCACCTCCCTAACCTGCTTTCCGCTCGCACTCTGACAGAATGACAGATCTCCTGAACAACGTACCGCAGCAGGAGGAAGATCACTGGCTCCTCCTGCTGCATGAGGTCGCGTATTGGCGAGAGCTGCTGGAGATCCGCTGGGATCCCGGGTTGTTCACCTTGGCGGACCGGAGCTGGGACTTCCTCCAGGGGGTTAACCCACGTATGGAGGAGCGCAACATGGCGGAAGTGCGCTCCCTCCTGCAGCAGCTCGTTGACTAAGTGAAGGAGAAGTAGCCCCAGCTGCTCACATGTTTGGAGGCAACTCCACCTCTCCCTACTGATTCCAGGTGACGCAAAAAGAGGCGCAATGGAAAAGGGGAGGATGCCACCCTGATGCTCTTCCTGGGGGCGTTTTACCTCTCCACAGCACCTCTTCCAGCAGAGGATCAGGAGGAGCCCCTCCTGGTTTGGCAGATCCCGGAAGTCACCGTAGCCACACAGCCCCAGGGAACATCCGCCCGTCTACTTCGGGACGGCCGCCTGGAGTGTAAGGGGATCCGGAAGGTGCTGGATGCCATCCTTCGGGTCCCGCAGACCCTTAAAACGACCATGCAATTTCAGCAAGCGCCAGACCTAGACGCGCTGCCGGAAGTGCCTGACCTCCCGCCTGCTGCTGCTCTGCCTGCGGCTTCGCCCGAGGATGCCGCCACGCCCGCGGCTCCGCCCGTGGTAGATGCATTGCCCGAGGTGCCAGCCGAGGCCCCCCCCGCTGGCCGCACGCCCAAGGTGCCCACCGAGGCGCCCCCTGCTGACCGTAAACCCGAGCCCGGCTCTCCCGTCTCGCCTGTCCAGCCCTGCTCGCCCAGCTCGCCCGTCCAGCCCTGCTAGCCCGTCCAGCCCTGCTTGTCCGTAGTTGAGGCTGCTCCGCCTACAACCATACCCACATCTTCGCTGGCTACCTCATATGGAAAAAAGACTCCCCAGCACTAGTCCCAGGTCCCGAGGACGTCCCGGACAACCCAGTAAGGAAGAGGAGCTGGAGTAGGACCCCTTGGGGACCTTCTTGATGACTCTCACTCCTTTGCCCCAACATAACCGATGCCCCTCAGGACCCTACCTTTCGGTGTCCCGTAAGGAAAGGGGACATAGGCGTCAGGCCCGGGTCCCACCCGCCCGGCCCCCTTGCTCACCTGTTCGGCCCCTGGCTGTGGCTAGGTGGCTGCCTGCAAAGCCTGCGCCATCGGCTCGGAGGTTGCCTCCGTGCCCTCCCCCGGTTCCTTGGTGCCGGTCCTCGGACTCCCCTCCGGCTTCGTGTCGGCCGCCTCCGGGCCCCCCTATTCCGGCAGGGCTTCAGACGGCGCCTTCGTCGGCTTCAGCTTCCTCTCCGCCTGCTCCGACTTCCCCCTCCTGCCTGCCTTCACCGGTGTTCCCTCCTGCTCCCTCCTTGTCTCCTCCGGCTCTCCCTCGCCCCATTCCCTCGGCCCCTGTGGGGTTTCCTGCCCGCTGCCCGTCCGCCCACCTGGGCTCCTTTGGGCTCCTCTTTGTCCTCCGTCCCGGCCTGTCTGGTCTCCTCTGTCTGCTCCTCGTCCCTTTGTTCCTCCTGTCCTTGCTCCTTGTCCCTCTGTTTCTCCTGTGTTCACTCCTCCCCCTGTGGTTCCTCCATTCTCTCTGCCTTCGGTGTTTCTCATTCAGGTGTGCCTGTCTGCGTTCCCTGTTCTTTGTCTCTTTGTCTTGCCTTTCTTCTTGTCCCTGTTCCTGTTCTGTGTCTCTTTCCTGTTTCCGGTGTCCCGTTGATGTTTTGCTTTTGTTTTCCAGGTTTGGTTCCCTCATCTCGTCCGTTGCCTGGTGTGCGCGCCTTTGGGGGAGGGGGGTTCTGTCATGCCCAGCTCCGTCCGATCCTCCTGTGTGCCACGCCCACCTCGTTACTTTGTGTTAATGACTGATTGTTCCCACGTGTTGCTCCTTGAGTTCAGTCCTGTTGCCTCTGGTTCTCTGGGGCTTATGCCCTTTTGGCTGGGGGGGGGGGCTGCATCTGGGACCTCCCACTGGTTTGGCTGGGGTGGGGGCACGGCTGTCGTTGGGATGTGGGGCCCCTGCTTTTCTGTGATTTTCCGGGGCGGTGGAAGTCCTAGGCCTCCTGGACCTGTCTCCGCCGACCTCTAGCTCTTGTGGGGTGCGGTTGCGGCCTCCCATAATCGCCATTTAGTATGTTCCATGTTGAAAACACACGCACACGACACACATACACATGCCCATACACCTCACCTACACAAATGAGCACGCATGCACATACGCTATGTGTTTATCCATTTTTGCACTTCTTTCAGCTGTTGATCTTTTGCCTTTTTTTTCTTCCCTCTCCTTTACAGTTGCAGCAATTTGGAGATTATGAGCTTTCTACTTTACTCCTGTCGTTCTTGACTTATCTCTCTCACTTACTTCTTTTCTTTTTTTCCTCCTCCTAATCTGGCGATCCTCTTTGGCCACTGCAATATTTTACATGTGCTAAAAATGAAATAAATAAAGAAAATAAAAAAAAAATTATCAACATGAGGGGCTTTTACAGAGTTTATCGAGCCCCTCATGGTAAAGCAAACATGTTTGGCACAGCAGTGCATTCAGACCATGATTCTGCTCCATTGCCTGTAGTGTGTGCATGCATACGTCCCATCCAAGAAGTTGATCCAATTCTGTCCTTTGCAGCCTGGAATGGCTTCCAGCACCACCCGACCTTGACCACGAGCAAGTAGGAAAACTCTACACATAAAGTAGAAGTCAAAATTCAAAACTTGGAATTTTCAGGCAAAGATCCTAAACACTGAGCCACCATACCAACAAGTGGCTGGTGTAAACACAAATATCAGTTAATTAGCCCAGACTTCTTTGCTAACTTTTTTCATTATTCATTACATATTGTCATTGCTGGCATTAGAAAAACTCAATGCTTTTCTAGCAGCTAAAAGTTCAGGTAAGCTTTTTCTGTGGAGCCATTTGCTTGACCAAATGTTTCTAATTCTGTACTCATCTAATTCTCTGATGCTGTTCATCCTTATGTTGACCTCATCACTTCACTATCTGAATTATCAACCTTATCCATAACCTCCCATATTAAAACGGTGACCGTCGCAACTCAAATGCCTTTTTCCCTTGTGCTATTTGTGGTGTGGCCCTAACGAGCCACACCTGTTCCTCGTTTAACCAAGGCCTCTTATTTCAGCCCTCGTGTGGATGATCCCAGATGGCTCTCCTCTGCTCCTCATCTGTGGTTTATATAGTGCCTCCTCGTCCTGAGCTCCCCCATCTAGTCATTATATTGTTGTGTGTGTGTTCCTGCTGCCTGTCCTACCCCTCAGGTTACCCTGTGCTCCAAGCCTGGTTTTAAACCCTCGTGGTCTGTTTCCTTTTGCACTTTTGTATTATGTTTCGTTGGAATAAAGCCCCTTAGTTTTCCCCCCATGCTTGCCTTTACCTCCCTCCTTCCCGAGTCATGACAGAATGTCCACACTCCTTAAGCTTCCCTGCAGCCCTCTACAGGAGTCCTCTCAGCACTCCGGCCTGCTCTCAGGGTGCCTTCCTCTGGCCTCTGAGTCATTATGGGGTATTTCCCCAGGTTGTTTAAAGACAACCCACTCATAGACCCCTGAGCGACATTGCTCTGGAGGAGCCAGAGGAGGGGGATCTTGGGGAGAATGTGGGCCTGCGACTCACCGCTCCAAGGGTCACAAGCTCCCCCTGTTTCCCATGGACCCAGGTGAAACAGCTGTGGAACCTTTTATCGTCCCGGCTGTTCATGATCTAGGTGGTCTCTCCACTGCCTGATCCCTGGCTCTGCCAATCAGCACAGGGTCCCCTGAAGTACCTGCCAAGCTCTGTCTGTCTCCTGAACTGTGCCCGATAAGTTCCCATGTCGTGCCTCTGTCCTGGTCCCAGTGTAGCTTTGCCCATGTATTCCACATCCCTACTTGATTAGGGTCCTGTCCCATCATATCCTCCCTGTCCTACTTTTGTTCCTGTGTCCTGCTTTTTGTATTGGTCGTGCTCCTACTGTTCCCTTGCCCTGTTGATGCTTTGTGTCTTTGCTCAACTGTAGTCTCGTCTCGCAAAATCCTGGTTTGTGATCCCGGTCCCGTCTCAGGCACACTGCTGAGGTCCTGCCTCCTGGTGTATTGGTTTGTGGGTCCCTGTCTAGTCTGTCATCAGCTCCACTTTGTCCTTTGCCCTCTGTCACTTTTGTAGGTCCTCTCCGGGCTCAGTTGTGTGCCCGGAGTGTATGTGTTTGGGGGGGGGGGGGTGTTTGTTCTCACACCCTGCATGCCTTTTTCCCCTGTTTGTGGTGTGGCGCTAATGAGCCACACCTGCTCCTCATTTAACCCTGCCTCTCTTTTCAACCCTCGTATGGGTGATCCCCAGGTTCCTCGTCTGCTCATCTGTGGTATATAGTGCCTCCTCGTCCAAACCCCCCCAGTCCAGTCATAGTGTGTGTGTGTGTGTGTGTGCGTGTGTGTGTGTGTGTGATCCTGCTGCCTGCTTGCCCTACCCCTCTGGATGCCCTGTGTTCCTCCCCTGCTCTCCCAGCCTGGTCTTGACACTTCACCGTCTGTTTCCTTTTGCCCTTTTGTATTTTGTTGTTTAGTTTCCTCCATGCCTGCCTTTGCCTCTTCCTTCCCAAGCTGTGAGAGTGACTGCATAATGCATGATTTTAACACAATTGACTTTTACAATGCATTACAGTCTATTAAATCTGGGAAAAATACATCAGATACTGAATTATCAAAGTAAATACAGGAAAGCATTTACATTTGTGATGCTGAGCTACAGAAGTCATTCTCTGGCTCAACATTTCTGTTTTTTACATATATTCCTAGTGTTTGTGTTGATATTCCTCCAGATACTCCAGTATCCTCCCACAATCCAAAAAATATGTACTTGGATGAACTACTGTCCTTAGTGGTATTGTTTGTGTGCAGTATGTCCTGCAGTACACCAGAATCCTGTCCAGAGTGTCCCCTGTCATGTGTTCTTTGCCTTCAGGGACAGACTCACCATGATCCTGTACTGGGCAAGTAGCATGGAATATTTGGATTTGTCCTTTTGTTTAAGAACATAAAAGATTTGCAAACAAGAGGGGGTCATTCAGCCCATCAGGATCATTTGGGGAGAACTTAACTAATAGCTCAGAGTTGTTAAAATCTTATCTAGCTCTGATCTAAAGGAACCCAGGGTTTTAGCTTCTGCTAGACTAGCAAAAAGAATATTCCATACTCTAACTACACACCGTGTAAAGAAATGCTTCCGCAAATTCATTTTAAAATCTCCCGCTAATTCCCACTTGTGGCCACGAGTTTTAGTATTTAAACTAATATTGAAATAGCCATTTGGCTGAACAGCATCCAGACCCATTAGAATCTTATACACCTGGATCATGTCCCCCCTTAGGCTCCGTTGCTCAAGGCTAAACAGATTCAGCTCAGCCAACCTGTCCTCATAAGACATATGGTAAGATGTTTCTTAAGTTACACTCAGTACATTAGTATTGCATCTGTGAAACATTAAGGTCTTTATACATTATTATGTGTTACTTTAATACTGTGCTAATGATTGTGCAGCTATATAGGATTCTTTCATTTTTATTTGAATTGGAAAATATAAATATTATGCTACACATGGGCAAAACTTGTGTTAAATGTAGCAGTATTATACTACACACAGTACTGTAGTACATTTCTCTTTGCTTATATAAACGTCTAACAAAATATTATCTAGATACAAACAGCATATTAATGAAATGAAAAGATCATTCTGACACGTCACATCTAAATGTGACTGAGGGTGTGTTATAAAATCATGTGTCCATCAAATATGTTATTTGCATTATTTGAACACTGAATGTGTTGAGGCTCCCAAAAAAATCATAGAATGGCATATATAAAAACCCCCGTGTTTTATGTAAAATTCTCACTCACTAATTACTTGGGATCAAATGCTAGATTCAAGAGACAGCTGCACAGCTACCTATTTGGATAGTGAACAGGGCAAAATTATATACCTGTATTGCAAATCTGTTGTCTGTGTTTCCAGGCCTTTGATGAAAATTACTTTTTTTGTGGAAGACAGTTCCTCAGATGATGTCATTGTATATGCTTTGAAGACATCCAGGATAAGTATGAATAAGCAAACGGCAATGGGGTGTATTTTTCTATCATTTTCTGTAACAGAGCCCAGGCTGATCTTAAGTTAAATTATATCAAGAGTAGTGCATCTGTCTTCCGTAATATGACAGGAGAGATGTTATACAGTGGAATACAAATGAATGCAAACTCTTCACATTTTTATATATAAAAAAAAAAATTACAGAAATCTGCTATACAGCAAATATTTTCCAAATATTATAAATGAGTATAGTGTTTTCTGATTCAAGGATGATTTAAGCAGCTTTATAGAGATATAAAAAAAAATCAAGTACTTAATACTAATAAACCAGAAACTGTTCTACAGTACTTGAATATTCATTGGTCCCCAGAAAACTGTGTGTTTCAAGGTTTTTTCATTTACATGCTGTTTTTATGGAAAAAAGGACAGATACCCTAATATACATGTAAGCAAAATATGCACTTCTAAAACAATTTATTTCACATCTCTCTAATCAGAAGTGGTGTGTAATAGTGTAATCTGTCAAAAGGATGTCTCAACCTTTGAAGATTTCATCACCTCTTTAATTGGGTTATTATTCTTTTTCCTTGGTGCATTTGAACCTCGCCTATGGGAGTAATCTTGCGCGCTGTGTCAAGCACTGGTTCCTCTTAAGTGGGCAGAAGAAAGATAGGACACAAGTGGTCCTGTGTAGAGAAAGAGCTTTTATTTAGTGTAGTCTGAGACATTCATAGTAAATGTAGAAACAGAGCCAGTTTAAAAAAATAGTGCCTAACATATGGAGCATTTTTTTTAAATGCACTAAAAATGCTAAATAGAATTGTCAGATTACTGTGACCATATTTCCCCATTATGAATTTATTCGGGAAGACTACGATTTTCTTTGTTTTGTTGGATGTCTTATATAAATAAGCTTCAGTTGCTACTTCTGCACAAACAAATTTTGAAATACCTGTGTTCCACTTACAGGCTTAGTATCCAGGGCAGTCTTGGAATGTCAGATCTTGCTTTAACTAAAATAAGAATCTTTAATGTGTCAATTTACACTGAAATATGTAAGTCCCAACAAAAATTAAACAATAATCTATGCTCCAGATTTTGATAACAAGATATGCAGTGTAGTTGTATGTTTGTCTGAATGATACTTACTTAAGTGATTATTTCAAAGTATGTACTAAACAGTTGAAAAATATTTAGTATGATCTAAGTAAATGTGATGGGATGTTATCTAAGGCTTCATGCCAAACAGTCTGCAACTCTTGTCGAGTTGTTTGTAAACGTCCCCCCTTGAAGAAAATTGTAAAATTAGAATTACTGCCCAGTGTACCAAGATAGGACAACAGTGGTAGCCCTGCATGTTTTTATTATGATTGGCTTTCATTTCTCCTCCCAGCTACTAGGGTCATTTCACTAGGAGACTTGGCAGACAGGCCTTAGTAAACACTTACCAAGTTAAAATAAAAAAAAAAAAACTATAAATTTCTTGCTAAAGCCATCCATCTTTCTCAGTTCATTTTCCAGCACAGTGTCAAAGTAAGCCTGGATCCCTACCTGAGAAACCACGGGGCACCAGACAGGTGATATTCTGAATGGGATATCAATAATTTCTAACTGAATCTCAGCGTAAAGTACTATTTAAGGAGAAAGGATTAATTAATTAAAGAAGGGCAGATTGCTGCACATTGGTCAATCCGATAGCCCTGAGTATTTCTGTACGGAAAAAGGTGTTATAGCAAATCAATAAACAGACTGTGTAAGAGAACAGAACTTGACTTGCAACACGTGAAGGACAGGGGAGTAATCAAGCTCTTCATAGTATACAAAAAGTTGGAAGTTGGAGGCACCCAGATGAAAATATTTTAGAAACCCATCCAGCCTTCTTGGCTATTTTAAGAAGAAGGTAAATCATTGAACTCAATTGAAATCGGCTTGCTGTATTAGGTGCTTTCACATCGCGGTTCCAGAACCTGGTTCCTGGGCTTTCTGGACAGGGAACTTTTATAGCACTTAAATCAGACCTGCTGAAGCTCGTACAGTTTTACAGAAATAAATAATGGTTCCTGAAATAAGCTCCTGTGGTGCATAAGCGGCCATTTACGTGACCATAAGAAACAGTATCACCAAAACACTTGTGGGGGACGAAACACATACACATATGCTATACGTGAATAAGAAAGAAAAAAATGTTTTCTCTTTTGTCACGGATGTAATTTTAATATCTACAAAAACTTGTAATGTCCAGAGACCACAAACAATATAGCGAATGCAGTGATGGTTATGATGAGCTGTTGCAGTCCCCCACAATGTAACCAGTATTTTTGAAGTGGTATTTTTCAGGTCCCTACAAAAATCTGTGAATGCGACCAAAAAAGTAAAAATGCCAAAAGTCTCGTATTTTGTTTGAATACGATGGTTAAGGTTAGAGTCCCCACAAAGATATAATTACAAACCTGTGTGTGTGTGTGTATGTGTGTGTTGTCCAGGTATACATTACTGTTGGTCCCCACAATCTTATTTTGATATTGTGGGGACCATTTCTTCGGTACCCACAAGGGGTAATTCAATTTAGTAAAAAACCGTGAATACAATGCAAAAAGCAAACATGCAAAGACTCATGCATTTTCTTTGGTTACTTATAGTTTTGGTTTGGGCTGGGTAGGGGGTATGCGTGTGTCTGTCTGTCTGCGCGTGTGTGTGAGTGAGAGAGAGAGAGAAAGAGAGAGAGAGAGAAAGACATGAAATTTGAAAGAGATATAAGATCATATATCCATCTGTCCATCTTCTGTACACGCTGGTTCTATTCATGATCGAAGCCTATTCCAGAGACTAGAGGCGCAAGGCAGGGAATAACCCAGGATGGGATGATTACTTAGCTCTTGTGAAATGGGATATGTTCTGGGATTTTGGATAATAGTAATGTAGTATACATTTTTTGAGTTTGTGGTCCTAAAGGTGAGATCCAAGAAATTGTTTATTTTGATTAAATGATAATCTGATGATAAAATATACTAGTAATATGTACTAGTTAATGGCTAAATGCCTCAGTTTTCATGTGCCTGTGGTAGGAGATGCATTCCTTTTTCTTTATTCTGTTCTATCTTAATTAACAAAGACAAATGACACGTGCTAATTAATCCATTCACTTCTATTCGTCAAATCTCACTCATTCATCAACAGTATTATAAACACTTATCATTTATTGATATGAAACCTGAAGTTAAAGTCTATAAATAGAGGAGACAACTCTTTCTCTCTATTCATATTATGCAATATATTGCATAACTAACCAGGGTATTACATGTGCTATTATTTAAATCATGGCATTTTAGTAAATGGATTTTTCTGTGATAAACATGTATACATTGTATTTACATGAAAGGTATTTCCACTTTTTTTTTTTTAAGAATGATTTTTCTTTACACTTTATTTGAAGCATTACTGTCCTGAAAGTGATTGGACTGCTAAGACTGTCTGAATTATATGAATATGGACAAGCAAAACTAAACAATAGATAAAATGCAATCAAAATCTGCCAAGGATGGGTCGTTGGAAGATGGGTAGATGGATGGATAGATGGGCAGATAACATAAAAACAGAATATAGGGCAAGTGAAATGTTATATAGCAAACACGTGTCACATCTTTGTTCCTAGATACTCTTTTCAAAGTTTGGGCCTTATTTCAGTGGACACAAGATACCAGAAAAATCACTCGTGGTGTTTTCCTACCGTCCATGACAAATGACAGGTGGTTTAAGACTGCCCTCTGCTGAAGCCACGCTGTCTAGCTGTAAATTCCAGACTGTCTCAGCGGAGAAAACAGATCAGCTTAATTGCAGAGAAAAAAAACGACTCTTCATCTGTTTTACCTAGATAAGGTGCCACTCTCATTCAGACACTGAGATATAATAAATACTGTCAACTGCTAAATTATTACCTAAGATGGGCTTAACATGACTTTTTTTGTTATATTCAGACACCGTTTATACTTATGGAACGGAACTGGCAGAACAGTAGCTAGCATCATTACTTCTCACCCCTAAAGTCTAGGGTTTGAGTCTCCGCCGCAGCTCCACATGTGTGCAGTTTGCATGTTTATCACGTCGTCCCCTCAATAGTCCAAAAACACACTAAGGTGACTCGGCCTGCCAAACTGTCTGTAGGTGTGCAGCCCCACAACTGCATAGGACAAACTACTATAGATTAATGTTACCATTATATTAGTGTTTATGTGATATTATATATGCATGATATAATTAACAACTCCAGCCTGCAAAGATGATTTACCTGGCTTTACAACTCATTTTGCTTAGTAATTCTTTGCATTTGAGGTTGTGTTTTCTGCTAAACCAAACCCAGGCTCCGGTTAGCTGAGCCATATACACTCTTTGGACTAAAGTATTGGGACAGCTGGCCATTACATCTACAAGAAGTGTTATGTTATGACATCCAATTGCAGATCCATAGGCATCAATATGGAGCTGGTCCTCCCTTTGAGCTCTAACAGCTGCCCATTTTTTTGTTTGTCCTTTCATCCAGAAGAACATTTGTGAGATCAGGCACTAATGTTGGACGTGAAGGTCTGGCTTGAAATCTCTGTTCATCCCAAAGGTGTTCAATGGGGTTGAGATCAGGGTTCTGTGCAGCCCAGTCAAGTTCACCCAACCATGACTTTATGGACCTTGCTTTGTGCTCTGAGGCACAGTCATGCTGGAATAGAAATGGGCCTTCAGCAAACTGTTCCCACAAAATTGTCTAGAGTGATTCGGTATGCTGAAGCATTAAGAATTCCCTTCAGTAGAACTATAGGGGTCTACCCCAACCCCTGAAAAACAACCCCATACCATTATTCCTCTTCCCCCAGTCCTTACATTTGGCACAATGCAGTCAGGCAGGTAATGCTCTCCTGACGTGCCCCAAACCCTGACTCATCCATCAGACTGCCAGACAGAGAAGCGTGATTTGTCACTCCACAGAACACGTTTCCACTGCTCCAGAGCTTAGAGGCGCCACCTCACACTTGGTGTAGCCATGTTAATGTTTAGTTGTTGATTTTATGAACTCCTCCAGTCCTTGGTCTTTTTTTATTATTTTAAATGTACTTATTATTTGTGACACATGTATTATTTGCGACTGTTTATACATTTTTTGGTTTAGTTTGTACTTTTTGGTTCCGCCACAAAGGTTCCTACTTGACTGTTGTAAGTGTGGCACAATCAGAGACGCGTTTTTTTCAGCGCCAATTCCCCTCAGAATCCGCTTGAATTTGGCACTGGTAAGACATGCAGTTCAGCTCTCCGCCAACATTCACCCAAAAAATTGATAATTTGTAAATCTTGTTGTTCAAATTATTAAAATAAAATCACCTTTCCCTACCAAATCCGCTCCGTAATTCAGAAAAGAAGCTTTGGAAATAAATTCACAACTTCACAATTAGCCTTCACAACTAATACTGTATAATCACATACCAAAGACAATTTACAGATACTTATTATGTGAATTATATTAGAACTTTACATTGCATTTGAAAATCTCACAACAGGAGTTTACAGAATATCACTCATTTTTAAATAGCTGTGGAAAAAATTAAGAGACCAAGGCACAATTTTTTTGCTCACTCATTTCTCGATTTATTACTGTGTGTCTGTGAATAATGCATTTTTTCTTTTTTGCAAACTGCAGCCTGGTTCTTCTCTGTTTCTCATTAATGAAGGGCTTCTTCCTTGCTTTATGGGACTTCAGTCCTGCTTCAAGGAGGCTGACATGAACTGTCCTAGCAGTGCACTTCACACCTGCACTTAATGTTTCCCATTCCTTTTAAAGGTCACTTGATGCCATCCTAAAATTTATGAGAAACTGTTGGATAAGTTAAAGGTCATCCCTGGCATTACAAAGTTGCTTCCGCCTTTTACCTGGCTGGTTTCTTCACCAGGCTCCCATGGTCTCCTTTTGTCTCCATTTGTAGGTAGACAGAGTAAAGTGTACGCATTCCTATTAGCCTGTACATGGCTTTAAAATTTTTCAGTTCTGTAATGACCTACCGATTTAATTTAAAAATATCGATACTTTGCCATATTTGTGACATTGGGCATTCTGTTTCTGTTGTAGTGTTTTTTTAGGTCCTGAACAGGTTGAGAACCTGGTTGAGTCACCTTAAATTGGGCCAGATGCAGTTTTGGTCACAGGTCAAAACAAAAACCTATCACAGTGCTCTTTCAAATAGCAAGTTAGGTAAGTAGACGTAAATTCTATTGTCAGACCTTGGACATTCGCGAGGTTAGGTTTCAGAACCCATTGCGAATGAGGAGTATTCGCGGATGTTTGTTATATTATTTCTATAGTTTAAACCCTAAATATGACCCCAGTCATGCTCCCGAAACACTTCAATTTCATTTAAAAGTACAGTATTGCCAAACGGATATTTGTCACACTAGCACATTTACAGTACAGTATAATAATGTTACTCCTACTAATTCATAGAACACGGCATTGGCTGCCATTTTCTTTTGCAATCACGGTAAGGTAAAATGTGTAAATGAACGGGACTGTAAACTAATTGACAGAAGTCATATACGTAACCAAGGTACAATTCAATAAAAAAAGTGTGCGCTAACCACGAAAAAGAGAGAGAGAACAAAAATACATTAAAATATTTAAGAAGAAACAGTAGAATGAAATTTTCACGGATCTGTGAATTTGCGAATCACGAAGCGCAAATGCACAAGGGCTGACTGTATAGGCTTAATCTATACTGTACCAAGCCTATGCTGGATGCAATTGTCAACATAATTTTCCCATATATCTGAAAGGCTAATTTACTGTATGTTACTACAACAAAGAAAATGAGTTCATCCAAATTTGATCTAATGTTAAATTATGACTAAAGCTAAAAATCCATGTACTGTAAATGTGAAATGTGTATACTGGAGCTCAGTCAATTTATACTTGTAACAGGAGATTATCCAACAGGCCATTTCTAGATCATTGACAATTCCTTACCAGACAACACTGCAACATCGGCCAGTGTCAATCAAAATGTTCAGTATATTAAATCACACCAAATGTCTTATCAAGCAGGGCTGGATAAGCTTAAGAATAGAGACCTTTTCATTCCAGAAAGGATGTGTATCCCTTACTCTTGCTCTATGGGACCTGATATAGGTTCCAGGCTTGATATCCTACTTTGTATTGTGAACATTCGTTTTAGCACAAAACACAAAACTTTTCATTCATTAAAACCAAATTGTTTTTGATTATTCTTATTTGTATGCCACTGAAAATGGGCATATTTGGCTACATGTTTTGGTCAAATATGGATAGAGTTCAGTGGGAAATCAGGAAATGCCCAGGAAAGGAGGCGATTCCAAAAAATACACATACTGTATACAGTAATTGCAGTGGAAATCCAATCTACCAACTTATCTTTCACAATGTTCCTCTATACAGTAGGTTAGGTAAACTGCTATACTGTATATGTTGCTCTCATATTTTGCATAATTCATTTTTATTACGAAAATAAATAGATATCACTGACCAATCAAAACAGTGTATCACAGCAGGATTTTCGTTTCAATCCGTGTAGAGCCTATTAGCTGTCAATAGCAAGGAGGACCAGAAGACAAACTTTCTTTTTTATTTGTGCTCTTCTGCCTCTCATTACACCATAGTGCCTGTTGAATGCCTACACTATTGTGAGTCACACCGCTTCTCTACCAGCATTTACGTCACTTGATAAGGCACGTTGACCAAAACAGAAATGGTTGACTGACAGCTGACACATTACGAGAAATATACAGCATTTTCAAAGGTTCTGTTGCTAAGACCGCAAGTGTTAGTTCGGAAACTACCTGCTGCTAAACCCAAAAGCCAGTCCTTATGTACAAAAGTGTAAGTCAAATGTGTGATAACCATGATTTAAGCGGGTAGCATACATTTTTAATTAAACACACGGCTGCAGAAGGAAAGTTTACATATTCATTAATACATATACAAATTGTTTTATTAATTTAGTTTTATGTACCTCCTGGTATTAAGCTCATTATGGATAAAACCCAATAGTTGCCATTTACAGATTATTATAACCAGACCTGCATATCATCCAGTTAAACAGATTAGTATAGTATTGCTGACATCTGTGGTAAACTAACATCCAAGATTCAGAGCATGATTATTAACCTTATTTATTTTTATCTTGAAACACAATGTATTTGTTTAGACAAAATATGGAAATTACATAAATGTTTCAAGGAATGTTTATTTTAAAAGAACGATAAATAACACATCAAGTAAAATATACACAGATTTTGTAAGCGACAGCTAACAATAGTTTGAGACTGAGATTGAAACTGGAAACTGGATGGCGTTAAATAGCAAAACTGTTGAAAAGGTATGGGAATTTTTTAAAAGCACATTGTTGCTGGTCCTGGGTATGACGTTACATTGCATCTGGCCCTGCAAGTGGTCCTCCAACTTGCAGAGAACCAATTTTTTCTGGGGGTTGGTGGCGGGATTGGTACTCCAGTACCATAAATTCACAACTGCTTGATTCAAACAAGCACAGTACTCTTCTGCTCTCCGCAGGAGTAGCTCTGCTGCAGCCACCCGCATGAAGGGGATGAGAGAAAACCTTTGGGAGCCCCATCCCTGGATGAGAAATAGTGACATGAGTTAGCTTTTTCTTATTTATTTATCCAACTGAATGTTGCAACTACACCATTTAGTCATCTTCATGTAGCTAAGACTTTGGTGATCAGATATCTGGGATCAAAACAAACTTCCACCATTGCTTACTATGTACTTGTATAATGTTTCTGCAAGTTTTCCAAACTGCAGAAATATAAAGTACATATATTTTATGGGTTCCATTGAAATAAAGGTAGCTGATTATGAGAAAGACCTCGGTGTGTATGTTGATGCTTCCATGTCCCACTCTCACCAGTGTGGGGAAGTAATAAAAAAGACCAATAGGATGCTGGGTTATATCTCTAGGTGTGTGGAGTTTAAGTCAAGGGAGGTGATGCTACGATTATACAATTCCTTGGTAAGACCCCACCTACAGTATTTTGTGCAGGTTTGCTCACCATACCTTAAAAAGGACATCGCTGCCTTGGATGCAATGCTTCACCTTTGTGAACTACTGAAGGAACTACTGAAGGATGACATGAATAGTGTTACGTTCGGGAAGAACAGAACAGGCTGAACCCAGATACAGGAGACCCTGAGGTTTACTGGGATACCAAGCAAGAGACAAGTCCAAAGGGGCAGGCAATAAGCGATGGTCGAGTAGACAGGCAGAGGGTCGGGAGTCGGAGAGATCAATCCTACAAGGAGGCACAGGACGGGAAGACAGGCACACCAGGAAACACAGATGAAGCAGGGGAGGGATCAGAAAGGTAGGCAGGCAGGTCGGGCAGAGCAGATGACGTGGCACAAAAGACGAGAGAAGGGTTGCTTAATAGGGCACATGAGAGCAACAATACTTGGCAACAGTGGTTAGTCAGAATGCTGGTTAAATAGATGACCGTAATGAGGTTTGATCACATGGCCCCGCCCACTGAGGCGTGACAGTACCCCCCCTGACAACTACCTCCCGGAGGTTGAGAAGGACTCCGAGGTTGGCCACAGGGGCGTGGTGCTGATTTAGTGGGGTACTTGTGGTGAAACGCTCCTTCAGATCAGGATCCAGGACGTCCTTTGCCGCCACCCATGAATGTTTCTCCGGGCCATAACCCTCCCAATCCACGAGGACCAGGAGAAGTCTTCTTCTACGATGAGAATCCAGGAGCGTTTTCACGGTATAGACATGTTCCCCACTGGGTAGGACCTGGGGTGGTGGAACCGCGGGAGTGACACGAGGGTGTACAGCATTGTATTTCACCAGATTTAATAAAGAGACGTGGAACGTGGGAGATAAGCGGTAAATCCGGGGCCACTGGAGGTGATAGGATTCGGGACCCACCTTACAGACTACAGGGTGATTGGAAGTCTCAGGTTTCGGGTAGAAAGCCATACTCACTGTCCGGGTCGCAACTCTGGTGCAGAGCGCCGATGTTAATCCGCAAATTTCTTCTGTCGCTCCGCCTGCTGTTGAAATACTCGTTGTGATAGAGACCAGGTCTGACAGCACTTACAGTACCAGTCTTCCACCAGGGGAACTTTGGTGGGTGGAGATTTGGAGCCCAGTTCTCAGAGCGATCGTGACAAAGCAGACAAAGTGCTTTGGACAACTCCTGATTTGTTTGTTTGGCCATTCCGTTTGTTTGGAGATGGTAGCTAGAGGAGAGACTGAGTGATATATTTAATTTGGTACAAAAGGCTTTAACCCTCTGGAGTCGATGACATTGTTGGCGATGCTGAGTATGTTTCTCGTGTATTTCAGTTCATAACTCGCTGAAATCTTACTATAGAAACATGAAAAAAAAACGCTGACTAAACGTCCATTGTCTAAAGTATTAAAGTTTTTTTAATTAGGATAAATCGGTTAAAACGTAAACCATGTCACCTTACCTTGTTTTACCTGCATCGGGGGCGTGTAGTGTCAGTTAGTGACAACTATTCACATTCTAAATAGCTGCATTAGCACGTATTCAAATCGCATTCGTATGGAAATTTGACGAGCAGGGCAGTGGTGAAACGCGATCCAGATACATCCCCATCAGCGCCATAAAAGGGGGGTAGGGACGTGCCCAGGTGACAATGGCTCATTTATACACATGAAAGTTGCTACATCAATGAAAAGAGCCAGAAATAGTGACTTAGCTTTTTCTTATTTATTTATTTATTTATTTATCCAACTGAATGTTGCAACTACACCATTTAGTCATCTTCATGTAGCCATATCTTTGCTGATCAAATATCTGGGATCAAAACAAACTGCCACCATTACTTACTATGTACTTTTATAATGTTTCTGCAAGCGTTCCAAACTGCATTTTGCAATAGCTATACTTTGATGTCAAATTAAAAACTTCACATAAATCTGATATATTTACAAAGTACAATAAGATTGAGATGAGTTATAATAGTGCTGTCAAACGATTATATTTAATCACAGGGTGATTAAAAATGATATTTAATCGTGATTAATCACAATTCATTTTGCATGAGCAAACATGAAAAAAGGGAATATATATGCACTTAACATGTTTACTGAACATCTTTAATACGAGTTGGATGCATTCCATCTGCCACAGAAGTGCAACACCATGGGCCCATATCAAAGAGCAAGATTTTTTACTTAGCCGGACAACTTGTCGTATTTAAGATACCTCAGTTTAAATGGTCTTTATCTTTGTTCACTTACAATTAGCCCGAACTACCGTAAATCTGACAAAAAAGCCAACTAATCATGAAATCCAATTCTAGCCCGGTTAATTATGATTGTTAGCAATATCAGTTGATAACACGTTATGCGCGCTGCTTTATGTGTAAAACTAGCAACACGTCCACAGATAAGTTGGACAGTATAGTGTGTGTGACCGATTTAATGAGCCACAAATGAGAAGTAGTGCTTAAACAGTATAAAACTACAACTTTCCCTTCTGTTGATAAAAGGCGCATCCATCTCAGATTCTGAACTCGGGATCCTCTGTGCTGCTCCGAGATCTTTGAGAAACGGGAGTGCACATGCCGTCACTTCGGGCTTCAAAACTTCGGAATCCGACTCGGAATACAAATTCCCAGGGCACGTGGAACGCACCAAAACTTCCCAAAATGGGTTGACAGACATTTCAAGGATTTTGAGTCCATCTGCGCTGCAGATGGGTTAATTGCGTTAAAAATTTTAATCAAATTAATCATGATGATGGATTAATTCACATTAACCTGCTAATTTTGACAGCCCTAATATATAACAAATAATTTATTTGCCATGAATTAAGTTTATGATATTGAATAAAATGTGTGACCATGCCCCAGTCAGTGAAAGTGACTCCAGAGGGTTGAACACTCTGGACACAAACTGGGGTCCCAGATTGGAGACGATGTCTTTGGGTATTCCTTTGTATCGGAATACCCAGTTCTCCAGGAGCTCCGCCACTTCTTTAGCAGTGGGTAATTTAGGTAGAGCTAGGAGGCGACACATTTTTGAAAAGCGATTCACGATCGTCAGAATTATGGTGTTACCTTGTGAGATAATAAATTCCAAGGACATATGAGACCAAGGGCACGCCGGTACTGGGAGAAGATGGAGTAATGTTGCCGGAGGTTGGGTAGCACTTGGAGAGCACTTGGGGCAGGAGTTGACATACTCTTCTACATCCGCTCTCCACCCGGGCCACCAGTATCGTCGTGACAGAAATTGAGTAGTGGCAGAGACAGTTGGGTGGTCGGAGCTGCAGGAGGTGTGGACCCACTGTAGGGTAGGTGCCCGATGTGGCGGTCGTATGTACAGTTTACCCATGTCGGCCGGTGGGCACTCGATTAGTGGAGGATGTCGTTGATGAGTAGCTCAAAAGGATTCCTCCAAATTCCACACAATGGGATGAACAAAGCATGATGGGGGAAATATTATAGCAGTGACTTCAATTCGATCGTGTGAATCGTGCATGCGAGAAAGAGCGTTAACCCTGAGAAGGCCGACTGCAGTTTCTGGAAGGGCGGTAGTGGCGTCAGGGTTCCAAGTCAGGAGTTTTCCTCCCCTGCGCGTGAGTAAGGTGAGGGGAGTGGCAATTGTACTGAAGTTCCTGATGAATCACTGATACAAATTGGCAAAACCTAAAAATCAATGCATCTCTCTTACCGTTCAGGGAAGGGGCCATTCCCGGACTGCACGGATCTTTTCTTCATCCATGTCAACCTTCCCGGCCTGAATCATATATCTTAGGAACTTGAGAGACGTGCAATGAAATTCACATTTTTTGGCTTTGGTGAACAAGTTATTGTTTCGGAGTCTTTGCAGAACTTGTCGAACATGTAAAATGTGTTTCTCTCGCAAAGGCGAGTATATCAGAATGTCATCTATGTATACAATGACAAATCGATTGATCATACCCTGCAAAACGTCATTCATAAAGGCTTGGAAGATGGAAGGGCTATTAGCTAATCCGTAAGGGATAACCCGGTATTCGTATTGTCCTGTACTTGTGATAAAACAGGTCTTCCACTCATCCCCCTCACGGATATGAACCAGGTTGTAGGCACTTCTTAAATCTAACTTGGTAAAGATCACTGCCTCTCGCAATTGTTCAGTGCTGAAGGAATTAGAGGAAGAGGTTCTCTATGTTTTATGGTGATCGTATTGAGGGCTTGGTAATCCACAGAAGGTTGCAACCCCCCATCTTTTTTCTTAATGAAGAATAATCCGGCGGGCACGGGAGAGGTGGATGGGCAGATAATACCTTGTCGAATGCTGTCTCCACTGCCTCTTCCTCCGGTCGAGATAAAGAGTACAAGCGACCCTTCCGGAGTAGCGCCCCCTCCTGCAAGTTGATTGCATAATTGCTGGACTGTTGCGGCGGGAGCTGAAAAGCCTTTGACTTACTGAAGACATCCAGGAAGTCCCAATGCTCCTCCGGGATGGTAATGGACTCTCTATGGAGGAAACTTTGCAGCCTGGTCTCGTCACGTCCATCGCCCGAAGTGCGTGCCTTTGGGGTGGAGGGTTCTGTCATGACCTGCTTATCTGATCCTCCTGTGTGCCACGCCCCCCTCGTTACCTCGTGTTAATTTCTGATGCCTTTTAATTCCTAATCACCTGTTGCCTGTTATCTTCAGTTTGTCTTGTGTATTTAGTCTGTGTCTGAGTCGATTTTCCCCAGAACAGTCATTGATGTTCGTTGCCGTCTGCTTTGTCTGTCCTTAATAAACACCGTTTCCACCCGTATTCACGGCTCGACTTGCCTGCTTGTTTGCTCACTGACCCACAGTCACTACAGTTACCATTATTCTTTATTCTTCATCACCAGAACGTAGCAAACACTTGCGAAACAGTATTTAGTATTTCACAAATCTTAGGTAGCAGTCGATCAGATTATTTTAGTTAGCGCTGATAAAACCGTTCGCATTCTTCCAAGCAATTCTGAATTCTCTGTCGATTATTACTGTGTGGATTTCTTAGACTTTACTGTATATTTAGATTTTGGATTTTGCTAGATTACCCTTTTTTCGGTGTGCTCTGTTGCATTCATCTAATAAATCCCTCTTGTGTGTTCATGGTATCTGCGCTTGCTCTCCATTGTTGGTCCTGACAAGCAGTCACAGAGAAAGTGATGTCATTTCATTGTGATGACAAGGCCTTAAATTATATCAAACTTTTATTGAGCCTATAGTATATCGATAACAATGATAATCATATTGTGATAATTAATGCTGTAGTTTTATCACCCAGCCATACCTGAACCCCTCAACATGGAAGTGGAAGACAACAATGCTACCTACAGAGCCATCATGCCAGTCAAGTATACAAAAACATGTCATAATTTTTGAAAGCAATGGCAACATGAAACATATAAGCCTGTCACCAACTGTTTTGTGTTAATCTCATCTTTTTGATGATACCTAAAACACACAATGACAGTGGGGCCATTGTTGGTGCCACTATTCAAACTGGATAGTTGACAGCAACTTTCCACATTGGTTTGTCCAACCTGTACCTTGTCCAAATTGTTTTATATATTTTGGTGCTTTGTGTGTTTTTTTTTTCTTTAGGGGTTCTGTGCAGCATGAAAATCACCATGCATGTGTCTGATTTTCCTTTCTGGTTTAATTTAACTAACTGTTACATACAAAACAACACACACTTCTGCCTTCTTTTTTGAGTTGGGGGGGGGGGGGGGCGGCACAGGGTCATCCCTGGGGTATTTGGGGTTAAGGGCTTTGCCCAGGGGCTGGACAGTGAGGACACCCTGTCATC
>JAODKE010000125.1:12088816-12100556 GCA_026779605.1 Mormyrus hasselquistii
AAGTTAACTATATTCACTGCATACATGATGAAAATTTTACCCAAAATGCAATAACAAAATTATTTTCAGAGCACTAAATTGAAATAATTGTTTATTTAAGTTAAAACCACAGATATGAACTGCATACAGCAGATCAACTTTATCTAAACACACATGTGCAATGTTCTTTATCCAAGTATGAGACAGAGATCTCAGTTTTGTTAAACTGAGACTTATTTTAAAAATGTCACACATTCTTCACATACCTTTCAGCCGCTGAAATTAATCACTCACAAAAAATAAGTGTGTATTCTTACTATGACTGTGATTCTTCATCTCCTTTCTTCCTGTATTTGATCACATTTTAATATTCCATATAACCCTTTCCAAACTTTGACACGTTTAGTTAATTTTGGACTCTGGTTCTGAAGAACCAGATGTATAAGCTTGATCACGCCCACACACACATTATCCACACACATTCAGTGACAAGCAAACGCACATGTACATAACGACAGCAGCAGCCAAGAAGAGACGGTGAATTTTTAATATCTGTCACCTGCAAATCGCTGCAGAAGTCAATTTGACAGTAATATTTTGCTCAGCTTGATATCTAATTTATTCTCAGCAATCATAATTTATTTTGCTGAACTTTCCCCCCTCTCTGTCATTTGGATTCTGGGTAGGCCTGCTTTTTCCAGGCCACTGCATTTTTATCTCGGGGACTTGCTGTTCATGGGGGACTAAAGTGGGAATTTATATCTCACTGCGAACTCTTTCCCCTCCATTTGCTGGCATGCCAGGTCACTGCTTGTCTCTCCTGTCAGAGGAAAGATAATGGTTGCCTCACCAGCTCCCTGTTATTACACACTCAGTGCGTCTGACCTTGTTCAGGGCACTCTGCTTTCTTGGTGATCGGCAGCTCCTGCTATTAGCCCTAAATCAAACCAAGGGAATTGGTTGGTTAAGGTACTCCTGCAGCTTCTTCTACTCTAACAAACATCACAAACATTTATGTGCATGTTCAGGTTTCTCTATCTTACAGGATTTATCAGTTTTTTTATGAAATTGGTTTAATATTTATCTCTTAGTATGGTCCAGGTTAATGTATAGTTTGTTCATATACTGTGAACTGTATGTAAAGCTTTCTTGTTATTTTAAATATGAATTGTAACAATTAGTCTAATTATCCATACATCTTCCATAGTACTTATACTATCAAATTATTACTCATAACACATTACCATGTTACTGTAATATTATGTTGTCTGAGTTACACATTCTATGTTTTCTAATTCTAAAAGATGCTGCAGTCCCATGATTGATGCTTTACAATCTGATATTTAGCTAGTAAGCATAATCACTCTACTTTGCGTAAGTGATATCATGTGAGCCAATATGAAAAACACTAATTTACAAGTGAAGTGAGTTTTAAGCAGACACACACTTGGTATCTTGTGCTATACTGAAAAACAGCATGTGTCACATTACCTTGTCAGCTAGGGCGGGAGGCAGAGAAATAGCCTAGTTATTATGAGGGTTTCGCATGAAAGTTGATGGATTTTACATTTTCTTATAAAATATCCCAAATAACAATGATATAACACTGAACCAGAGCAGCATACTTAGCTTTTGGCACACATACAGCCCAATAAGCAGCAATTAATGCAAAAACCATCCTTCTGGGTCATGGGGGGTCCGGAGCCTATCCCGGCAGCTACCGTATGGGCACAGGGTGGGGAACAACCCAGGATAGGGGGCCAGCTGGCCCCTGCTTTGTCTGGGAGCCAATTCCACAGAAAGTGAAGACTTTAGTTAAGTTTCTTTCCAGATGTCCAGGAACAACAGCCCTAGACCTGATGGAATAAAGAAAACTCTCCACTGCATAAGACGGCCTGTTTGTCAAGGAGGATTCAAGTGATAATCTCTGATGGTACTAAAAAGCCTGGTTACAGGTTATGTTCACTGATTGCCTTTTTAGAAACGTCAGACATTTCCCTGCAACCAACCAGATGCCAATACCCAAGGGTAGCGGCCTACAAGTCCTCACTACTTAGTAGCTGTGACATCTTCATCATTACCATCAACACCAAGGATATGCTTCAATCCTATTCAGGACCTGCGCAACAGTTTGTTACACTAACTACAATCTACCCTTAACCTGGTTTTGCCTTGACCTTGGGCTGGTGGACCATATGCTCTGCATGCTTTTCTGGGTTTTATTTGAGGTTCTACAAAATTTGAACTGAAAGGCAGACAAATTAGCTATTCTTTGCCAAATGCATGCAGACGTTAAACTACAGTGTTCATGTTCATTCATCTGGCTTTGGCAGAGATTTTATAAAATGGTCAATTAAACACGCACACACACTCACAGATCAGCTGTCACGTGAAGTGAATAACATTGATTGTGTCGTTACAGTGACACCTGTCCAGTGTGCATTATATATTAGGCAAGAGAAAAGGAAACAGGAAAAATGGGTAAGTATATGGATCTGAGCGACTTTGACAAGAGCCAAATTGTGATGGCAAGACGACTGGGTCAGAACATCTCCAAAATGGTAAGTGTTGTGGGGTGTTCCTGGTATGCAGTGGTCAGTACCTACCAAAAGTGGTCCGAGGAAGGCCAACCAGTGAACCAGCAACAGAGGGCATAGCTCAGTGATGTGATGGGGAGTGAAGGCTAGCCCGTCTCCTCCAATCCCCTAGGAGAGCTACTGTAGCACAAATTGCTGAAGAAGTTGATGCTGGCTGTCATAAAAAAAGGTGTCAGAAAATGAAGTATGGGGCTGCATAGCCACAGACCGGTCTGAGTGCCCATGCTGACCCCATGTACATGGCCAAAAGCGCCTATAATGTGGATGTGAGAGTCAGAACCAGACCATTGATGCCTTCTGCCAGAT
Source organism: Mormyrus hasselquistii (assembly GCA_026779605.1). Taxonomy (NCBI): domain Eukaryota; kingdom Metazoa; phylum Chordata; class Actinopteri; order Osteoglossiformes; family Mormyridae; genus Mormyrus; species Mormyrus hasselquistii. The sequence continues at coordinate 12,091,699 of JAODKE010000125.1, forward strand.
ATTTGACTACTCCCTCAGTTTTTAAATCACAATTAAATCTGACCCAATCAATCGTTTTCCACAGAGACAATGATCAGCACCACTAATCAGCAACTAATCCCACCCCCACATCAAAATTTAATGCCATTTGTTTAGCAGATTACCTGTATATAGTTTTTTTTTTTCATTTTGTGATTTTACGTTTTGTTTCAGCTCAAAAAAAATATTATTGCCAATTTTATTGTCTATCCCAATATTTTACAATTACAATATAACATATTATTTTTTAAGATAAACCCCAATCAATACTCATTTACCCAAGACAGTCATATGTCTTTGGCGTGTGTGTCTGTGTGTTTCTTGCCATCAATCTATTCTGGAAATTGGAAATTACAATGACAATCTTTACTTAGTTTTTGAAACAGACTCTACTGCCACCTATTTTACATGTAAAACTGACGTGAGGAGTTATTGTGCCAAGCAGTTCACTAATGAACACCTCCCCAGTTACGTCGCTGCTCCCCTCATTACATGCAACACATGTATTTAATTATGCACAATATTATTTTTCATTTTTTTCAAGTCGATAAGAATAAAAATCCAGTTATTCCAGATCTTTGTGAAATGTCAATAACAGGCAACAGATTAAATCTCATTAAATATCAGGAAAAGGAACAGTTGGAATTCTGTTTTCAAAAAGGAACCAGGGAGAATAGCCACTGGGTTCTTAATTGCAAGGAAATGCATTTATTTTGCATTTTTTTTTTTTTGTTTACTTGATCACAGCTGGGTCCAATATATTAAAAAAAAAAAAAAAATGACCCGCCCAAGACCTGACAATAAAACGTTTTTCTTTTTCTTTGTATTTTGAAACTTGAAGTCATAAGTATTTTTAAATGGTTAAAACTTGCATATTTGTATGTATGCCTTTGAAAATTGTGCAGTATTGGGCCTCTGTAGTTTTACTTGGCCAGGTCCTCATTTTCTCTGAGCCTGCCTCTGTGCTGCATTTGTCCTCTAGTCCTCATTTAACAGCAAATGCAATCTGACAGCCATGGGCCAAAACGAACATCAGTATTAGCTGCCCAGAGTAATAGTCCTTTTCCATAAAGAGTCTAGCCTGCCAAAACACAAAAGACATAATTAACAATAAATGACATGACGCAAAGTATGGATATGGTCTTGTTTTCCCTCAGAAGATGCTGCAAAAGATGGCAGCATGTCCACATATGTTTCAGGAACTGGTAACACAGCAGAAGAAGAAACAATCGGTGCAAAATAAAAATCTAGTAATTACTTACTTGAATGTATCGCTATGTTATTTTTCATGGCCAGAGCATGAACTTTTCTGCTTTCACAAAAAGGCAGCGGCTGCACAGCTTTCCTGTCATAGACACAGGAGCGTGTTTCATTTCCCAGCTCCAGGCCTGTATCGATTGATTAATCACTCTGCCAATGGACTAACAAATACTGACCTTTTGAAGTCCAGAAGCATCTATCCAAAAGTAACTTATCCATATTGATTACTTAATGGAACATCAAGCCAGTGCATATCAGGCAGAGTCCTGTCACATGCTGAAGTTCAATAGGGCTTCAATACTATGACCTTCCAAGAAAGGAGCCAGTAAGGTTACAGAGATAGAGTTTTGTCCTTTACTACAGATGATCACTGGAAACATAAATGTTGCCTGCAGGTTTAGTTCATATTATATATTCTTATTATGAAAAAATATCGGTGTTGGATGTACAAGATTATTTTTAATTACAGATGGAAAATAAATTATAATTTGGAAAATGAATCAACTGTTTGATATTGATATACCAGATATGCAAATCTATATTGTGTATTTTATGTAATTTGATAAGATACATAACGTATTGGTAAAAACTTGTAATATACTGAAAGGTAAATGTATACCTATGTGTTCTGCTAGTGGCGCATATCAGCGGGGATTTTTGTTGAATCCAGGCCTTCTCTCCAATTATGATCTTGCCATGTACTGTATTATAAACATTGCACATAAAATGACACACAAAAGCACAACCCATACTACAAAAGTACATGGAGCAAAGCCCTTTTCTCAATAGATTTCAGGACTAATGAAATTAGACAGAGAACATAATGCACCAACTAGATCTCAGGCTGGTCATAGTAATGGGTCATAAATCGTAGACCCTGAAGTGGTAGCTGTCAAAACTGGGCTGGCATGAATGTCTAATGTCTCTTCAGTTACATGCCCCCCAGCCAAAAGGCACCCACCACACAGAGTGTTTCTCATCACTGGCTACTGAATCATCTCATGTCCTGCTACAGATCTCACAATGCATCCCAGACCATGCCTTTAGCTCCTATGGACAAAACCAGTCACCCAGGGTTTAAGAAAAAGCACTTACTCTGTCATAAATAATGCCAGTTCAATGCAATTTGTTGAGCAGATTAAGTTAAAATCAATGGCACAAACTGGCCAGACATCTATATTTCCTAAAGTGCAAAAATCCCTCACAGTCAACCAGGGTTGAAAAAACAAAACCACCTTGGCTGGACTCATGGGTGACACACAAACACTGGCATGACAGCCCACTGCGCCAGCCCACTGCGCCAGTGACACTAACGATGTACACCTTTTGCTAATGTAAATCTGGGCAGATTATTATACTGCTTTATTTTATTATTATTTTTCTAGCTCTATTCTATTTTTAAGCAATTCTATCTTACATTGCTCTTACTTTTGTTATTTAAAAATGGCAGTCTCAGGTGCATTACAAGGTTAAATTTCACTACATGTTCTACATGTATAATTATGTGACAAAGAAATCATTTGGGTTTTGATCGTTGTCCCCCCCCCCCCCCCCCCCGCATTTATTTAGAAATGCCTGCTGTCATTGACAAGCCAAAAGTCAAATGTTCATGATGCTATGGATTTTGTATGTATGACTTGGTAATTTCAAAATATGAACAGCACAAGTAACATTCAGCGAGTTAGAAACAAGGGAGTCACTTTAGAATTATCCGTGTAGCTTTTATTGTCTGAGACAAACACAGCGACATTATTTACATTGACGACAAATCCCATGAGAGCACTGCAAACACTGCGGTAGAGGGAACTGTGTGCTTCAGTGATGCGCAGTGCTATGTCATCTGGAGCTTAAGCTCCTCGTGGGGCTCTGTAGGGAGAGGTCAGATAAATTACAGCCCAAATGCCCCCATGAAAGAAAAAAATTGAATACCTTGCTCAGAACAGGGTTACCAGACCTCCCCCCCCAGAACAGAGTTACCAGACCCCCACCCCCCACCTTGGTGCCAGATCCAGGGTGTTTGTACCTGGCAATCACCTGGTTGGCAGACCAGCCACATAACTAGGTCAGAGTATGGGGAGCCATCGTTTGGGCTCACCACCCGCAAGATCAATAGGCAGGTTCAAGTGCAGTGCCATTGCAGGTGGCACACATGGGTATGATCAACCAAAATGGGATCACAATTTTGCAAATGAGAGTGGCTGAGGAACATGGGGTCTCATTTATTAAGTGACTGCAGAAAAGCTTCTAAATGGGTACGTACGGATTGCTGGCACTCATAGGCAGGTTAGTATTTAGCGGTTGTGTGTAAGAACAGCTGTATGAGGCGACTGATAAATTTCACACTTTCTAAATGTGACTGGGCAACACAGAGTTCAGCAAATTTAAATGAAAACGTCCTCAGTGAACTATACATATGGCTATATAACCTCTACCTAACACATGTTGAGTTGTTCAAGTTGAAGTGTACAAGTCGTACAGCCTTGCATCAACGTGCTTTCACATTTGGGACTGGGGCCACCAGTATGCAAGTCAATTTTGACGTATCTTGATATTGATCTTGATATCTACAGCTATTCATCACATATTCATCGCCGTGTCCATGCTGTATTGCAAGTTAGATATGGACAGCGGGTCATTATATGACATTATATGGTCATTATAAGCTAAGCCCTATGTAGTTGTTTTTCCCACTGGACAAGAGGACTGGTTTACAAACAACAGCAATTTGCACGGAGGCAAGGGTGCACATAAGTGTATTTGGCACCAGGGAACTCTAGGCCAAAGGTCAGTGATCAACATTCTAATTGTCTCGTTTCACTTGATGCTACATTTTGGACACTCAGGTGAAAAAAGTAGTAGAGTTATTCAACAGAACAACATTTGGTCATGAGCATAATTCAGAATATGGGAATAAAGCTGGACGGGCCAAATTATCCCAAGTGAGCAGTTAGAATTTACTGGGAACACCTGGTTACAGCTTTCATGCAAGATAAATTCAACTCACAAGTATAGAAAAACCTCTCCAACATGGATCACTGAGTCTGAATGGACTATGATCAAGGTCTCAATCATTGCAGATACTGAAAAAACTGGGCCAGAAGGCAATTGGTGCCTGTCATGGTGGTAAGCATAGGACCCACTGATGGACACCAGCAATAAGGGCAGCTGTCAAGCTGAAGAAAGAGGGCTTCCAGGCAATTCTTCATACCGTGTCCCCTGAGACACGTGAAAGGTACTGACATGCCAGAAGGGCTGTAGGGCAGTCTCACGCAGAAATGAAAGCCAAGTGCATGGAAGGTGTTTGAAGATGTTCTGGCAAACATTTTCATTCCTCAGGAGAAGGAGGCCGGACCATACTCATGTTCAACGAGGAAGAAATGACCAACTCCAGTAAAATTCTTGAGTAGGGGAGAGAAGGATTTGAGGAATTCTGCAGCCTGGTAGACATAACTTCTGAGCTGGAGGTAGTGCTGGAATCTTCAGATGGATCACAATATCGTGCTGGAAGTGGTTGAATCACTAAAGTGGTTTTGTTGGTCAGATGCCTCCATGGTGGAAATGCTGCAGAGAAGCTTCTGCTACATCAAATAAAGAGTCAGCTGAGGTGGTTCAGATGTCTTACAGTATAAGGGTACAATAAGGATTTATACATTCATGCTCTATCTATTCATATATTTTTCCTGAGTTTGTCCGTTTTTGTGATATGTAGACCTTGATATAGCGTAATCTTCAGTGCTAATGGAAATGTGCCTTGATATTTAGAGAACCTTCACTATGTATGATCACAAATATTGGGAAAACTATATTGTTTTGCATAGATAAAATGTCATTTTTCAGTCATTTTTAAATTAAGGTTGTAGGCAGGTCCACTGTCCTTAGGGGACGACTGGAGAAGTTGTCCTAGCCTGGGCCCAGAAGGGGGTGGAGGGGCAGGTGGGAGGGGTTATGCGTCATGGGGGCCTGACTGAAGTAATTTTAAAATTATGCAATTATGCCTGGCAGGCCTGGGTGTACGGTTGATAATGTAATGCATTTTCAAGTGATTGTATTGCCTTTGGGGACACCTTGAGGAAAAATGCTGAAATGCAGTTTAATGGCCTTGAAAGTTACACGGTCAAGAAAAAAAAAGATTAAAGCAGGGGCATCTACCTTAAGAAGGGTATTGAAAGTGAAGAATACTGTAACCTGTGAGTGTCACAATTGTTGGCAGAACCCTACATGGAAGTAGGTAATTTTAGCATCAGACACGGAGGCCAAGAATATTGATAGAAGTGACTAGTACTCGGCCAGGTCCTCAGAATGAGTCATTTTCTCTGAGACTTGTCCATAGGCCACAGATCATGCTTGAGAGCCACGGATGAGATGGTTGTGAGTGTGATGGCTGGAAGAGAGTGGACAGAAGGTGTCAAGATAAGAGATTGAGGCAGAGAAGCAGGTGGGAAAGATAGAGCAAAGGTTACACTAGATAGAGAGTCGCAGAATGGACACCAAAGACAGGGTAGAGAGGGACAAGGTGAGTTGGACAAAGTGGTCAGAAACATGTAAATGGTGAGAGGTTGGTTGGCAGGGAAATGATTCTGGGTTAGGATGAGGTGCCGCCTTACGAGTAGGAGGAATACGGAGCCGGGTCAGACCAAATGTGGACAGGAAGGCGAGAAAGGCAATAGCCAGAGGATAATCAAGGTGGATATTCAAGTCCCTGAGGATTACACTTGGTGAGCTGTCATCCAGGATAGTCAACAAGCAAATCTAGTACTTCATTGAAGTTTCCTAGTGGGCCGGGTGGGTGATAAAGAAAGAGGATGAAATGTCGAAGCATTGGAAATCAACACCATATCCACCCACCCAGAAAAACAAGGAATATCCAAGAAAGAAGCTGGTAGGTAGTGCAGCTGGAGCGGCGGGATTCTCTGGCGGGACCCCAGTTTCTGTGAGAGCCAAGATGTGAATAGCTGAATGCATAACCAGGGCAGGGATGAAGTCAGCCTTGTTCACAGTGGACTGGAAGTTCCACAATCCAGTGATGATGGAGATGGTGTGCAGAGGGACGCTGTATAGGTTATGAGGGTGGTGAGTCCTCATGGTGCGAGAAAAACATTGAGAGCAGACAACTGGGACATACTTGGAACACATTCTGTAAAGTAATGAAGGAGAGTGTGACTCACGTGCCACCTCAGCTGGTGAAAGGACCGTCATGTGTCCTTGCTCGCTGGACTTGTGGAGGTACACTTGCTGGTTCTTACACAAGTATGGTCTTCACTCAACAGGTGCTTCACACAGAGCTGAAGGTTACACTAGAGTGCAGCAGAAGCGCCGATAATTGCCTTGCTAAATGCCGACTGGTGAGGACAGCAGTTCAGTTAACACTACAAAGGCTCACAGTATCAGGAACTGCACTGAATACAGGTACCAACTGTTCTTCCTGAACCTGAAACCCCTTGAATTCCTCCACTAACTTACTACAGATCACCAGACAATGTAAAACAGCCACTAATCAAACACTTAGCAACATGCTAACTAGTTAGAGATATAACTTTGAGTGTGTGTACAACCAAAGCAAGGCTGATACCTCCTTTGTAAGTTAATTTCCCTGTGGCATCTAAGGTGGTTTCACAAGTAAATTCAGGCTAGACTAAAAAGCACAAAGTAAAAGGACAGTCAGGGGTCAGATGAAAACATGGAAAAAACAAGAACTAATTTACAAGAAACCATGGAATAACAGAACTGGGGAACAGCAGAACACAAGGAAAGAAAACAGAGTTACACCCAGACAGCACATAACAATGACACAATGACTGGCTAACAAACAGAGTGAGGCCAGGGAGAAACATACACACAGAAAACAAAGGAAAACAAGGGACAGGTGTAACTCATAATCAATTAACCAATCAAGGGAGGCACAGGAACAACAAGAAACAGGTAGAAGCCGTAACACTAAATGAACAAAGAACTAAGAGACGTGACAAACACCGAAGACTAAGAATGCATAGCAAACACCAGGGTAAGAACACCAGGAAAGGCTAATACCATAAGAATATACGGAAATAATAAAACACAGCAGAACTGCGGATAAACCAAAAGCAGGGAAACATGCTCAGTAATAAACATTAGGAAACAAAAACCCAGTAAACACAGAATAACCCACAACTAGAGGGTACAGCCTCCAAGCCACAAGCTCAAGCCAATGAGCTGCGCTGTGACCTGGAAAGCAGGGGGACACACAAGGGCTGAGGACTACGAGAGGGAGGGGGGAAAACTGGTAGACCAGCGACACATGCTGGCCAAAAACAGGAGATGCAGGACTGGCCGAATGGGCACCAGCCTTGGCAGTTTACCACCACAAATATGTGACCATACTTGGAAGTAGAGAACACGCGATTCATATGGTTCATAATAACTGTCATGATGTTATAGTTTTGATTATTTTTTTTAAATTATTTTTTTTATATATTTATGTTTTCGACGTGCAAATAAGTGTCTCTTAGGTTTTGTTATTCAGACATATCAGCAGTCAGATCACAATGGATGTAAAAATATACACTGAGGTCTAAAAAAAAACATGTAGAAATTGAATTCTGCAGAACAATCTATGCAGGGAAATGTCTGTAGCAGCTTCATGGTGCTTTAAGGATGAGAAGATACAATGAAAATATATATTTGAGATCTAGCTTGTGTATTTTTCTCCATTATCATTTCATCATAACTTCAAAGGTAAAGCATATTCCCTCATTACGGAGTGTTTCCAAATTAGCTGTGTAAGTGCATCAGAGATTGCTGTTGAAGGTATCGTGGTTCTGCTATATTGACTTACTTCAGCTCTTTAGACAACACAAATTGATTTTGGTGTTCTTTTTCTGGAGAAACCAGATCCTATGTTAGTGGTATGAGGATCGCCTTCCTCGCTGATCAATACAGTAGGTGCCCCTGTAATTCAATGGATTCTACATTCTTTCCAAATCCTAGGCTACCCCCTTCAGCATGCTCTACAGATCTCATCATTTTAAAATAGGTATAGGACATTATAGGCACATTCTTTCAGCAGCTGAATCCAACTGGCAAGTTACAGATAAGTAGTAAATTGACAATTCGTCTCTTTCATTGCTGCATGTAACAGACCTCTTAGAGAATCAAAATGACACGTTTAATATCACAGACATTTTGTAATGCAATCACTGCTTGATGTCTCCACATTTTCTGTAGTGTGTGTGATCTGTGATATGCAATCATGTCACACCTGCCCCTTGTTTACTAATAAACATCGGATAGATGGATTGATGGATGGATGGATGGATGGATGGATGGATGATCATATGTGTTTACTCTCTACATTAATCTAAAATGAAGTTGCTTTTCTCTGGCAAAAAATGTATCTACAGATCAGAAGGGAAACAATGCAATTATGTGGAAGTGTTCCATTTATTAAACAGCATGGATGTAGACTTTCAGCTCCAGGTACAGTGTCAGTCAAAAGTCTGGACACACACAGAATGGTTTATTTGAACTATTTTAGAATAATTACAAAGCACGAAAACTATAAAATAACATGTAATTATGCACTGACCAAAAAAGTACAAAATAAT
>JAODKE010000125.1:12108438-12137479 GCA_026779605.1 Mormyrus hasselquistii
ATTAATTAAAAGTCAGGTTAATAGCAGGTTTTTCTACAAAATAGATAAGCGACAAGACTTTTGTCAGGGACTGTAGAACCCAGATCACTGCGAGACATTCCTTCTCCGTCATGGAGTACGGCTTCTCGGCCTTGTGTAAGGTACGACTCGAGTATGCAATGGCCGCGTCTATGCCGTCGTCATCCTTCTGCATGAGCACGACACTGAGCCCAGTGTCGCAAGCATCAGTATGAATAAAAAAAGGGCGCTGAAAGTCAGGAAACCATAGAATGGGGGCAGAAATCGGACACCGTGTCAGGCTATCTATGGTCTTCTGGCAACTGCCGTCCCAGATGAAAGGCACATCAGACTGTGTCAAGGTTCGGCTAGGTGGGCATAATTCTGAATGAAACGCCGATAATAGCTCGTAAGACCCAAAAACAGCCGTACCTGCTTCACATTGGTGGGGGCTTTAAAGTCCATCATGACCCTAACCTTGTCTCCGTCCGGGGAAATGCCCCCTGATGTGACACGATAGCCAAGAAAGCTAAGCTCCACCAAGCAAAACTGGCACTTACTCAATTTCAAGATCAAATTAGCAGACTGAAGATGGGTTAGAACCTCATGGAGGTCCACTAAGTGTTGCTCAAACGTAGGAGAGGCAATGACAATATCATCAAGATAGACAGTACAACATTTATAAATCAGACCAGAAAGAACATTATTCATGAACCTCTGAAAGGTCGCCGGCGCATTGCACAGCCCGAAAGGCAGCACCCGGAACTTAAACAAACCACAATGAGAGGCAAACACTGTCTTCTGCCTAGATTCCGCTTCCATCGCCACTTGCTAATATCCCGTGCGAGGTCAAGGGTGGTGATAAATTTACCTCTCCCTACAAAGTCCAATGACTCATCGATCCTGGGGAGGGGATAAGAGTCCCTCCTTGTGAGCTGGTTCAGTCTGCGATAATCAATGCAGAATCTGTGCTCCCCCCCCAGCTTCTGTATAATGATGACCGGGGCAGCCTACAGTCCCTAGGCTGGCTCAATTATCCCTTTGCTAAGCATTTTCTGGATCTGGTCTTCAATAATGGCCTTTTTAGTTGGGGAAGTCCGGTATGGGGGAAGGTGAATAGGCCTAGCATCACCTGTGTCGATAGAGTGCTCTGCTAGCCTCGTGTGACCAAATGTGACCGTCAAAAAGATCACTAAATTGCTGCAAAACATACAACAGTGACGATTATTGCTGCATGTGCAGGAAGGCTTTTTCCACTTTCTCTGGCCACTTAGAGGCACGAAACAATTAGGGCCATCAATTCAGATTCTGAGAAACCCTCCGGGCCGTCCACATCCATGAACAGCGGTCTTTTGTCATTACGCATTACTGTTCCGGAAGGAATGTGAATGCTTATCTAGGCACGTTGCATAAGGTCCATGCCACAGATCATAGGAGAGGATAACTGTGGTATCACCAAAAACCTGTGGTAAAAACTCACTCCTTGAAGTCCAATCCTCAGCCAGGTCACCCCTAACGGGTTACAGATAGTGCTGTCGGCTAAGCGGAGGGGTGGGGCTAACCAAGGCCCCGGATCTGAAGCATTGTTTTCCATGGTTCCCACAAGATTCGCCCTCACTGCGGTTAGCGATGCACCCGTGTCAAGGGTCACTAAGACAGCATGGTTTCTACAGTTAACGGAGATCCTGAATAGCATGTTCCAATAAGATTTGGAGCACATGTCCTCTATATGTCCGAGGGAGAGTTCCTCTTGGAAGGCCACAGCAGGCTATTGAGACGTATTCAATTTTCAAATGGAGGTGCACCTCGAAGGTCCATCCTCCCTGCTCTGGTTTTTCCACACCATCCACTAGAGGGCGGGCTATCACCCTGAGTAGATGGATCACCAGTCAGCCAGTTTGTCCAGGTGATGTTCGGAATGTCACGATGACTAGTGTCAGAAAAGGCAGGATGGGTGGGTTGGGAACAATGTAGACAGTTACGTGATATGAAACCTGGTCGAGAGCACTTGAAGCAATATATCCCCACTGGGGTCTTCCCTTCGCTCGATGGAGTAGGTGAGTCCTGACTCAGTGGACCCAAGACTGAGTGGAGCTCATGTGCATGCATGAGAAGGTCCCTCACCGAGCGAATGGGTGTGCCATAGAGATCAACTCTGTATATCTCGAGTGCATGTCTACAAATGAGCGTAATTTGTTCCTGTTCAGGTGGAGAGCTCCGCAGCTTGCCGAACACACTGAGCATGTAAACCATGAAAGTGAGGAGAGGTTCCCCATCCCACTGCACGCAGTCTACGATACCCCTCCAGATACGCTCATGATCATCCGAAGGAAAAAACACTTTCCTGAACAAGTCCCAGAATTGGGACCATGAAGACAGGTGCACTTTAAGCACGCTGAACCATTTTTTCGGCTCCCTGGCCAGATACAAGGGCAATTCAGCCAGAATCTGAGTATCGCTCAGCCCCAGCAGCGACCGGAAGCGGTTGACTGATTGAAGCCATTCTTCAGGCTGAACTTCACCCAGCCCCGTTAAGACAGGGGGCTCGAATTTTGACTGGCGGAGAACAGAGGCAAGCGCTCTGGACATGCTCAGCATACTGGCATCAAGTGCAAGGAACAAAGAGGTTCTACCTGTGATGGGACTAGGAGGGGCCACCGTGTTGCACAGGGCTAGTGGGTTCACTGCACGGGGCTGCGACTCTGGATCCATGACTCCTTCAGCAATCCTAACAGTCCAGTAAAAATTCTAATAACCCTTATTCTCTACTCCCAACAACACAGAGAAGGTAAAGGTTATTACTCAACCCCTAATAACAAGCACAAGATGGGAAATAATGGGGAACATAAAGGCAATTTCCCTGTTCACAACATAAAGCAGATGAAAATGCACATCAATAACATATACAAAACCTAAAACAAGCACCTGGCTACAATAAAGCCTTGTAGGCCGATACTGGTGAGGCGAAATAAGTCAGATTTTCTGTTTTCCCCCGAAAAGAAAATGGCGCGGTGGAAAAAAGAAATGTCTGGAGCTGGAGTAAAAAAGAGAACAAAACCAGCAAAAGCCACGGCAGGCACACACGATGCAGGCACACACGGAGGGCCGTGGGTGGGCTAATGTTTGCACACGATCCTTCAGTCTTTTTATTTTTTCTTTTAGGTGTCCCTTCAGTCAATATAATAAGACGAGGGGATCCACAAACGTGACGTAGCACACTTACCTTCTTAGGACAAGCAGTCCGGCTAAGTTAGGGGCAGTGAAGCAGCATCGCCACCCCAGAGAGAAAAAAAAAAACAAAAGGCTGTAATGGCGACATCCACACTTGTCCAGCTCTGTGCCGCTGCTATTTCATGCGCGACAAAACTTTGAACGGGTCCTGGTTCAGCCACTCAGACATGAAAATAAAAAAAAAATCAAACAAATAAATCTAATCACAAGACTGGGGTGGAGCAATTTTCCGGCGCCACTTGCTTCTTCGTGCCCGGAGGCCGGAGCGTGTGGTGCACTTTCTGAGCCGGGGCAGTGCAGCAACTAGCGACTAAGTAAGTTTAGCACACACGGGAGTCGGTCACTTCCCAGAGGTGGGCACCTTTATTTAACCCAAACCGAACATGCGTATCCACGGTTACAAGGATCCTTTATAGCTTGCACAGCTAAGTAAGAGGAGGTTTTACACATAAGATAAGATTTATCTTATGTAGCTTACACGGTTTTTTCAAGAAACAGGAGTTTGTACATATTTAGTCTAACAAAAACAGAAATTAGAAAAAGAAAAGAATCCCGCGTCCAGCGTTTCACTATGCATACAACATTTTGGCAACGAGGATGGATGATTTATCTCTCCCGCCCCCACCCCCTTTCTTTGCACTACCTGGTCATCCTCCAATTCCATTGGCGCCAGTCTTTCGAAACATACCTGCCAGCTGCAGGCTTAGCTGGCGTCAGTGCCTTACGGAAAACAGCATTGCTGAAGCACTGCTTAGGAAACGAAGGGTCAACGGGCGCTACATACGCTGTACAGCGGTGACACTGACACAAGCTATGCAGCGACCGTGCGGCTTCTGAAAGGCCAGTTCGCCGCCCCACAGAGTGCACTGCTACAGCACTTTCTATTCAGCCAGCTTGTGTAAGTTCGGCGCTTTGATGGGGGAGATGATCCGCGATCAGCTGATTGAACACACTACCAATCCTAAGTTACGGGAGAAGTCGTTACTCGAATCAGACGATCTGACACTACCTAGAGCTGTTGCCAAATCGAAAGTGCAGCTGAATGCGCAGCTAAATTGATGCAGACGGATTCTGTGCTGAGCCAAGCAGTGCATATAAGTGCACCACTACCACGTGAGGCGCAACAGCAGCAGCCGCCGCCATCCAGCCCAGGCGGGGACATACCGGACAAGACAACGGAGACCGCAACTACGACAATGGTTTCCGTTATGTGGCAACTGCAGCTCAAACTCACATGTCACCAGAGCATAGGACTGCCCAGCCCGCGAACAAACATGCCATAAGTGCGGAAAAAAAATCACTTTGCTAAAATGTGTTTGCCCCAGGCTGGACGGACATGCCATCCGGGTCTCACCCACCATAATACACAAGGTGACAGCGGGGCCCATAAAATTCAAGTTCTGTACAGTGAACATAAATGATAGTGTGTCTTCCCCTGCTGCTAGACACAGGCGCAAGCACCTCTCTACTGAACGCTAATACGTACCAAACCTTCTTCCATGGCTTACCACTGTCCACGCCTGTTGCTGTCCTGCGTGGTGATTGGGAATTCCAAAACTGTTCTGTTGGGTTCCATTGAGGTGACGGTTCACCATGGCACCAGGGTGTTCATTTTTTCCTCCTTCATTTTTTCTCATCGCATGCCGAGGGGCAAACTTAATGGGGCTGGACCTACTGACGGTTTTGGGATTTTCACTAATAGACACAGGAGGTGCTGCCATCTTCACTGATGGTGTTGGACAGTATCCTAAGTGGTCACCCCTGCTTGAAGGGCCGGGCTGTCTCTCAACATCAGCCACTCATTGACTCCTCAGTGACTCCGATATTTCAGCCACTAGCCTCGAGGGATGGAGTATCTGCCGACCTTCAGCGGCTGTAGGAAGCTGGAGTTATCGAACCAGCTGATGCTTCACCATGGGTGTCCGATCTAGTTGTGGTCCGAAAGAAATCAGGTGTTTTGCGTGTCTGCGAGGATCTGCATGAGGTCAACAAATCAATAATCCAGGACAGATACCCATTACCAATGGTAGAGGAACTCATGCCGCAATTCCATGGCTCCACCGTGTTTTCTCCAGGTGCCCCTTCACCCAGGGAGCAGAAACCTCACGGCCTTTGTAACACACCTGGGTGTTTTCCGTTACACTAGGATGCCTTTTTGCCTTAGCTCCGCCCCCTCCTGTTTTCAAAAGATCATGGCCTCAGTGCTGGCGGGTATACCGGGTGTAGTCATTTTCCTCGATGATGTGGTGGTACATGGTGCAACCATGGAAATTCATGACAATCACCTCCACCGTGTGTTCGGAGCTCAGACTAAGCATGAGCTCACCCTCAATGCTGACAAGAGTGTTTTTGCTGTGCCAGCCATAGAATATGTAGGCCTCCGTCTGTCTGTCGAGGGCATTTCTCCCCTTCAGTCCAATGTAGAGCCATCATCTCCGTTCCTGAGCCGACCTCAGCTGCTCAGTCTGCCTCCTTCCTGGGCATGACGGGGTACTACATGAAGTTCATGCCACAGTATTCAGCTGTAACAGCCCCCTCTACGCCAGCTGCTACGAAAAGATGTGCCATGGGTATGGTCCCCAGAGTGCGCTGAAGCCGTACGGACTCTCAAAGCACAACTTACCTTGCCTCTGGTGCTATCACACTTTGACATATCCAGCCCCGCCATGGTCACCTGTGATGCCTCAGCCACTGCTATTGGGGCTGTACTATCACATGTGCAGAATATACGCTTACGGCAACTATTCCAAAAACAAGACTTCTTATCCCATGAAAAAAAAAGAAAAAAAAAAATCGTTTTCCACCTGCAGTACATAGGTCATCCAACAGAGGGCAAAAGACAGGTATAGGATTATATACAACGGGTTTTTGAGGAAAGGGGTAATCCTATAACTGACGTAGAGGTCTTAGAAATATTGATATCAAATATGATACATGTGGCGTTACAGTATAAGGCTAACAAGATCATGTGAGAAAATGGTGAAGAGATATAGTTAGTTATAAGAAGCTGCTGCAATGTAAAAGAATCTGATATCATAGATTCCTGCCTTGGAAATTTCTAAGACAGAATAAATGAATGTCTCACTTGCAGGAAAAATGTATAACATAATTTACATAAAATACACTACTTAAAATTATGGATGTTACGTAAACTCTGTGAAGTTAAAAAAAGAACGTTAATGTCTTCCAAGCCCCCAGAGAAATTATCCCCATAAGGTAGTCAAATATGTCTTATGTAAACAACACCCACCACTGACAATTCCAGCAGAAAGTCTTGTTTCTATCACCATGTTAGCAACATATTTGCACATTATCCAAACTTAGAAGACACAAGCTATCTAAGATTTTCACAAGGCAATGTTTTTGAAAATACTATACTACAGTACACTTATTGAACTGAGAATAATAGTGCTAATATGGAACTTGTGTCTAAGTCTAAGCAAAGCTATCAGGATATTTCTTTTCAACTTGTGGAATGCATGACGTCCAGTAAATAAACAAAAAGTTTATATAAATATAATGTATTGCTACAAATAAATGCGTAAAGACTTTTTAAAAGATGTTTTTAAATCGAGCATAATGATGTCCCAGCTATTTGTCATCTGTTCAGATTTTGTCATCATTAAACTTACGTGACTGTACATTGTAATGAGTTCCATAATATTTTACATGAGAAACATCTGTAGTCTTCCCTTTGAACATTTTTACTTAATGAATCTAGATTCCAGGCAGTTTTCTGTGCCGCATGACACCCACGAATCTTAAACAAGTCACATTTCTCGCCTTATTTTTGTGAATTTCCTTCTTGTGATCAGGAAATCGGTAAATCAAAGCCAGATTGAACCACATCCGGAAATTACTTAGGAATCATTAATTGGTTCATACCTAACGTTACATTCCCCGGGCTTCTTTTGCAATAATCCCGTAAGTCTCGCCCCCATCTGTTTCAGTTACTAAAAAGTGGTGGGGAGGAGCTCATAACAAAACCAAACAAATGATGTTCAGCCTCATGTTCTGTGGGCTCGCTGTGTGGAACATCCAGAAAGAGATTAATCTTGCCAAGCAATTTCCAAGTATGGTATTCAAGCAAGGACATACACGTGGGCCATCTGCTGCAGCCACACATACAGCAGTGTCACTACTTTGTTGGACCAATCAAGGGAAGTACTGCAGAATTTCCTTACTCTAATATTACTCAATGAAGTAAAAACTATGATATATTGTAAGCAAAGACATTTTATTTTATTTGATCTGACTACATCTTCTGGAACCTCTTCCTTGTATTCTGGAATTACACTTAGAGTGATATTTCAATAAAATAGCACACATGTTATGATTCCTAATCGGTTCTCCCTTGACATTACTACATTAATACTATTACTAGCAATACAACTTACACACCTGTTTGTACATTCAGTTGTGTATATGGTTGCTGCAGATTGTGCTGATGATTATGCCCTGGTTGTCAAGTATAATGCATTTCCTGCATATTCCACTTTAGTATTTAGTTGTAACAGTTACCTTATCTCAATTCAGCATTATCCTGGAGTTAGTGCCTAACAATTTATACACACAATTTGTGCATTGTGCATTTAGTGCATTGACATTCATTTTGTGTTGGAATTCTATTTACTAATATCAGAACTTGATTTGCCCTTGGTCTCTGTTGATTGTGTCTTAATAAACTACACGATAGTCACTTGTCTACCTTGTCCCAGATCAATTTGTGAGCAGTTTATGCGTTGCCTGCTCCACATGTCATTCTTCTGTTGTACTGTATCACAACTGATTGTCACGACGAGGCAGGAAGGCGAAAATCCAAAGGTGAACGGGTTTATTAAAGGATGGACAGGACATATGACGACATACATCAATGACGGATCTGCCAGACAGACTCAGACACGGACTAAAATACACAAGACTGATAGAACTTAATAGGTAACAGGTGAGTACAAGCAGGGTAATGCACGTGGGAAATGAGGGGGCACACACGAGGATTGGATGAGCTGGGCGTGGCACACACGAGGATTGGATGAGCTGGGCGTGACACTGATAAGTCAGAATTTTGAGTGATGAAGGGTTCTAATGTTGGCATGCTTGAAAATATGCTGGGAGGGTTTGGGCACAAGTTATTCCCAAGAATTGCTGGAAAGGATACTGTGAATCTGTGCTGCTGTGATAAAGGCAAGGGGTGGTTATTTTCATGAGACTGGTACTTAAGTACTCGCATTCATTAAATTGCACTTACGACATACGGTAAATTGTTACATTGTACTTCAAAACCAGTCAGTCACATATGTTTTAATTATTTCTAATAAGAAAAGTTTGAAGAAAAAAAAGAAAGAAAAAAAAGAAAAGTTTGAAAAAGCAGTGTACTGTTTGGTTTTTTTTTTAATTGGAGCGTGGGCCCAAACCTCTGTCCTGTAGTGTTATTCAAATGTTGCAAAATATGCATCTAAAAAACGTGTTCCACACGTGCAAGATCCCACTCAAGTTCCTCTTGTGTAAGATTATTTTAAATGCAAGACCCTTGAGAGTTGAGGACAAAACCACACAAATGTATATAAAATATCTTCCCTTCTAGTGTTTTTTTTTCCCCAACAGCTGCATGGTACACCCCTCTTTTCTAAGGGAAAGAAGGAAGCATCTAGAAAACCCTTAACCCTTTAACATTAACTCCTTATATTAATTTTATAATAGGCTAATGATGACATTAGACAGAACATTTTAGCTGTAGCCTTTTTGTGTTAAAAGAACATGTAGAAGTTGTATGACGGTGGTGTCAGTAAAAAGAAATACCTGCTGTCATTGTAAGCCGCTGCCTGTTCAGTAGCTGTGTCTGCAAAGTACTTTGTTTAAACATGCATTATAATATCTTGAAATACCTTTGGCTAGTTTATGTTTCTGTGCAGTACTAATTTTGTCTGGAACCACCACTGGATAAAAATGGACATCCGCACGAATGAGGTGGTGTGTGACATGCGGGGAGGGTTCATGCCCATGGTCACAATGTCACCTCTTGAAATCCTCTGACTGGCAAAGTGACATACATATATTGCACGATGCGTCGGATATACTTATATATATATAGTATGTATGTGTGTGTGTGTGTGTGTGTGTGTGTGTGTGTCTCATACCTGTATAATTTAGGGAGGTAGCAATTTCACATCTTCGAAATTCCATTCATTTAAAATGTGATAAAAAAATACTTGGAGTTGGAGTCTCCATAAATAAAGCTTCTTCTCCCAAGAAGCCCATCAGTTATTTCAGTCACCCTGGCAGAAGTGAACTGCACACTGGGAACAGGGCTATCTGCTGACAACAGCGAAACCAGCCTCAATGTATAAATACACGTTTCCTACTCCCGCCATCCATTAGTCAGAAACACCAACCACGGATAAATCAAATTTCCATCGTTTTCCTCATTCTAACACCCAAGTGTTGCTCAATATGCTGAAAAGGATGAAACAAACCATCCCCCTTTCCCAAATGTTAAAATAATAAAACCGATGTCAGGAGAGTTTTTCCGCTGGTAAACTTTCCCATGGCTGTCACTCCGCCCTAAAAGTTTTTTTTTTCACTCTGCTCAGTGTCATCTACAGCTTCAGTAAAAGTCCATCAGCACTGATGCTCAGTACCCTACTAATAACCACAACATCTCGGCAGAGATTCCAGGCGGAGTAAAGGCAAGATTTACAAATCTTTTATATTTCCGGCTAGTTAAAATACTGACGATTCCTTGGATATTTTTTAGCAATATTTTCTCCTGATACCTCGCTGCCGCTCCGTTGGCAAAGGCTGAGGACCCTGGTTTCTTGCAGAAGACGAGATGTTTTGGAGCGTGAAACATTGCGGTCTGATCATTATCGTAGGTGAGTTTTAACAATTTATCTGTTTATATTATAGTATAATAAAGTTCAAAGACTATGCATATTGTACAACTTAAAATAACATAAACCCAACCCGGCACAATGATTGAGCCGCGAACATGAATCGGAAGTTTTCGAGAGAATTTCATTTATGTAATAACCTATTGTAATACGTACCGAATACCATGTGGTAAAGTAATTCTTTTATCACCATACATTAAAAAAGTCTGATACCCACATTAAATTACAGCCCTATATGATGGTATGATGGAACTATAATCTTTACGTACTGGGTTTGCGCGATTACAAGCAAAACTGCAAAAAAAAAAAAATTCTTAAACCCTTAATGTGAAAAGACTTAACGTAACTTAATGTACCAAAACATCTACCAGATGTACCAAGAGAGAGAAGACTATATTTTAAAGACACGGAGGAGTATATCACCAAATTTCTCACCTGACAAAGAATCAAAACCGAAATGCTAGGTATATGGACTTTATACTAAATTATAAGCGTTTTCCCCTCCATTGACGCCCATTATAAGGAAAAGGCTTAACGTGACTTAATGTACCAATACAGCCATCAATAATCACGAAATTTTTCGCAGACATATCTGGCCATAAAGTCTTTCACCTGACAAAAAATTCAAAACTGAAAAACTACGTACCATTATAAGGAAAATGTGATTATTGGTCGTTGTTTTGATACATTAAGTCACGTCAAAGTCTTTTTCTTATAATGGGCGTCAATGGAGGGGAAAACGCTTAACGTAAGATAAAGATATTCGTAGTAGTTCGGTTTAGATTTTTTTTGTCAGGTTAAAGTATTTATGACCAGATATATGTGTGACAAATTTGGTGATTATTGGTTTCTTCTTGAACAACGTTCGTATAATAATTAGGTGACATACTACTGTGGCCATGTCTCCGTTATTTTTGTGACAATCCTGTGTTAAGTCAACATGCTTAGTCTCTTGCTGAAAGTCTTATTACAAAAAGTGTTTTTAAGGGTGTGTCGAAGCAACATGTATACTCATTTAATAGGATTTATACTCATGACTTTCATTATATTACTGAGTTAGAGATACTTTTGGTACTGGCGCACATGAGAGGTTTAAATAGCACCAAGTTTGTCTCTGAAGGCTAACCCACGTGAATAGTTTTACTTTTTGCAGACATATATTTCCCTTCTAACCCGACTAACGGCCAGAGCATGCAGGAAGCAATGAAATGACATTGCGTTGACTAGCTCCGCCCATATATGGCTTCATTTCCCTTCAGAAACACAAGGGTTTACAGATCCCTTGGGAGGACGGGTTTATAGTTGCTATTTTTTCAATACTGACGTTACCTAAATGTTGCCTTCCAGCTGCTTTGCCCTGGCAGCTGGCGTGCTGTTGTAACAGTAAAATGTAGGCCTATCTATTCACGAGGCTTCAGCTTTTTGATGTTGTGGTTTAATCCGGGTTTATTCTCCAGGTGTGCTGCATTAGTAAGGTTAATGTCAGTTCTCAAAAGATTAAGAGAACTAGAGCTGGTCACTTGGCCTATGCTTGTATTTTTGGGTAGATCATTAAGACGATTATCATATTGCAGATGTACATGGGTGATTTTTAGAATGCAATGATGCATGTAGTTGAAAGCACAAATGATGTCATCCCCTTTGAATATATATATATATATTGCGTGACAGTGGGGATGTTCCTTGGTTTCATGTTATTAGTGTTAATAACTTGAACCCTTATTGTTGATGCATATAGAGCTGAAACTGAAGCATTTGCCAACTTCAGCCACACTGTTAATTAATATGCATTTACATGCCCATTAGTTATCTTTGTGTGGCTTTTAAATGTGTCACTGGTGTTATTTGTGAACCTAAGGAAAATATATTAACACAAAAACTAGTCACAGTTCACCATTTGGTGAGTCAGGCTGGTGACACTGGGTTGAGTGATTAGAGTGTTTTAAATGTGTGACTGGCTGTGTGTTTGGTTTATAATCTGCTAAACAGGAATATTTGGCTGTTCTAATAATCTAAAATTTATACAGCCACTCTAATCTCTCACAGGAAGGAGAGGCCAACTCTGCTGAATTTCAAAGGGTAGAATGAATTGAGCAATTTCAGCAAATGTTAAAATGTAGAATGTATGTGACAGCTGAAGCCTGTTTAGACATCGCTGCACTGTGAAGACCCACAGTCTTGCACCTGATAGCACTATGCAAAAAAATACACACACTGTGCTAGTGGAAGCTCAAGTGGAGCCTTAGTCAAGCTTTACCTCCAGCGATCCTCTGTCATACTTAACTGCCTGGTAATATTTTACTTGAAAATATGCAAATAACTTAGTTACTCATTTACTACTCATGGGTAAATCATGAACTACTGTAATATACGGTAATTCCTGCATGAAAAAACATCGACCATCATGATTTATTACTGATGGACAAACATGGGATCAATACGTGATAAACACCTAATTAGTGGTTAATTAATGCATTACTGTAAGTGAGCAAGTACTACTCCATTAATTGCATCTTCAAGTAAATCGTTGCCCACTGCCCAGTTTCACTCGTGTTGACCAAGTTTCAGCAAAAAACAGCAGCCTGCCTGGTGATGGCGATGGTAAATGGTGCTGCCCTGGGCAGCTGCCCATCTCGCCCCTGTGCACACATCTGTTGGGCATATTCATTGTTAACATGCCCGAGGAGAAAGGGGGCAGCCACCCCACCTTTGACCCCAAGATGATTTTTTTTTCTTTGTCAAACTGTGGAGTTTTGTTTCTTCTTTTCTGTTGCCTTCTGTTTCATTCACTATTCATTTCCACTGTAGTTACCATATTCTGCGCATGCATGTCAGTAAATGATACTGTTGTTAGATATTTTTTGTTAAACAACTTGGGGCAGCTATTTTTGAGAAAGTGCTATAAATTAATCTGAAATGAATATGTAATATTTGACTGACTATTCAACAGGCCAGATGCGGATTTGTTACTATTAGAAGCCGTTAGCTTTTGTCTCATTCTATCGTTGGCCTAATCTCTTTTGAAAATACCACTTGAGTTTGCGTTTTTCATAGTTTTGGTGCAGTTTGATTTGTTCTGTGACTAGACATCTGTACTTTTGAATTAGTTGCTTCAGTGTTTCAAAGAATACAAATCGTCAACCTAAATGAAATACCTCTCAAAATCACGCCCTTAGCTCTGTGCTGCTCCGAGAATCGCTCCAACATTGTACTGGCATACTGTACATGCTTCTCTATGTGTACTGTTGTACATCTGGTTTTCCTCAGGACATTGTCTCTATGTACTTTCTGTTGTTTGTATATATATTTTTATATATATTTTGGTATACAAGTTTTGTAATTATCTCACATGGGTTGTGCTGAATGTTGATAAGCAGGGGCATGGTGGAACCCAGATAATCCCCTCAGGATGTCCTGTATCTAGGTACCAGAATTTTGGTACTATAATTTGTTGAGCTCAAAACAAATTATATTCAAACATGCAGTAGGGACAAGGTTAAGATTATCTTATATTCTTGGTGAACTGTAATAGGTTTTTTTTAAAAGAAATGATTACATTGCTTGGAAAACAATATATATGTTATTTGAAGTAAAGGGTATGCGCTTGCTGCTGATTTCCTCCAGAATGACAGGCAGTTCATATGAAAGAAAAGCAGAGTGTCATCAGAAGTGAACACTGTGTAGCACAATGCTTGGTGCTGACCAAAATCACTTTAATTAGCTAAATACATGGGATATGACTTTGGAGTATTTTGTGCCACTCAGCATTAAAAACATGATGCATATGAAAGTGAAGTCAACTTGCAGCATGTAAAAGATTAGTTGATGCAGTAATTAATGCATTATAATTAGCTTTGTTTTCAGTTCAGCATAACAAGAGCTGCAAACGCTCCCCTCGTGGCATTTTTTTTTTCTAAGAAAAGGTGTCAGTTCCTTTAGCAGGAAAAGAAGCCACGCAGTTTGCTTTTTCAGCTCCAGTGTACAGTAAAAGATCTGCAGCATGTCAACTACATCAAACAAACTGCCCTACTGACTTCTGAACAAGTGCGTTGTGGGTATGTGGAAAGAGTAACAGCTACATGTAGCATCTGTGACATCCAGAGGTCATGTTAAGGGTTTTTAAGATGTTTAGTTTTGGTGTTCTGGGAATTTGGGACTAACTGAATACAAAGGGAGCACTTTTAAATGTGGTCAGTGTTTAGTAAATACATTGCAGTTATCATAGCAGTAAATTAATCTAGCTACACATTTTTCATTCTATCAGTCTTTCAATTGTTGAACAAAATGACTGTATTTGAAAAAAACTGGGAGTTTTTATTTGATTACAACATGCCAAGCAAAAACTGGTCTAAAAAGCGTTATTAAATATTATATTAAATATAATTTTTGATCTGGCCTGCTATTTTTAAATGAAATCAAAGCTGATATTCTATATAGTTTTATTTGACGTAAAGCACAAATAGACTGCATAAACTGTAAAACATGAATATATATGCCAGCTACCATTTACTTTTGGTATGAAGCAGCAGCATCCGTTTTTAAGAAACAGTTTCTATGCACGTATTCAGGAAATGAACCGAGGTAATCTGAGCATATGGTTTGACAGGAGTTCTTAAACCTGTGACAACTGATTTAAAAAAAAAAGACAGGTTTAGTTTTAAATCACAATATTTGGAATATTTTGCTATGCCTAATGCAAAAGAAATGCTTTAGGCATCATATTATATATGGTTGACATTTTAAAATATGTTTATATTCTCATTTATTGGTCATGTGTGTTCAGATATTTTTTATATTCATAATATTAAAGCACTATCCACTTCAGAACACAATCTGAGTTGATAACAAGGGTCATTACTCCTTGTGATCAATGGAAAAGTAGAAAAAATGGGTAAATGGATCAGTTTCTCTTTTCTGCTGTAGATCTATTGAAACAATTTTACATTCAGGTATTTGAAGATAACAATGCTAAATGAAGTAACATATGTAAAATACGTAATACTAGGCTTTTTCCTGACAGAGTTTGTGATGAAACTCTTGCAGTCTGTTTCAGTCAGCTTATACAGCAACTACATTAGCATTGACTTTATGTAGACAGTTGTAAAGTACTGTGGACCAGACAGCAAGAAATGATTAATCTGTGTACTGTATCTGAAGCTGTATAATGCGTCGTTCCATCTTCCAGTTGCTTGTCATGGTCTGGGGCCTTTTCATCACACCGCGAAAAGTCCTTTTATAGATGGTTGATCGAGGAGACAAGTTCTTGACTGACCAGGGTGGTGATGAACCAATGCAGAGTGACAGGTCCCTACCCCAGTTGGGCATCTCCACCTATGATAAATATGTATTTCAAAGTGATTATTCTAACCTAATGCAAAAGAAATACTTTAGGCATCATCATGGAAATTGTCATTATGTAAGTATTATTGACTCCCTAGGTTATCAGTACAAAACAAGGTAGCAAACCAAATATCTGAAAGTCAAAGTATCTTTTATTGCTAACTTCAGATGAATGATGTGTGGAGTAATACTGAGGTGAAATTTCATTCTTACTGGTCATAATGCAAATGAAAATTCATTTTTTTAAAACTTGGTTCAATTGGTAAATGTAGTTTAGCTCAATCTGATTTTAGTATGCAAAATATAACTTGACACATGTGCAGTGAGCTGAGGAAAAAAGCCTGTCTGGTCCTACACACCACAGCACATTGCTGTCCTCCAGCACTGGAAAAGAACTTTGGTTACATCATCTCACTAGTAGTTATAACTGTTGTGTGTCTCCTAGAAACATCCACGGTTTTTGTGTTGTGGCACATAATTATAACTGATGCAGGTCTTGTAAAGTCATTTAATGTGCACTATATTTAACAGCTGAGATTCCCAACCCTAAATCGCAGTTCATAGTATGCCGATGTGAAACAGTGACATGTTAAATGTCTTGAAAATTGAAAAGGACAGATAAAAAAAACAGCTTTCATATAAAGGCTTTATTCAGATTTGGAATATCTTGTGAATAGTATGTTAAGCATTGTAGTTCTCATAGAAATTCAAGAATCTAATATATTGCACGAAAAAATTCATGGTATGCTAAAATGAAAAGTCTCATTGTGAGATCAACAAGAGGTCCAAACTGGTTATAAACAGCTCCTGTATACAATATACCATACAGAGTTGTGTCACTGCGGGGCACAGTGCAAGCGGGAAAATGTAGGCAGTGATCCACTTACAGCTCCAAGACAAAGGTTTACTGAATAAAACTAAAGGTACATTGGGGAAATATAGCAAACATGAAAGACCGTTAGGGGTCAGAAAATAAATAGGGACAACAAAGTAATCAACTAAAACCACAAAAAAAAACACAAAAAAACAAAAAACCACGCAGTGAGCACAATGACTCACTACAAATGACTAAAATACATGAGACATGATGCAAGGCAGGTGGGAACCAGTGACACAATTAACCAGAGATGCAAGACAAGAATCAACGGGTGGAGGAACTAACACTAATGAACACAGACCCATGGAACTCTATGAATCACAAAAACCAGGAACACTAATCAATCCAAATAAACAAATTAGGCTAATAGCATTGGGAAAGGGACAGGAACCGACATACAAGCAGAACACAATAAAACAAGGAAGAAGCAGGGAAAACCAAACGATAACAAAAGCAAAGACAGAGAAGCACCAAACCAGGAATAAACAGAGATGAAATTATAATCCAGGTGAGGCTGGCCTTGAACCCACAATTAATGAGGTACCAGCTGCTGTGACGACTTCAGAACAGAAAAAGATCAGCCTATTAGCATGCTTTATAATCTGAGCAAAACAGCAAACAAGAAATCCATAAATAACTAATGCCAGAAATGTTATTTTGCAGGATCTCTACAATGTTTGTGGTCATTTAATGTGGATGAAAAAAATGCCATGAAATTCAGTGGATCAGTGGAGGACATGTTTGGGTACACAGTCCAGCAGTTCGAGAACAATGAAGGGAAATGGTAAGTTAACAGCATATCTTTTTTAAAAAAAAGAGTATCTCATCCTCTCATTATTGTTACTGAGATACTGAAAAATGATGCATATTTTAGTTTTTGTTTTGACTTGTTAGTTTTGTTCAAAACTAACATATCCAAACACTTTAGCACATAATGAACCATAAATTGGTATTTAGTTTTTGATGCATCTGTTATTTTAATTTAGTGGCTTATGGCTCAAGTAGCTGCTATCATGTAAATAACATGCGTGTTTCCCAGGACCAGAAAACATCTCTAAAAGGTGCAGTTGATAAGGCGGTTCACTTTGTCCTCAGAAGTTCCGTCTTTATTTTAAACAACCAACAAGGATCATTGCAAGAAAGGAATGTTAATCACTAACACTGTTTACATGGCAGCAAGCAAATACCAGTTGTTGCAATATAATTATGTTAGATCACTGTGAGGGAGCCTTTCCACACCATATGTCAGATAAATTGTGGAGGAATTAAAGCTAAAATGGTAGATACCGTGTGTCAAAAATGAATGAAATATTAAATCAGAATATTAAGATTGTACTTTACACTATTATTGACTGCTGTATCAAATGCACTCTGCACTAAAGTATGTTGAAGGGATTTGTGCAAAGAACAGTGTACTCCTTCAGGAGTCCGAGAAAACAGCTTCTGCGTAATGCCGCCATTTGTCTCCTTTTCAAGGATACTGATTGGATCTCCCTTGACTGGACAGCCAGCCCACAGAACTGGGGATGTGTACAAATGCCCCGTAGGTAGAAGTGATTCTAAATGCATAAAGCTGGAGTTGCCTGGTAAGACAAAAGCATTTTACATGGAATCGTAATCCAGTCCATAGCTACAGTCATCTATCAGAGCACTATGTATCACTATCTACTGAACTGTTTGCTTGCTGCAATTACTCTCCAGGAAGTGACACATATCAAGATCAGACAGATGAGAATAAACAGGGTTCCGCTATCTCATACCAGTAATTAAGAAATAATTAACCATATTTATTTGAAATTGTCCTGTGTTTTGATAAATAGGCTATTTCTGAACCGGATGCTTTGGGTAATGCTTCTAATCTAGCATATTTTGGCATCTGTTTATATTATGTTATTTTAGTCAACTGATATTATACCACTTATATTGTGACATTAGTCATCTACAATAAGATTTTTCTGGCATGAATGTTTCTCCATTATGTGGACAGTATTTTGTGGTAAAGTTTTGTTCTTTAGTAGGTTTGTTTTCTAGTGTGATAAAATCAAACAAATTTAAATCATAACCATTTATGAGACATGAAGTGGTACCTTATTTAATTATCTGTATATAAACAGAGACTCCCAGGTTTAGAATGTCAGACTTACGGACAACTCGTACTTACAAACGGTCTGGCACAAAGCCTATTATATTAAAAAATCAGGTTAAATACAATGGTTCGTAATAACGACAGGTATATTACAGTACCAAAGGTAGTTACTTTATTTATTATTGTATAATTGGGTAATGCTTTGTATGAATGTCATGTCCATAATAATCTATGAACACATTCGTAATACATTATAAGGCATTCATGAAGCATTACAAACATGGCTACAAATATTTATAAAAAATACCTTCATACTGAGATATAAAATCGCTTTGCTACGAGTTGCTGTTGCAGGAATCAAAGGACATCCTCTTATGGGAACTGCTCTTATTCTGTGTAATTGTTTCATTTTTTTGGTTTATTTATATCTATATTCCCCTAGAAAATACAACCATCCCTGATTCAAATGAAGTCAAAGATAACATGACCATGGGAACAACTTTAGTAACAAATCCAGATGGAGGATTTCTGGTATGGGAATTAATGCAGAATCATTTGTATGTGCTTTTAATACTGTATGTTATCCTCGACAAACATAATCTGTCATTTCGGAGGCGCTGAAACTGAAACATCGTAACTGAACACCACATCAGAATAGTAGGTGTAAGAGGTGGACATGCTGATGTTACACATCAAAATTGTGTTGTTAAATATTAAAAATGATCTTCTACAGATCTACGCTCAACTTGCCTGTTGCTCGACATTCTATGTAGCTTCTCAACATTTGTTAATGTTCCCTTGACAGGCCTGTGGGCCACTTTATGCCCGGAAGTGTGGAAGTCAGCAGTACACCACCGGAATATGTTCCAACGTGAGCGCCTCATTTCAGGTCATGAACTCCATCTCCCCTCCACTGCAAGGTATGCTGGCTGCAAGCAGACCCTTCTTTGTGCTCAGAGTGTGCAGTGGGAGATGTGCAGTCCAGTGTACACAAGTGCATACCAGAAAGAGTAAACTGTTCTGCCTGCCCGCCGACATTACCCGATTAGGGAAGAGTTGTCCTTTTAGCCTTTCCATACAAGGTGCAAGCCATGACTTAAGGTAAACGCTGGCTGTTTATATGTCTTGGGGCTCTAAAAAAAGTACTGACTTAGGAGCTATACTGAAGAAGCTCTGAGTAATATTTTCTTGTCCCATAAATAACATTGGTCACTGCTTAGAAATAATAGTTACTAAGACACAAGAGGTTTTTGTTACTGCCCAAAAGTGTAGCATAAATGATCCTCTGTGTGTGTGTCTGTGTGTGTGTATATATGTAAAATGTATACAGACCATAGGTCTGCGCAATTAATGAATTTTAATTTCAACTATGATTTTGGTAAAAAAAAATTGTGGAGAAGTTGATTATTGTGCCACATTTCATTTAGCAGTCATGCTCCATTTTGTCTTCTGTTGTAAATCCAGCCCCCCCCCCCCCCCCCTTTCTAGCCCCTTTTTATTTGTTTCTCAGTTGAGTTCAAGGAAATCCCCCTGTTAATAAGTTCAGTAAATGCATCATATTTTCAAAGTCAATCATGTTAAATAATGATGTTATGTAACCGTGATAGAGCAGCCCTAATACAACATATATTTACGGTAGCAGCATTACAGTTATAAGCTATTACACTTAATACATGTGGTCGTTTCTTTTTGCTCAAGTCTGTGACAATAAACTGGACATCGTGATGGTACTGGATGGTTCAAACAGCATCTATCCTTGGTCCAGTATAAAAGACTTTTTGGTGAAGTTTTTGAAGAATATTGATGTCGGTCCAACACTCTCCCAGGTATGATCATTTATTATGGTCTTCATACTGTCTCACATCCATTTCAGTTTCATTTTAGATTTAAAAGTAACAAAATTAAAATAACATTGCAGTATATGTCATAAATGCTGTTAATGAAATCAAAAGATTTAAAGACATTCAAAGACATTTCTTTGTCTTGATTATATGAAAAGTATAACAATCTGCTGTTACACCATGTTTTTGTGGTGTACCCTGGTGATGTTCATTACACCTATAGTGTCATCATTGGTTGTTAAGCAGATCAAACGCTACCAGCGACGCAAAGTATGTTACCAATGTATCGGAACATTACCTTATATACCTTATAACTCCTGTCTCTGTCTTTTTCCCTGCCTGCTGTGTCCAACCTGCTTGTCTCACCTGCCTTGCCTGCCTCACCCAACCTCCCTACCTGTCCCGTCTCTGTCGACCCACTTCCCTGCCGTCTCCCTGTCCCGTGCATTTCTCTAGGACTGACTCACCCAGCTCCTGACTTCTGGCTTTCGACCCGACTACAATTCTCGTCTCCTGTTCTGGTTTTCTTGTCTTTCGGCTATAAACGTGCTGGTCTATCGCAACCAGGGATCTCCTTCCTTCTTGTCTTCGCTTCACGACATATATGCTGTTTGTTCCATGGTTTAATATTTTGGTAAATATCTTTTACTCTGTTTTTAAGAAAAAATACATCTGCTAGATGTATTTGGTTACCATGATAATGTCTTTCAGATACAGGTTTTAAGGTTGGCTTTTAATTTGCTTTGATGACTAACAACATGAAAATATCATATCTCACAGGTAGGAATTGTGTCTTACGGTGATGAAGTTAGTCATGTCTTCAATCTCAGCCAGTTCGATAACACCAACGATCTTGTGGCCGAAGCCAGTAAGATTCCCCAAAAAACAGGAACGAAGACAAACACATTCCTCGCAATTGAAACAGCCAGGTACTGTTTCCGTGAAGCCGCCATGCAAGTACATATCTTTCTGTGAAATATGTACACCTGACGCTTCATTTTGGTAATTAAGTAAGTCTGATTTTCACTGCTTGATGTGCACTAACGATGTGGGACATATCAAGATAATTTTGATCTTTCATACTCGTCAAAATGATGGACGACACAGCTTTAATGGAACTATGTGGAAAGATAATTTTACTGCAGGCATAAACAGACATTCATGAGTATTTTAAGATTGCATTCTTAAGCTTATTTAATTATAGCATACTAGCAATTTTTGTATTAGAATTAATTGAAACAACCAGTACAATAAAAATGCAATGCTTAATATGACTGGAGATGAAAGTACGGAAAACTTTTTTTTTTTTTTTTTTTTTGATCATTAACTACATTACTTTGAATCTAGTAAAACGCACTATAGCAAAATGTACAAAATCTTCCTGCAATTTCATGCATATATTTCCTGATTTACTAACACACATGGAGGAACATTATGCAGCTAACCAGCAGAGGTAGATAGTTGATATCCAGAAACCAAAACTCCAGACCGAGATTTTGTTCAACTTACCCCTTAATAAAGAGTCTTAGTCACAGAGACTGAACTGGCTGGTTGAAACAAAATCTTGGTTTGGGTTTTTCTTTTTGAAATTGACGTAGCCACCTCTGCTAAACGGTTATTTTAATCTGAAGCTAGAACTGTTTTTTTTGTTGTTTTTTTTAGAAAAGAGGCCTTCACGAAGGAACGGGGAGCTCGGCCAGGCGTCAAGAAGGTCATGGTCATCGTCACAGACGGAGAATCCCATGACAATTATAAATATAAGCAAGCTATGAAGGACTGTGAGGAGGATGGGATAGAGAGATTTTCAATTGCTGTGAGTAGAACGGTTACAGTACAATAGCATGTCTAACTCATTTTATTCGATCTTATCACACATTTTAGCCAGTTAGGAATTTATTTTTGTCATTTAGTTAATTACCAAAACTAATTAACGGTGTCTAATTTTATATTTTGCTCTAGGTTCTTGGTGATTATTACAGACAAAGGAAATCTGAAAAGGATATCGAAACATTTATAAAGGAGATTAAGTCCATAGCAAGTCCACCAATCCAGGATCATTTCTTTAACGTGTCAGATGAGGTTGCCTTGTTAAACATTACTGAATCGCTGGGCAGCAAAATTTTTGCTTTGGAAGGTAAATGACTCTCAGTGTGTTCGTTCTATTCTTAGCCCGTACATAAAACTAGCTTCTGTGTGCAAATGTGATCCTTTTGCTTTCACTTAGTTGTTCCAGTTTTGTTTAATTAGGCACATGTAAACCAAGCATAATGCATGGGCTCCTGCTTTATCTGGCTGCTTTGCGTCACTTCACAGAGTTACACATTCATCAGTATTTAAGAATCAATATTCATCCACCCATCTATCCCCCGTGCCACTGAATACAGATGAATGCGGAAAGCATTTCTGTGATATGCCGGAATAACGTAATTCTCACAAATCCTGTTTGGTAATTCTGTTCAATATGTAATTGAAATAGTCTACAGATTTCATATGTGCATAATTAGTTTTTGACCCCCTGCCTACAGGAGTGAAAGTTAGGATGATTCCAAGGGCCCGTGAGTGACAGGTCCAGTATGATATGCCCAGTATCTCTAGCGGTGCCCCCTGACACCCCATTTGGCAAAGTCTTCACATGGAATAGTAGTAAATGGAATCATAACTTGTGGAACAGCACTTGATTTCAAGATTTATCTCCAACTTTACGTTTTACTGCATTATTATTTGCAGCTGCAGTTTTGCTTTGCTATTTTGATATATTTTGTCTTTTTAAAATCTTATTTTTAGGTACAACAGGGAACCACACTACATCCTTTAAACTGGAGATGTCTCAAGCTGGATTCAGCGCACATGTGTCAAAAGTAAGTAAGTACCATAGTCATAGTTTAGTATTACTGTTGTAGTTGTCCTGGGGCCTGTATCGTGAAGCAGGATTTCTCATTTACCTGGATAACAGATTTAAGGTATTCTGGGCTAAAAGTAAGTGAACAAAGATAAAGGCCACATTGTATGGGGTACCTTAAATCCTAGAAGTTATCCGGCTAAGCAATAAATCTGACTTTGTGATGCAGGCCCTTGTGACTGTATAGTTATGCTTGATCAGCTTGACTGTAGTGTTAT
Organism: Mormyrus hasselquistii; assembly: GCA_026779605.1. Classification (NCBI taxonomy): domain Eukaryota; kingdom Metazoa; phylum Chordata; class Actinopteri; order Osteoglossiformes; family Mormyridae; genus Mormyrus; species Mormyrus hasselquistii. The sequence continues at coordinate 12,131,818 of JAODKE010000125.1, forward strand.
TGGCCAAAGGTCACACTCGCCCACCCGTCTCGCCCACCCAGCTTCCTCTTTGTAACTTTTTGTAGAGATCTATTCAGTGAAGAATTTTGTAACTCTTGGAGTTTCAAATTCTTCATACAGTATGTCTCAGTCTCAGTACATTTTTACTAGGAAAATATGTGAATCAAAAAATTCTGGGCAAAACTAAGGTGTCCACTTACGTTAAAATTGCCTACAGAAATATTCATGATTTACATGTGAATCCTGCAAATTTCAGTTATGACCAGAGTGGCAGAGGAAAAGAGAATTTGGGAAGTCCTGCCCCATCATTGATTTGCTCTGGTTGTCTTTAGGAAGGAGTCATGTTTGGTGCAGTCGGGGCGTATGATTGGAATGGAACTGTGGTAATGAAAAAAGCTGAGGATTATGTCATTCCGGGTGAAGACGCGTTTCACAGCCGTGCTGTTGAGAGGTATGAAGGCATGGCAGGGTACGTTGGTAAGTGCTGGAGAGTGTTGCTTGGGTTGCTTTTCACCCTCAGCTTAGAGATGAGTAGATATATCTTCTTTGCAGATCCAACCGTAAACGCATAATTGTGTTTTGAAGCAGTGAGCCCATTGCAGACTTTATGGTTTTTTAACCTCTGTATGTGTTTCATTGAATGATGGTTTTTTTTTTCCTTTTTAAATGAAGTTCTGCACTGATTTATTGACTGATCTTCAACAGAATATGCAATTATTAGGCTAATAATTCTTCACATCCAAAGGACATATCTGCTAATAATCAGTTATTTGCTTTAAGTTGAGCAATTGTAGGAGGACTATTCTTAATTGCAATATAAACAAATGTAATAAATTTAAATATGTATTTTTTTAGGTTATGACGTCCAATCAGCATCAAGACCCAAAGGAATATTATACATTACAGGTGCACCACGATATAACCACACTGGTCGGGTCATTGTGTATAAGCTTGATGGAAATAATATAACAATTAAGCAAATCCTGAAAGGAGAACAGGTACATCTGTGATATTATTTTTTTCTTTGGGTGATTTCAAAGAGGATCATATTCAAAAAGCTACACAAAACGTTAAAAACAACTTTCTGCAAGGGGAGAATATTTGATGAATTTAGCATATTTAAAAAATTTACAAAGTCAAAGCTGAGGAGTAAATAAACCCAACCATTTATACCTGAAATTATTAAATTATATGTATTTATTTTGAGAAAAATATCCGAATGGCCTACTGGAATAACAAGAAATGGAACTATATGATAATGGGGGATAGGTTGGTTGCTATATTGTTCTCTCTGGTGTTCTGTCTTCTGCAATCCTATAAATAACTGAGGAAAAATGTTAAAACAGTTATCGTTCCAAAGACTTTCCTGTACTGATCCCTAAAATTATAGCATTAGGAATATAAAGATAAATATTTAGTTAATATTGCAATTATAATATTTAATAGGTCATTTCACCTGTGTTATAAGAGTATTGATGCAATGTAGGCTAGAAAAAACTAAGAAAAGAGAGAATTATGGGGTAAAACAAAGTTATTGAAATATTATCAATGATGCAAAAATGTTATTTTTAATTACATGATTTGTCTGTTTTGTACATAGATTGGTTCATACTTTGGCAGTGTTCTTCAGACTGTCGATGTTGACAACGACACTTATACGGACATCCTTCTTGTTGGAGCTCCAATGTACATGGGCCCAGAAAGGGATGAACAAGGTCAAGTTTATGTTTACAAGATTAATGAGGTAGTTTTGCTGCTTACCCTGTTTTATTTCTTTAAGTTTCTTAATTTTTTATGTATTTCATCATAAAATAAACAGTTATATATATAATACCAGTCAAAAGTTTGGACACACGAAGCCACATCCAAAGGAGAGTGATAGTGTTGTGTCACATGACCTGGTCACCTGACCGAAAGACAATAGGAATTGTTTACTGTGTGTAATAGTTTTGGTGGAGTTTGAACAGAGAGTGAAGGCAAAGCCGCCATTAGTGCTCAGCGTATATGTGGACCTCCTTCATGGCAGCTGGAAAAGCATCCCAGGAGGCCACCTCATGAAACTGGGGTAGAGGAGACAGTAGGGTCAGTCAGTTCACGGAGCAGTTGGGGTCAAGGGTCTTGCTCAAAGGCCCAGTGGTCGGATCACTCTGCCGACCCAGAGATGTGAACCGGAAACCTTCTGTGTCCCACCCCCAAAATGTAGAGAATAGTACAAATAAGCCTTTCTATGGGTAGGTATGTCCAAACTTCTGACTGGTACTGTGTGTATGTGTGTGTATGTATTAATATCAAAGACTTGAAGCCTTACAAGCCCCGATACCTAACAAATGTTTAAATAAAATATATTTAGGATGTGTAGACCCAAGAATAAGGTTCTGGTGTCTTTTCAGACAGATTTGTTTGAATATGAGATGACATTGAAGCCCATTGCTCAGCCGTGCTGCACTAGCCGCTCTCACAGCTCCTGTAAGACCATCAACAAAAATGAGCCATGCGGTTCACGTTTTGGGACTGCGATCGCTTCAGTCACCGACCTTAACCTCGACGGCCTTGGCGATGTGGTGATCGGGGCACCTTTGGAGAATGACCATCGGGGGGCAGTCTACATTTACCATGGGGCAGGCAAATCTTTAAAGAAGCAGTTTGTGCAGGTACCCCTGATTAATGTGCCGTCATTGTTACCTGTTTGCCATATTTGAGTCACCAGTTCATCTGAACTGGGTAACATGGGTCTGTACGGGAAATTCAACACTGCAAACAACTCCATGTGTACAGGACTGTAGTCAGATTCAACCCTACAACAGCGTTTACATTTGTGCCAAAAAAACCAGGCAGTTATTATAATAGGTTTACTAGAAACGGGCAATGAATGCATGAATGTCAATGACTCACAGTCGCACACTACTAAACTGGTTGGATGAAACAAAATCTCGACCTAAGGTTTTACTTTCTGTACCCTGAACTATTCACCTCTGGTCAATGCAGATTTTTTTTTCTCACTAGTTTTGATCAAACAATGAAATGCAATGAGTGAAGCTTCCAAAAGAAATGGACAGACAAGAGTATGAATAAATGTAGGAATCATGATATGTTCATGTTCATGTTAGGTTTCGTGTATAATGCTAGACACAATACATATAAAATTAAATATATATGAAATATGTTATACATATATAGAAAATGTAACTGCAAAGCATAAGTTCAGAGTGCCTTTTGACACACGGTAACAGCGTACATGAAACATGAATGAATACAGAATGGTGGATCGATCTTCTGTCAGTCTAATAATGGTGCTGGGAAGAAAGCTGTTCTGCAGTCTAGATGTACAGACATAACAGTACTTTCCCAATGGTAGGAGTGCTACAAGGTGGGGGCAGGGGTCCCATGTGACATCAGTGGCTGTCCATAAGCCACAGGTGGTGTACGGTATATGTCCTCCATGGTAGGTAGCTGACATCCTTCTGGAATGCGCTTTTCTTTGATGAGGAGCAGCTGGTGAACTAAAATGCAACATGTCAGAACACTCTCAATAGAGCAGCGCTAGAAAATCATAAGCAGCTGTTTGGGCAGGCTGACTTGCAACTGCAAGTACCTTTATTTATATAGTAGACACTTTTAAGTGACTTACAACTGAAGCTGTTAGAGGTTAACGGCCTTGGTCATAGGCTTAATGATGAAATGATTCTGGCAATCGTGAGATTTGAACTAGCTAGACCACACACTGCTACTGCATCTTTTTGACCAGGATGGTGGAGTGGGCTGTCCATGTGAGGTCCTCTGTGATGTGACTGCTTAGGAATTTGAAACTGGAAAAACCCTCTTCACTGGAAACCATCTTCACTAAGTTACCATTTGTATAGAATGTAACAATGTCTAAAATATGTTTTCTGAAGCTGATGATGAGTTTCTTGGTCTTAATGCGTACGAGTGCCAGACTTTCAAAATGGTGCTTAGATAACAGATTCGGGTCCTATTCCCTGTAGCGATCACCATTTTGTCATCCATAAACTAAGGAGAGTGTTTGTGATATGGGTGGATACACAGTCGTGGGTATAGAGGGCATAGAGAATAGTGCTCTGAACATTGCCTTGGAGTACACCAATTTTAAATAACAGGGTGGAGGATAGATGGGATCTGAGAAGCAGTCTTGTCAGGAAGTCAAGAATCCAGCTGCAGAGGGACAGGCGGACGTCCAGCTGCAGTAATTTGGAAACCATCTTTTTTGGGATGATTATCTTGAAAATAATAGTCAGTGAGTTGCATCCTAACATATGTCCCGTGGTGTTCAAGGTGGATTAGAGCAGTATGGAAAGCAGTGAAGATGGCATCCCCAGTGGATCCGTTTGCTCATTAATGGGTTAACGGTTTCGATGTTCATAAGGAACAGTTTCATGATGGATGGGGGTGAGAGGAACTGGGTGAAAATCATTCAGGGTACTGGTGCAATGTTGAGAAAATGGGCCAAAACAGAGGCAGGATGAAGGTATTTGCCAATACCTCAGCCAGCTGGTCAGCATGGTAATTCCTCCAGCTATTGTACTCAGGTCTTGCTGTTTTCCATGCATTCACACTACTGTACAAAGCATGCATCTTACATTACAACACCTTACACTAAGGTGTAGTCTTATCTGTCAACTGTTTGGCGAAGTCTTTACTTAAGTTATGTTTATTTTTCCACAATATGTTCACCAAACAAGCATGCTTGGTCATTTTTTACTACAAAATCTTTTCTTTTCCATTGCCTATTTTTTGTAGAGAATAGCATCTGGTGGAGATGGAGAAAAAATGAAGTTTTTTGGTCAATCAATCCATGGAGTCCTTGACCTAAATGGAGATGGGATTACTGATGTTACAATCGGAGGAATTGGAGGAGCTGCCCTTTTTTGGTTGGTACTATGCATTGTAATTTCCTGAATAACCTTTCCATCATTTTTGAAGGGTTTTAGCAGTGGTGAGTTAGGAAACATGCCTTTGAATTATAAGGGTGCTTTAGCTGGTCTATGGAAACAGGTTGCAAAGGTTTAAAAATTGGAACTGTGCATGCAAAGATACTGCTTCAGCACAGAGTAGCACTCACAGTGAGATCAAGTGCATAAAGGAGAAGTGTTTAGATACAGCCTTTTTGCCAATCTTCTTTCGGAGTTTGTCCTGTGTAAATAAATATACTGCTCTACTCTAATTCTTGGAATGTTTTTCATAAAATAGCCGTTTTTCAGTTGTTACTTTATTTTTGTCAACACCATCAGACACAATAAGAGACAACTTATTTTTTATTCATTTGATCTAATACTGTATGTATTTAGAGTTTTTAAATCATTATCTGGCAACCTTAATACACATATATGCTGTTTAATGTCGAATATTCACTTTTGTTAATTTTTTATACTGTTGTATGTGTACTCCTTTAAAAGATCTAACATCATACAACATTTACTTTAAGCCTAAATAGAAAAAGTAATGAATTTTCATTTACCAAACATATTTTTGTATTAAAAGAGACTAGTACTTTAATAACTGAACAGCACTGAAGAAACATTGTAAGCATATTAAGAACATAAAAACATAAGAAATATACAAACGAGAGCAGGCCATTCGGCCCATCAAGCTCGCTTGGGGAGAACTTAACTAATAGCTCAGAGTTGTTAAAATCTTATCTAGCTCT
>JAODKE010000125.1:12141545-12154302 GCA_026779605.1 Mormyrus hasselquistii
CCATTAAGTCTTCATATTATGTTAAATGTACTCTTATGCCAAAATAAAACTGCAGATTATTTTTTTAGAGCAGTGCATATGAAGCAAAACAGGCAAATGCGACAGATTTTTCACCAGACGACATTTACTTTAATCGGAAACAGAGCAAGAATGATCAAAGAAAAAGCTTAAACACCACAAAATAGTCCACAGTCTGCCTTGGAGAAATTACCCCACATTCCTTTTCTGATCGCTTTCGGTAAACAGCCAAGCAGTTGTAGCACAGGGCATGACCAGCATATGTTGAAAGATTGTATTGTTTGTTTATCTCATTATAATATACAAACAAGATCACTGAATGATATCTGACACCAGTGATGCATGATAGATTCTACAACGTGACACTTTACAGGTGAATCTTCCGTGAGGTCTTGAAGCAGTTTATTCAAGCTAGAGTGGTCAATTATGTCAGCATAAAATGGCTGAATATTTAAAACAGGATGTATATTTTTTTATTTGCCTTGCAGGATAAACTGGACTTCAGGGATCCAGTAATGATCTCACTGGTGTTTGAATTAGTGAATAAGGATAAGGGCCCAGTCTTGGATGGGGATTTACCAGCATCTCTCAATAAGACAGTAAGACATGTTTTCTTTCTCTTTTCTGTTAAAGCAAAAACAGTTGCTCCATAAGTCAGGTGTGAAGTATATTAGGCCGAATGTTTATGTTATGACAGTAACTGGCACTTTCATACATTTAAAATGCCTTGCAATAGCAGCAACACTGACCTGATCTAGTAGAGTGAATGTGTTTTTTTGTAGAACTGACACTTAGAATTGTGTTTTTTCATAGTACAATCATTTGTTTAGTGTTAGTAATTCATGATATAGGAGTATTATACAGAAGCAAAATTCAACTGAAAACTCATTGTCATGTTAATTATGCCACCTGACAGTAAGGTTATAATGCGCAAATGAAGGTGAGATGTTGTTTTTGTGTCGTTATTTATTTTTAATGACTTTCAGCCAGTTCCGAACAATGCATCTAAACATTAAAGTATGCACATCTTTTTAAAGCATTTTATCTCAAAGGACTCTGTTTATGTGTCTCATCTTTGAATTTAAAGATCCACAGGACTTGAATTTTTCCATATTCTTTCCTAGATTGCTTTAGTTGACTGTGGAAACAATGAAAAGTGTATCACCGACCTCCATCTGGAAGCTACAGCAAATATAACAGAGTAATGTTTTAAATATATTTTTTGCGTGCGACCGTGTAGAGATAAAAATGACAAGCTGTTGTATTAATAACGTAAGGCTATTTATTTTGTTTAATAAAAGGACAATGTACTGTACAGACCTGTTCTATAGGAAAGGTAACCTTAAATGACTTCTGTTGTGATCTGGCATTATATAGAAAATATAATGAAATAAAATTAACTTGACCCTCAGGAGGGGGTGGGAGGTGACATTGGAGGGGGGGTAATGGAAACACAGTAGTAATTATAAGAATATTTTAAGGATATACCCCAATTTCAGTCTTTTCTGAGTCTGTACTTGATGTTAAAATGGTAAATTGGAACGTTGCTCCCTCTAGTGGTAAGTATGAAAATAAACACCTCGTAAATTTGTCACTCATGGATTCTTTCCTTCGTAGCCTTGTCATTAAAGCGAATCAAGAAAAATTCCACATTGAAGTTAAGGTCAGAAACAGCAAAGATAGCGCCTACAACACAAAGGTTATACTAAAACCCTCTAAGAACATCAACTATGTAAAAGTAGAGGTATGTTTTTTTACAGACACATTGCATTTTATATGTTAACTCTGTGAGTTATATTCATTTTCTTAAACCTTTCTTTTCTTTCTTCATGTGCTAATTGGGTAATGGGCAGAATTGGTTCTGTTACAAACTTATTGGCATAATAAAATGCTAAAGATTTTTGGTAGTAAAAATTAAATTTCATAGTTTGGTATCTTAAAGAAGCAAAACATCATATTTATACTTTCCGTTTGCACAATGCACATTTTTGTAATAAGGTACGACTCAATGCATTTATAGTCTTTTTAGCCTCATTTTCATTTAATAAAGCAAAAGTGGGAAATGATCCTTGATCTCAAACTGTCAGTGACCAAATTCCTGTCTGTTTTCATGACAGCCTAGAGACAGAGATTGTGAAATTAAGGATGACATAATCTGTGCTGTTGGATATCCTTTCTTAAAAACAGATGAGCAGGTATGTCAAATTCAAAATTTTGTTACTGTTGATAATGCTTAAAACTTTTAAGATTTAACGCAGATTTCAACTTTGCAACTTTTTTTATTGCAGGATACTTTTAAGGTTCACTTTGAAGTAAATCCCTCAAATGTGTGTGAGAAATGTTCAAGTATCGACATCAAAGTCAACGTAACAAGGTAATATATTACAAAACTAAAGCATAATTATTACATTGAAATAAAGACATACTTATACACATATGACAGAAAAATGTATTTTCCTCAACACAATGCTTTTTTGACCATTTATATGTCAGTGAAAGCATGTTTGCTGTATAAAACATATGAACTTTAACATTCCAGTACTTTAACATGCACTTTCTCTTCTGCAATGACAGAATTGTCACGTATGCCAGATTTTCTTAAAGGGGCAGTACAACCTAAAACTGAAAAGGGTATGTTTTAAATGGCATTCTTTCTGTGGTGAAAATTACATTTAAAAAGTCCAACAGCAATGTCTGTTGCCAGAAATGGTGACCCTCAAGATAATCCACAGACTAGAAAGCAGTTTAATGTCGGAACTATTTTCTTGTACTAAACTGCACACACCAATCGTATCACTGCACAGAAGGTATCGCCAGGGTGCTCTTGCTCGAATCTTCTGCACCGAAATACGATTGGTGTGTGCAGTTCAGTACAAGAAAATAGCTCCGACACTAAACTCCTCACTAAAAAGTCTGTGGATTATCTTGAGTGACCAGGTCATGATTTCTGCTAAGAGACATTGGTGTTAATTTTTTCAAATGTGCTTCTTCTGGCGCTTTAATCATCACAGAAAGAATGCCATTCACTCCCTTTATACTCAAGAGTAGCCTCACATTTCTACAAGCAATATCTTCAAAACTAGGCATCTCCCAGCAGAACAGCCTAGTTGGATAGACAGCACCAAAGCCCCTCTAAAACACACCTTTTTCAGTTTCAGGATGAACCGGCCCCTTAACTAATCACTGGGTTAATCTGCCCAGTTTATATGATCACACATGAGGTAGTATTTTGCCCTGAGCAGTGCCCCACAGCACAGAGGGGGTATACGAGGGTGTAGCCATGTGAAACCAGACAGGCTAAGCACAGGTCAACAAGCTGAGTGGCAGAATCAGGGTGACTTTGGAGGACCTGAAGCCACGGTGACCTAAGGGATTAACAAGGAGACAGAGTGCTGGACAGAGATTTTTATGATTGAGACCAAAAACCGCCACCAAAAGGGCAAAAGCGAGACGCGAGGTGTAAGACAGCAAGAGGATCCAGACCGAAAACCCAGCATTAATAAGACTCATTGCTGAGGTGCTGCCAGGCAGTGGGGTGCAGGAATGCGGAGCATGCCGGCTGGAGAACAGCGCTGCGCTTGTGAGGCTATTGACACGCTTCAGTGAGGGAGGAACAGTGAGGCATTGAGAGTCGTGCATTGGGAGGGGTGGGCTCAGCCACAGAGGGGCTATTTCTGGGGGAATGGACTAAGCAGTGAGATTAATACTCACTCACCTGTCTCCTCTCCCATTGCTGCTTCTCCCAACTCCATGAAATCCTCCTCAGGGAGGGTAACAATCCTTCTGACAGTTTTTTTGAGCGTTTACCAGACGTTGTGTTTAAGGTATGGAAACGTTCAAAGTGTCCAGTTTCCCTGATGTTCCTGGAATGTATACAGCTATTACTATAACGAAGACTAACAAGGTATAAACATATAAGGGGCACAGTAGAGCAGCGGGTAACACTGTGCCTCTTCATCTGTAAGGGTCATGGGTCCAGGGCTGAGTTGTGCATTGCCAGTACAGACAAACATCACTTCTATGAAATGACATTTTTATCATAAAACAGCATTTTCCAATATTACTTTAAAAGGATGTTCAAGTAATAATGTTATCTTCCTAACATTAACAGAACCTTTGCTAAAATGTAAAACATAAATAATGTTTGATTAACATCACAGTAAGAGCGTTCTCTGCCATCTTTGAGAAGACCTTTACATAAGGCTGGCTAATGTTCTGGGAACGTTTCCTGTCAGCTGGGAAGCCACGCTAACCACAAGCTACTTTTAGCTTATTAGCAATGGTTTGTATGACTTGTCTGGATTCATGTGGTTGAAACGGGATTAGCAGTAGTCCAGCCCTCGCCTGTCTCCCGACACGCCAAAGGAAAAACTGGGGAATGGAGCAGAGAGGCAGGATTCAGGAGACAGTGGATGACCTTGACACAACAGCACTTAGACTAATTAGAGACTAAAACCTGAACAAAATGAGAATACTAGGGAAAGAGTTTAGGGAAAAACTGATACAGAAGGATGAAAGGAGAAAAACCGTTCTAGGACAGAAAAGTGAGATCAGTAACAAGGTTTTCTGACAAAGCTTGTGATTCGGTGCTACAGAGCTTCAAGACCAAGGATGTTTAGATAGCTGCTTGTTAGATGGAAGGATTTCCTGTTTGGGTCACAGAGGGCACTCTTGTGAAATATAACCAAGCAACTACAACTCTCCCTGCTGGACCGGGGTCATTATGATCTTTACAAAAGCTAACCCAGGCATGATTTGTACTTGAGGTGCATGGTTAATATTCTTTATGAGATGTTGCCATTTTATCTATTTCACAGTGACAGTGAAGAGCCCAACCTTAATGACAACAGTGTGAACATCAAGATCCCAGTCAAGTACGAGTCGGGGCTGAGTTTTTCAGCGTAAGTAGGATATTAAAATTCTATCGTTTTTAATGGTATACCAAAATGAAGATTTTCTCCATGCGGTGTTTATAGTAATGGATGTTTAGGATCTCTGTTGAAAGCAAGAATACCTAGTCTTTCTGTGAGCACTGAATATGACATTTGTACATTAAGAAACACATAGACCACAGATTACTAAAGTTTCTATCCATAACCTTTCCTGTAAAGCACTGTATGCCAATCTGTGTGATACAGGTCTGTGTTTTTAAATTGCCCATATTCTGACGATGTAACCGGTGAAGGACACGGTCTGTTCTCTGACTCATGCACTGTTGATTATGACCCTTTACTGGATGAGCAGTTATGAAAAATGGGTAGATAGAAACAATAGGAATCTCTGGTATATACGGTGTGATATGTGATATGTAAATGTGACACACGTATAACATTCATCACACAAATATTCCCCAGTTAAGCTTCATCTAAATCAGCCATCTTTTCAGTGTGAAGTACATGGAAGGAAGTCACCACATAATCGTCCGTGAAAGTGAGGAGTTCCCAAGTGTGTTAAGTCACATAAGTATGATTGGGGATGAAGTCAACATCAGCTACACGGTGAGAGACACAGCAGCCAGTTCAGACTGTAACATTACAGATATATTGGGTTAACTTGATCTGTGCGTTTAGATGTATAATCACATTATGCAACAGAATGCGTAAACACAGTACTAAACTCATCAGCACAAACACATAGTGTACGCTTATGTACCCCATAAGAGCTATAAATCTTTGGCAGTGGGATGTAATATTATAATATATTACACAGTAGTGCCATATTTGAGTGTTATTTAACGAAAGAGAGACAATGAGTTTGTTCGGCCCTTAACATTGTGCCAATGTATGCTGTCCCACAGATTAAAATGGAAATCAACCAGACAATTCCTCCTCTGACGTTAAATATTACGTATCCCTTTACGTCTCCAAGAAAAAATTCTCTGCTGTATTTGACAAATGTGGCCTTCTCTAAGGTAAGGGTGCTCTTTTGTGGCAACAAGAGTAGTGCAGCAAACAACATAATGGCTATAGACTTACCAGCCCATGGTTACCTCAGTAAAGTGGTAAAAATTTGGTAAACAAAAACTGCAACCATGTTTGTATGTGTGTTTATATAAACCCATATTTAGGAGCTACATTTCATCTGAATACAGATAGTGCACGTATTTATTCTGTACAGTTTGGTACATCCTTGTTTTTGGTTTGGTACGAATAATAAAATGGATGAATACATTTGTTGACACAAATCGGAACCTAAGTTGATTACAGCTAATGCAGTCAGTTGTAAACGGCTGTTGGGCACCAACCGTCACATCACATTCAAGAACACTTAGCATTTTAGCCATTCTAATGTCATTGTCCATCTTTACTCCATGTGTGTGTTGCAGGTATTCATTTCCTGTTTGGTGCAGCAGACTTGTGTTAAGGAGCAGATGTACCTACAGTAATAGAAATGTGTGACATCGAAGTGTTTCAAATCTATTATTGGCAGTTCTTCAAGCTAATTTGACACTTGTTTTAAAAATATTCTCTTCCATATTTCATAAATATTTTTGTTCCATAGTGTATTCCTTTCTTGCATCGCAAGAAATTTAAAATAACAGCGTTCAACTGTATTGCATTTAAAGAATTGACACGAATGAGGGAAATTATTTTAATACTCTAGTCATGTTCGTTATTAATTCTTGGTTCACTTTATTCCTTGTGACCATTTACAGTCGTCACCTCTGTATATAATTTCTTTTGGGTTTCATTGCAGAATGTAGAATGTGACGTCTCTCAGGTGGACCCACTAAAAATCAGCCCACAGAACATGTATTCGTCTCAAGCTGTGAAGGAAACCTTGGGCAATTACACTGTGGTGAGTTCTATATCATAATTTGATTCAGAAATCAGAACCAATTTTTCTGTGTTTCTGTCGGTGATTAACACCTATTTCTTTCACACAAAATGGGGAACTGTACTCCGACTTACAATATGAAGCATCAGTGACCATGCAGCTCTGCCTCCTACTGTTAGACCAGATGCTTGAGTCTTAGCAAGGTGACTCAGGAAGCTGACTTGTGTGGATCAGCTCTGTAGAACACTACAGCGACGTCAACTAATGCCTCTGCCATACCCCTTATCTTCTCTTCTGGAATCCGTTACATTGAAAATCAGGTGTAATGGAGAATATGAGGCACAGGATAAGGAGATCACATACACACACAAACACACCCACACATGTACACACACGTATGCACACATGCATGCACACACACACACACAAAAATACACATGCGCACACACACACACACAGAGGAACCCCAGGCCTGGAGGTGTGAGGCATCCTCCAGATTCCTGTATCACATGAACCTTTTCATTCTCCTGTGGACTTGAGGTTTCTACACCCACAACATAAAAATGTGATATTGCAACTTTTGTATACAAAAGTTCATTCATTCTTTCTTCACTCTTCAATTCATTCTTGTTCACTTTTAAATACATTTCACACGCATTTTAAATATCCACAGTAAGTAAAGACTAAATTAAAATGTACATATTTTAGTCGTCCGAAAAGTATATAACTAAATAATTAGCGTCTGGTAAGCAGCTGTGGTTGGGCTCATCCATACAGCTCTGAAAGAAATTGTCATTTATTAAATGAATTAATCCCTCTATTGTAGCATTAGAGTCTCAGAGTTAGAGTCACATTGCATTTTCAGTAACAGGAATGAATTATGTGCTTCCCTTTTTTTGTCTAGGCGTGCGATGGATTCAACTGTAAAGTCCTTCTCTGCACTATACCTGCACTAAATCTTTCCATGTCTAGCCAAGTGAATGTCACCTTCCGTGTTTGGAAGGCGACTTTCATCAAGGTAAGTTTAAATTATATTTGAAGATTTGGAGTTATGTTGATGAAGAAGGCTTCCAATAACTGTGTATATATGATACCATTATTGCTGATGAAGAGCTGTATATTAAATAAAGTACAGATGACCCTTCCACATCATGGGGGTAGGAGTGTAGACCTCCTGCAATTTGTGAAAAAAAACGTTGTAAAAGTTACAGAGAAACATGAAAGATACGAGAGACATGAAAGAAGAAGACAACTGCGAGAGATCACAGGAGAGCCCGCCGTAAACACGCTTGGCATCTTCCAAACCAGCACTCTACATATATTTTATGCATTTATGAACTACCAAACTTTTTTGCACCTGCAGGCTTTCACAAAAACTCCTAGAAAATTCCCATTTAATTTCTTATGCCGACCCCATGATATATACCAAAACCACAATGGGGAAAGTCACAATGCAGAAGGGTTGATTGTAGTCTGAATTCTTAAGTTTATACACTTTGTACAAATAACTTATTTAGCATTACGCACAGCTAGCCTGTTGATTCTTCAGCTCTTCCATTGATTGTTGGAGTGAAGATAATGATTAGTTAATTGATTTATCTATGGTGCTGTCTACAGGCAGAGTTCTCCAGTTTGGAAATGACTGTGCATGCTACACTGAAGCACAAAGATACATCTCTCTTTGTTCTGAGTGCCGCCAATGAAAAAAGAGATGTGAGTACACCGGGTCAAACAGTTCTCTTTTTCATGCTGTAATTCATCGTGACTTTTCATTGCAGCCAAACATCACGTTGCTTGAACATTATACACTTAACCGTATTGTCTTCCTTTGTCCAAAGATAAAAATTCAAGTTTCGAAAGACTCTCTTGGTGGAATACCTCTGTGGATTATCATTGTGAGCATTATTTTAGGGCTACTGATATTGGCCTTGGTAATCTTCGTGCTCTGGAAGGTATGCTGAAAAGTTCAGAATCAAAATCATAATGTTTATCATACTGCATGATATTTGTTACTTAATAAGCACAAATTCTGTTTGTGTACAGTTGCCCGTTAAACATCAGAATATTTTATTTTTACTGTCTCAACCAAGCTGACAGCATAGAATTTTTTTTTATTATTTATCCAGAGTGTGCATTCTTCTTTGTTTCAATAAATAATAAATTAAATAATACATTTTCAAAAGAAACACAAAGTTAAACCATTGTTTTTAAAAGTTTTTTTTTTCCCTTCAGGAATGTATTTTTAGGGATATGTATTATTGTATAAAATGTTTCTTTTATTTTCATGCAGGCTGGATTTTTCAAGAGAAAATCAATGGAGGAAATGAAGGACATGAAAAATGGACAGGAAACAAGGACATGAAAAATCTGTAAAAATCCAACAGGCTTCTGCCCTAAATCTCCTCAGGTCTGAAATAATGTCTATTCAAGGCCATGCCACTACAGAACTCAAACTTATGAAAATGAACATTTCTGGTCTATGCAGCAAGATCCAGTACCTGTCAAAAGTTTGAGTGAACCCATAGAACCCTACTAGAACCTAGGCTTTTTTCCCCATGATATATAACTGATTTATACCTGCACACGTCTTCCCAGCTAACTATCCAGAGCCCTGGCAGGACAGGAGACCAGGCAGGGGACACCCTGGGTGTGGTGACAGGATGACCTCTGCTCCTTTTAAAAGATTTAAAAAGTGTTTTCATTTAAAAAGCTGGTTCACTCAAAAGTTTGACTTTATTGTACATTTCAAACAAATATCAATAATAGCTGTTCTTCATTTGTTTATTGCTTTCCAAAGGGCGTGAAATATTGCATAGTTTTTTTTGTGATTTAATTGAACTATATTTAAAAAAAGGTTAACAAATTGTATAATATTTGAATCGCAAAAGTACTCAAGTTTAATTCTAAATGACAGAGCAATTGGTACAACTCAGTATATACTGCAACGCGTAGTATATATGCGTAGTAACTAATTTCCTTATTTTTAATTTATAGTACCTTCAGAAAAATTCTAAAAATATGCATTTACTTTGCCATTATGGGGTATGTGGTGTATTTTTATGGCAAAATGGAGTCAATGTTTAGATAAGTCTTCAACAATCTGTAAAAAAAAATGGTGCAGTCTGTACATTATGCATAATTTGATTCTACAACTTTCAGCTGTTTTACAAAGGCACAGGGCCTGAGGTAATGTTTCTGTATACAAATGAAATTGAGATAATTGAAAACTACTGTTCATGTATATCCCTCAGTGTACTGTAAATATATGCAAGTTACCTCAGTCACATGAGATACACTTGTATGTAAAGAATTGAGAGAGATTACTGTATGTTTTTTCCAAAAGTAAGAAAATATTTCTACTTCACTTTTTATGCAGAGATTTTTTGCACAGATAGTTCTTTAAAAATAAAAGAAAAATATAAAAAGTGTTTTATTATAGGGTAATGCAAAATTGAACAGTTATGATTGCAATAATTTTAACTGAATTTTCATTTGCCAGCTGTAAGGCTGAACAAAAACTCAATCTTTGAATGCAGCTTTTTCTGACGTCACAAAGATGCAGTCTTGTAATTGAATATATACAGTAAATCTCTGCTTCATGTCATCTTTTCAGTCTGATCGTGTGATCACTAAACTATCACATGCATTGTGTCCGGTATTGCATTAAAGTTTGAACATATCTATGATGTTTTTATCATAATAAAATATGAAATAGAATAAAAATTCTAGCAGAAAAATGAATGATATTAAGCAGGGAATTACTGTACTAATAATCGTACTAATATTTTGTTTGTTATAAATGTTTTATAATTAAGTTTGTTTAATGGTTTTTATCACTGTTGTGTGTATTTGCACAAACAATCCTTATTTACAAAGTTAATATGTTGTATTCGAGGACATCACATCATCAGCATTAATGAGGATTATTTTCAGAGTGCATGTAAAAGTAAGTAATTGTGAAAATGTATAAAATGAAATTCTGGTAATGCGTTTGTCCTGTGCACTGTTTAAAACTAAGTAATGCACTGTTGTATGTAGTGTCATTGGCTACAGAATTGTACATGCTGCCACTGAAATCTTTGAGACAATAAAAAGGGGTTTTTTGATGTGTTTTTGACTGTAACAGTACTGAAGTCAACTTCTTGCGTGTGGAATTGTGCTTTTACTTCTGCTACATTCCCTACAGTACATTTGTATTACATCCAGAGGTGGACATTTCAGGTCCAGAAAGTATAAATCCAGACCAGGCTTTTGTTTCAACCAACCAGTTGCGTTCTCTGTGACTGTGACTCTTTATACTCAACTGGTTGGTTAAAACAAAATCCTGGTTTGGATTTTTACTTTCTGGACCTGAAATATCTGCCTCTGATTACATCCAAGTTGTTCATATCCACATTTATTTTTACTGAGGGTTCAGTCAAAGAAAATGTTATTTATCTAGTAAATGAGTAAGAGTTTGTGTCTGCCCTCCTCCAAAAAGTGATGGGTGAAAATCCCCCAACCCCAGCTGGATCCAGGTGGTTTGAACACACTTTGACAGATATCAATTTTACACCAACACGAAGATCATTTAAAATTTAAATATAATTTTCTTTCACTACCTCAGACAAGGCTGGCCAGTCTTATCCAGTAAGGGCCGTTTGTGTATGCGGGGCTACATCACAAAACCCTTATTTGCATTGCCCTACCTCACTGCTTTTCTTTCGCCCTAGAAGTTTTTCCAAATTCCAGCTGTTGAAAAGCCAAACAAATCCAAATACCTTAGGAGATGAGTCACTGAGGGACAATATTCACTCAAACTGCAGCCGGGGGCAAGTGGAAGTCTAGCCAAGAGTATCCTTTAAAGTGAAATACACTTTTGGTGACACCCATGCATGACGTGGCATAGAAGCTTCTACCTCAGTGATGACTTCATACATACAGGCGGAGCATGGCAAGTGATCCAGTGTGTCCCAATGCCGCTTTTTCTCCGCCCTACCTTTCTCATTCCGTCCCTCATCATCTGAATGAACATTTAACTTTAGATAGCAAATCATTGAGGGAAGGAGCGAGGGAGCTGTCAAAAAATCACTGTAAGTAAGTAAGTAAGTAATCTTTATTTATATAGCACCTTTCACAAGGATATAAGATGTAGTGCGGGTTTTGGCTGCAACTTTCTAAACAGATTACCAATTGGAGGACTGACTGGCTGAAGAGTCTTCACACCTGGGTTTGAACAGCTGACCTAAAGGTTTCCCAAAATCCTGCACACACACCGGCCCTATGAGGATAAGACTGGCTGCCCCTGGCCTAAAGACTTTTGCACAGTACTGTAACTCTCCTTAAATAAGCTGTGACATATTTTTGCCTTTAAACAAAGTAAGACTGATAAAATGTACTATCGTGCAGGGAATGGCCATGTAGTCTGCAGCATTGCTGTTTGCTCTTTTCTCATTCCGAGGTCACACCAGCTGGCAGCCCATCTAGCTACAGTATCCATCCATCCATCCATCCATCCATTTTCTGTATCCGCTTGTCCTGTTCCGGGCCGCAAGGAACTGGCAGCGCTGGGTACCTAGATCAAACTTTTGGATGAGTGGAGGAATCTGATTTGCTGATGCAATGGCTGATGGATTGTGCAGTGACCATTCAGCTGCCTGACTATGTACTTAAATGCAAATTTGCAAGTTTTTTTATTCCCTGGGTCTATTAAGCTACTCCTACACACCCTTTGGATTTTTAACATTGACCTACAGTATCACTGTGTTTCCTGCAAAATCTATATTCCCTTAAGGGTCTGGATGACTCTAATCGCTGGATCCACTGGCTAGAACATATCATAAAATCTTTTAACTCAATTAATTTTCATTGTGCACTACAACTAGAAAGTCAAAATAAACTGGACACTTTCAATAATACACAAATATATATGTGTGTGTCTGTGCCTGCGTGTGTGTGTGTGTGTGTGTGTGTGTGTGTGTGT
>JAODKE010000125.1:12187336-12215053 GCA_026779605.1 Mormyrus hasselquistii
AAGCATGCAATTTCCACTACTGCACCTGATAGCAACTGATGTAAGTTTCTTAGCCTACTAGTAATAAATAACCTTAGTCCTATATCCTGTTACTTACATAGCTGGAACAGTTTAGTTGAATGGTCTCAACTATGTTAAGTCGCTAACATCGTTAGCAAATATGCTTGTGGGAACCATACCCAAGGTGGAGCATGACTGTGGAGTCATTGCCGTGTTTCACTGCAAGCTACCAATCAGAGCAGAGCTCATCAGCATATTAATGAACCCACCAAAAAAAGGGAAAAGAGGCCTTTTATTCTAGAGCCAAATATCGGAGTTACAAATGGACATGTAAAACCAGTTCTGGGCATTTTTCCAACCAAATCAAGTTCACATTCCTTCTATGCAGATACCAAAAAACAATTTAAAATACTTAAATATATATATATATATTTTCTATGCCTGCTTTAATATTTCTGTACAATTTTCGTTAAATCACAATGCATTGTCTCTTGCCTGCAGGACTGTACAAGTGCTAAATGCACAAATCTGAAATGTGTGCTAACGAGTATGGAGACAAAAAAAGATTATTTTGTTCATGTCACAACGAGGATCTGGAATGGAACGTTTGCCTCTGTAAGTGGTATCAAAATCTCTTATCCCTGTTCTGTAGAACATGAAGTTTCAAGAAGTTTAAGACCCTTAAACCTCAATTGCTCCAGGGATGTCGAACCCTGCTTTCTCAAAAATGTATGTCACTTTGACCAAAACTATACTACATAAATGTAATATAATGTAATGAACTTAAATCCTTTTTTTTTGGGGGGGTGGATGGTACCACACAGTCAACCTTCCAGTCTGTTAAGCTCATTCTGCATGCTGAGATGGACACTTCACAGCCTGATCTTCTGGTCATCATGCACAAGAAGCTGCCGGTATCCTACAACGTTTCATCACTGCAACATGCCCCACGCTTACATACTCACTCACATATCAGGGAAAAAACTTTAACCCAAGATGGTTTCGCACATTTTGCTATTTTTTATGTTTGTGAAATCTTGCTTGAACACAGCTTTAAGTCAATTCCATCCTCTCACATTATCCTATATGACCTCCTATGTATATCTCTGTATAGGCTACCCGTCCGTTTTAGTATGGACTACATACATTCATTTATGTGGGATGTTTCCCACCCGTTTTGGCCCAAGAGTAACACTTGTGGATGGGACCCAACACGGTTCTGTCTCATTGTGTTGAGATATAAGGCTTAGAAGCCTGTCTCAGGAGGGGTTATTCTCACATCATGGCAACATCAACATGAAGGGCATAAAACGGCAAAAATGTAATAACTGGCAGTCAGAAATAGGCAAGCAGTCACATGCCTGTATGCAAGTGTTTTCTCTTTAGGTTTACTAAGTTTATATTGCTCTCTGCTATAACATTAAATGAACTGCCATAGTGGAAAGCATACAACTCTGTCCAATCTAATTTGTCCTGTAGTAAGCATGACTTTATTTCCCTGTCCAGCTTGAAATTACGGTTATCAAGCCTGGGGAGGTTGCTCCTGTGCCCATTGGAATCATTGTGGGCAGTGTGATTGGAGGCCTGCTTTTATTGGCTGCTGTCGTTTTGCTGCTGTGGAAGGTACGGCTCATAAAACAGTTATCAAATACAAAAAATATTTACGATTAAATAAAATGCCTAAAACTGATCTCATGTCATGTAGTGAATATTTCTAGTTATCAGATATTTTTAAACTTCAGTTATTTGTATAATATTTAGATTTTCATGCAGAATGGTGGTGTATAACTCTACAGGTTAAGACACTGTGTCCGTGATCACAAGGGCACTGGTTCAAAATCTTGGGATCGGTAGAGTGATCTCATCATGGAGTCTTGGAGCGAGGCCCTTAATCCACATTTGCTCCAGGGATTGACTGACCCTGCATTGTCAATTGTGTATCTATTTGGATAAAAGCGTCTTTAAATAATGTATGTAATGTAGAAGAAAAAATAGGGTGGCTGATTGCTGGGTTAATGGGTCTTAATGTAACATACACATCTGTCAAAATACTCCCTCTATCTCTGCTGAAGGACACTTCTGCTGGTTGATATAGGGCTTCATGTGGCAACCAGTCATGTTAAAGTAGGGTTAGGCTGGACATTCAGAGAGTATAAAGAATTACTGTTCACAATACTGATGAATTATTAAAGTCAATTATTATACTCAGTTTAGGTATAATATGATGAATAGATTTTTTTCTTTCAATCAGTTGGGATTCTTCAAGAAAACAAAGTATGATCAGATGATGAAAGAGAATGCAGATGGAGAGCCACAAAACGGCACCGGAATGGAGGACCAGGCATGAGCTGTAGGAGGATAAACAGGAGTGTAAGTAGCACACACCATGTGTTTTAATCACTCAAAGGGCGTCGTCCAAGCCAATAAATATAACATAACATTTAGTGAGTGGTATGGAAATAAGTTACTTGTGTTAGCTCTGTTTCCAAAGTAACTTGGCCAATTTTTTTAAAACATGACAAGACATGCAGAAGCAAGTTGTACAAATGCACTGCTCTGGAAAACAGTGCCATGTGAAAACACTGCTGTTGGACAGAACTGGACAACTGATGACTGCCGAGATGGAATTAGGTTACATCAGCGGTGGACAAACCCAGCCTGCAGCGCACAGGGCACAATCACAGCATTATCTCACAATCGGCTTCCGCACCCAAGGGGCTGAAATTACAATACGAACAGTCTACTTCCTATACTTGACAATATTATTTAAAACTTCATATTCTGTATTTTGTTTTGTTTTACTTTATTTAACTTGGATAGGTTTTTGATTGTGGTTTGCTACTTAGGATTTCCATCTGTTTAGTTTTGTTTGGGCATGCAGTCTCAGCTGCTTGCACAAACACGCTTTCTAAATGCACAGCAAGCATTATACAGTAATATGCTGGGGAATTTTTTCATAGACGATGGAAAGGTACAGTAGGAGGTCGAGGCTTATTTTACTGTGAATGAATGACCCGCAAGGTACAACTGCACAAAGGCTAAACTTTGATTTGACATACAAGCTAAATGTATGTTTGCAGTTACTAAGAGATGTTTTGATGGTGCTCTTATTTTAAAATATGAAAATCATGGTTAGCTGGACCCTGGGGATTGGAACAGGGAAGAAAATCCTCAAATTTTTTAAATTACACTCCCCTTCAAAGTACACAAATGCACCAAAGATTCATATTATGTTCATATGTTGATTGTGATGGACTTACTTGCTTCAGTATTAGCCATTGTGTTTATTGCACTACCTAATCAACAGTGAAATGTAATCCATCCATGATATTACAGTAGATTAAAATGCACTTACTTTTTTTAGTTAAACGTTTATATAAAATTTAAATTTAAAAAATCTATTAGCTTCCAAAGAGAGCTGCTGCCGCGTAAAGGTGATGTAAGAGATTGCAGCTTGGATATGGTTTCCATGTAGAAAATGTAACCAATAATTTCATGCTGCATGTTGTATGTTTCGTTTTGTGACGGGGTCATTATTCAGGTTTAGCGTTTCTACTAGAATGCTGTAATGTACTTTTAAAAAAAAAAATTAAAAAATCATACATAGGGTCATGTAAATTGATTTAACTTGTACTTTCGAGTTACATTCTTTAAACACCGATTTTGCAGAAAATTTGATTTACTTAGCAAGTGCACTGGATGCAGTAAACATTTTCCCATGCTTGACTACTGTTTAAATGCACTCTGCCGCTGTATACAGTTGTACTGTACAGTATAATCATTGCAACTACTATGTACAGAATTATTAAGCATCTGTATTTTCAGTCATGATGGCTACAGGTGTAGGATTGTACCTTTTTAATTGTGTTTTTTTTTTTTTTTTAAACGATTGTTCAGCATTGGAAATGTGTTTGATTTCACCAGATTTATTTTAAAGGTTTCTATTTTAAGTATTAAAATCAAGTATTTTCAGTGTCACCTTTTGTGTGTTGAGAGTTCACAGCTGGTTTGAATGACTATAATGCTGATTGTACAGGACATAATACTTCCCATCATGTATGACAGTTACCCATTCACTCTTTATTAATATTATATGTAGTGACATCCCAGTTATCAGTGCACAAGCCAAACCCATGCATGAAATGCATAATCACAGTATTTCCAAAAAGATTCATCTTACATTTTTAACTCTGGACATAAATTGTGTATTTGATCCACAACTTTATATTAATTATTCCCTAAAAGGAACGCAATTCAATAATACATTCAACAAACATCCCACAGTACTCCAATGTTGCAGTACATGCAATCTACTTCATTCTTCGGTCGGCTTTAGGCCGGTTGTGTTATGGGTCACTGGGTGTTTGACGACATACTTCAGCACAGGTCTGGAGGACAAGGCTGCTTGTTCTCACATCCAGTTCCTTTCCATACGCATTCCTTGTTCTCCTTCCAAGAGAAATCCTCCATTTCATAGATTTCCTTAAAAAAAAGTGATATTAGAATTTCATGAAATGATACAAAATACTGGAGGCTTGATCATTTAAAGAAAAGCATGTCTTTGATTGATGCAACACATATACACTTTGAAAGCTTTCCCATAACCTGCTACCTTATTATAATTGAACTAGTAACATTACATATGCTCAACATACTGTAAGAACCCCTGCAAAAATACTGTATACTTGAGTTACACTAAATAACTGAGGAAAGACTACACTTAATTGCATGCCGAGATAATTTGATTCACAAATGAGTGAATTAATGAATAAACAAACCTTGAGTTTTGAGTAAATAAATTTTAAATTGTTCATTAAATTTTATTACCATTAAACCTCATTTACTGGCTGCAATTTTTAAGATGTGAAAATGTATTTCAAACTGCAGTTTCATTTAAAACCACTATACAGTATTTTTATTAACGTTCCCTTGTGGAGTGAGTGCTCTCTCCTCTGTCTGTCTACCTTTTACATGGATACGGATATTTCAATGCATTCCCTCCATCTATGAATACTTTTTTTCCCATTAAGAAACTATTTAAAGGATTTTAAAGACTGTTAATGTTGATTACATATTGTTGATCAAGTACTTTTCATTCATTTGATACCTGGTAAGTTAGGTGCAGTAAGCAGGAAAACAGCTCACCTTTTTCCAGATGGGAACAGTGGATTTCAGTGCGTTTATGCAGTACTGGACCGCTTCCAGAGACTCTGTCCGATGAGGTGAGGAAATGCCTATGATTACACTGGCTTCACTCACAGGGACAACCCTGAAAAACAGAACAAGTCATTCTAGTGAAGTGCTCTGATCAATATTAGAATTAGAATAATTCTATAGAATAATTTGATAGTCCATCATATTGAGGAATGCTATAACAGCTCAGAGTATTACAACTGTTGAAATATACTTCACAGAAGATATATAAATCGCGACTAGAACAACAACGGGGGATGAGAGGGATCAGTATTAGCTTTATGAGACGTCGTTACTGCCCATCACCACTGCTCATTATTCAAAGTTTGCAAGGGGAAAGTCATGCCCGCATTGACTAGAATAGCTGCATAATTAATAACGTACTCTATGCAGTTTCTAAGTATAGTATTAAATGTCATAACAGAAGTCTCACCCAAGTCTGTGATGTACGCAAATATGTTGCACAGTTGACCACTTCTCTCTTATACTTTTGAATATTTTTTTCAGCTCTGACTCAGCCATTGAGACATATGCTTCATATTCTAACTGAATAACCTTCTTCCCCTCAAAACTGTTTCTTGTGGTTCCTAAAAAAAAAAAAACACATTTAATATATTTAACATTTTAAAATTTTGCAATTTAGTCATTTGGATGTTTGCCCAACATTTAATGCAACTTTTTTTAACACAACTTTGTTAACCGGGCAATTTTTACTAAAGAAATTCAGCAGGACCCCTTCAGGAGCAAAAATGGTCAGGAGTTAGTTTAGTTAGTTAGTTTTTAATATTACTGTACTACTTGTCACCATCACTCTCAAAAATCACATTAAATATATTTGCCAAAATTCAGGCTGTACACCCACCAATAAACATAGATACTGCTCCACAAGATGGACATAAAACCGCTTCAGAAACAGCATCGGCTGAGAGCTTGTCGTGTGTAAGTTTTATGAGGTCCTGGGGACCTCTGTTGGTACCATTCATATCTGCAAAAGACAACCAGACCCAGATTGCATTTTCTTGAGAATACAAAATTATTCAATTAACGTAACCTTAAGTGAATACGAACAGTAGAACCTTGGAACCTGAACACCTCTAACAACTCGACGACCTTGGACATCAAACAGGTCTGATTTTTTCAACCAAAATCTTGGAACTCGACTGTTCCTGCCAAAACTTGAATGGGTCAAGACAAGATCATTGTTTTTGTATATGCACTTTTTCATGTGCGTTTTAGTTTTATATTGATTGTTAATGCTTTTTATAATTAGTTAGGTAGGTAGGTAGGTAGTTAGATTTAAATAGGCAATCATTTGGGGGTCTAGAACAGATTCAATTCATTTACATTTCATATAGGGAAATTTGACTGGGGCCTTGACCAAATCACCACTCAACCAATCTTCTGGAACCAAGGTGCTACTGTATTTGTGTGACCAGACAGTCCATGTCAGGGAGGACCCTTTAAACTACTTCCGGTTTTACAAAGTACTTTAAAACTGAAAGGTTCCTGTGTTCGGCTAAATAATCCAGTTCTTCTTGTGCTTTGACTGGTTTGATCCCATGATTGAAAGACTCCTTTAGCTGTTCCACATTATCGTTAGTGACACATGCATGATTACAGGACACTGACCAAATCAGCACACAGCAAGAACTCTGGGTTTAAGTGAAGTCCAGGTGCTTTTCGTTGAAATGGTAATTTGCAAATCCAGTGTCCACCCATACATGGATTATCTTGTCACCCTATAACATATAGTACTTAAAGGACTATGTAAGAAAGCATGTGCTGAAGTCTTCAAATTATTTTCTTACTTATGTACCATGATTTAAGTTTTCCCAGTTCGGTCAAGTCATTAACTAATCTGAATATTTCTTTATTTTTTTTTTTATTTTATTTTATTGCAGATAATATGCATCCATGATATTTCATGTGTGCAGTGTGTTGTTTTGTATTGTCTTGTTGAAAAATGCATGGACATCCCGGGAAAAGATGTTGTCTTGACAGTTCTATAATCTCAATGTACTTTTCAGCATTATTGGTGCCGTCACAGAAGTATAAATGATCTTTGCCAAGGACACTGATACCATGACAAACCCTGGATTTTGCACTTGTTGCTGGTAACCATGTACCAAGAACCATATGAATATAACTCTGTATTGTAGTGCTGGATAAAGGTTTGCCAAGTTATCCTTTGACTCTGTGATTATATCAGCTATTGACGTATGATGGTTCTTGATACAGTGCCATCTGAGGGATCATAGGTGTTCAGCTTAGGCTTGCACCCTTGCCCTTTATGCACCATAATTGCTCTAGATTCCTTGAATCATTTAACGGTATTAAGTACTATAGGGGGAGAAATACCCAAATCCCTTCCAATCCATCTTAGAGGAACATTTATTTTCTCACACGTTTGTTTACAAACTGGAGATCCTCTACCCATCTTTGCTCTTCAAAGACTCAACCTTTCTTGAATTCTGCTTTTGTACCAAATCATGATTACAGTCACCTGTTGACATCACCTGCTTGAAATCTCTCATTCATTTTACCTCATTACTAGCCTTAATTTGCTCCCGTCCAAACTTTTTTTGGAATGTGTTGCATGCTTGAAATTCAGGAATGGATGTATACTAACAAAATGAAATGATGCTGACCGGACAAAACATGAAATATCTTGAGTTCATACTGTGTGCAATGAAATAAAAGTCCAAGTAAATTTAACAATCACTGTATTATGTTTTTATCTGCATTTTCCATTTCGTCCCAACTTTGACTGGGGGATATAAAATAAATCATAACTCTCTCAGTGTTAATGGTCTAAATAACAACATGTTTAAATGCTTTTGGCAGTAGTCACATCAGCCTCTTCATGGTGGGAAACTAGAGAAAAAAAATCCTACTTTAGTTTAGGTTACATTCATGAATTATGCACAAGCTTAGTCACCAATACAACTAGTGGTGGGTGATATTAAGATATATTATAACTAGTTACTGATCCACTGTATCCACAATACGCATTTGATACAGCAGTACAAGTTTACATTTACATTGATATTCGCAGATGCTTTTGTCCAAAGCAAAGTACAAGTGAGGCTAATATCATATTACAAACACACTGTCCAGGAGTGTGGTCAGGCCAAGCTTCCAATGAATGTGCAGTAACAAGCGCGCTACTTAACAATATTATTATAATGACAGAACAAACCAGTAAGTGCCTATGAGGCAATACCTGCATGTTTGGAGGCTGCAACCAACAGGATAGGAAATGCTAACTAACTGATTTGAAATTTGGGTGGGTCACGAATTTATTGGGGAGGATGAATGAAGCCAAATCAAACATTGCGAGGTACAAAGTTCCGCCATTATTAACAGCTCATTGTCGGAGCTAACCAGCAGCAGCACGTGGGGGTCAACAGTTTACATAACACTCACACTTAAATACTAAGAAACATACATACTCCACAGCAAAATTCAGATGCATAACTGTTTATAACACAAAGGCATAAATACATACAATTAGGCTTCTTCGTGAAGTAACCGCGAAGCATAGCAGTATTTACTCGAGTCGGCCCCGCGGTATTATAATACGTCCAAATAGGTTGGTTTGCAAACAGACAAAATAAATCAGTGTCTATATCATGGATTGTGATTCAAACCAAAAATATCATATGACCTGACATTTTGGGGTCATTCCATGTCAAATCCTTAAATTTCAGTGTACAGTAGCATATTTGTAGCCTTAATTAATGTTAATATTATTGTTGTTTATTATTATTATTATTATTATTTATTGTTATTATTATTATTAATAATAATAATAATAATAACACCTGTGCTTTATATACTAATTCATATCAGTTTGGCTGCCATTTAAAAGGCCCATTAGTGATATAAAACCATGTGACGCTACCTTCACGTCAAGATATCTCAGCAACAACTTAAAAACCAAAGACCACATTTTCTGGAAATGTTCATGACATTATGCGGTAGATTTAGTTTTTTAAATAAAAAAAAAACAGTTTTGATATATAGGTTTTTTTAATCTGATATTTAGTCAGTTATTACATAGTAATTATTCATACGGGGATGGCATATTATTTGTTCAATCTATAGAGCTGGACAATAGCTTTAAAACAATATGAGGCCCATTTCTGTGCAGCTTATATTAAGGGTAAATGTCAAAAATTTGTTCACTTAAATCTCCCTCAATATTGATCCAAGACACGCCTAATTTCAGTTTCGTGAGTTACTCAAGTTTCGTTAAAATCCTTGACGATGAGGTCCGAAAGTGTGATGATTTGACCTAGAATGACCCTTTGGCCATATCGCCCACCCCTAAATACATCTACAACAATATGCATGCAAGCTAGCTAGCTTAGCCTAATATGGAGGCAGACTATGCAGCTTGAAAAAAAATAAGCTTCTTATTAAGATTGAAACAAATTTAGGTTGGCCCATGCAGGGCTTAGATTCTAATAGCATTTCTCTGGGAAAATCGGCATGCATATTTATTATATAAATGGTTATAATTTCCCACACACAATTTACTTGATCCACAATTTACTAGATTCGAGCCATGAAGTAAAAACTACATCAATTAACTGTATATCACAGGGAAAAAAACCACTTTGTGAAAATGACCACTATAGAGTTACCTCAGTATGTGAGAATTACCCTCCACTGAGTGGAGGGATGACAGCAACTTCGTCTCCAGACTGCAGGATCACAGGCTGATTTCCCAAAACAACGTACTCTTGACGCACTGCAAGGATAACTTGCTCACGTAACATACAGAGTCTGAAAAGACAGGAACCTTTCAGAAACAGGCGGAGACTCATAATTCCTCTGAAAATTAAAAAAAAAATCTTCAAACATTTTGTCCTAATACATATACACCTCATACTGGTACATACATTATTAATATATACAGATACATAAGAGAGAACCGTTTTCATACTTAATTTCCTTGGGAAATCAAACTGCCATTCCACACCTAAACAGAGAAGTTATTTATTTATATTTGTCAAAAATGAATCATAAACTCTGTAGCACATGTACCTGGGATGTCGTCTCTCTAGCTCCCCCCACAGCTGCAGCGATGTCAATACCTGAGGAACACTGATGTACTCTGAACGAAGTCCTGTTATTTCAGCACTTCTAGCAAAATATAGGACCAAAATCTACAAACACACAACACACTAATGTGACACTGTTGATATCTTATAGCATATACTTATCATTAATACTACAGCATTCACTTTTGTCATCTTTCAGACTGGTGTTAAAATTTCTCATTTCATGTTTCCCTTGTTTAAATATAAATATGAACTGCATCACAAGTAGGGCTGCAACAACTATTTGATAAGGTTAATTTGATTGGCTGCATTTTTGTGGTTTGCTGCATAAATTGCGTATAATTACATTATTAGAAACATTAATACTGATGTATTAAGCCTAGTTCATACTTCACTTTTCTGCATGCATGCAATAACGTTCCATGGCTCTAGATCAGGGGTCTCCAGCTCTAGTCCTGGTGAGCTACTATCCAGTAGGTTTTCTATCTTACCTGCCTTCTGATGAGCCACACCTGCTCTCGACATTAACCTGAAAACTAGTGTGGCTCATCAGAAGCCGGGTAGGATAGAAAACCTACTGGATAGTAGCTTTCCAGGACCGGAGTTGGAGACCCCTGCTCTAGATGGACCGAATGACCTCGCTTCTTGTGTATGTACTACATGTCTGTGGACACAGACAGTAATGATATTCCACTACACTACCAGGAAAAAAGTACCAATTCATACCTTTGAGAATACATTACTTGACACTTGGGCTGTACCCTCAAGAGTCTGCTAACTGTACCCTAGCTGTAGGTAAATGTACCTTTTAGTCAAATTTAAGGTACAGAAATGGACTCTTAGGAACATTTTTATACCATTGGGTTGACATCAATGTTGTTTGTACTTTGTGAAACAAATCTGTACCAGGGCTGTACCAGCAGAGGTCAGATGTAGTCAAGATTACACAACAAAAAGAGCTTTGCTTTTGAAAATACCATAAAACTTGACAAAAAGGACAATTGTTGGCAAGTTAAATATGGTTGAGACTGTGGATCTTTGTTCCTATGCCACTGTCACTTTAAATAGAGATGCTCTACACGGTGTAAAGTTTCTTACAACCGTGACTTAATACCTCCTTCTTTAAGCATTTGCACTTTTCTTTAAACCTTTAAATATCTAAATAAATTTCTTAAAATATCTTGAGTGTGTACACTAGGTGAGACTATGCAAGTCGGTCTTGTATGAGCCTTGACTAGTTAAAGCTGAACTGCATTAGTGTAACGACATGAGGCTAAGTTTAGAGATGGCGCTTAGTTTGACTCTGACTTTTTTGGGAAAGTCTGGATTTCTTCAGCTACTTTCATCGAATACGGCCCTGCACTCACTTAATGCTAAACATTTGAAATGCAGATCTTGGCCTGATCAAAGCTAGCTAGCCTATATTATTTGGCACAAATCATAAATTCAGAATTTAATGACTCAAATGGTGAAAAACTGTCAAATATATTTGTTTAGTTAATATACAGATGATGGCTAAATTATTAGCCCCTTTATGAAATTTAAAGTTTCTGTTAAAAAATAGTGCGTCATTTCTAAACACACTATTTTTCTTTAGGAAGCATAAAGCATTTTAATAACAAAATTATTTCAGAAAAAAACAAATTACCAGGGCCAATATTATTAGCACTCTGAAAAACTGACATTTTGTTTAGCCATAGCACAAACCACTGCTGTGCAATGATGTGCTTTAACTTTGTATTGATAAAAGCTTGTAAAAATCAGGCTTTTCACACACAATTAAGCGGAAGAGGGTTTGCGGCAGCAAGGGTTTGAGCTGTCACTTCAGAAAGCATCATGACAAAAACAAAAAAAAAAATCAGTTAAGACTGTAAAGTGTCGTTGATGCTCCCAAAGCAGGAGAAGGAAACACTGTGATGACTTTGTATATCCAAGTGTCAAGAACTGCAGAAATATCAAGAAAATATCAAGAAAAATATCAAGAAATTCAAAAAGAGCCACATAGTACAGAGCAAAGCCTGGCAGAGGGAGGAAGCGGAAGATTTCAAAAGACACTGGAAAGAAAACTAGTGAGAGACGTGTCTAAAAACCCCAGAACAACTGCCAGGATACTAATGAATGACTTAGCCAAGTCGGGAATTGTGGTCTCAAAGAAGACAATCACTAGAACGCTGCACAGGAATGGACTGTGAGACACCCACAAGCCAGACTGGAGTACGCTAAGGACAATCTGGGAAAAGATCATGCATACTGGAAGCACGTCCATTGGTCAGATGAGACCAAAGTAGAGCTTTTTGGCCATAAAGATGGTGGTTTTGTTTGGAGAAAGATGGGAGAGATGAACAACCCAAAGAACACCGTCATCAAGGTGGAAGGAACCATGAAGAAAGGAGGATATGTGAAGATTTTAAACGAAAACCTCTGCAGCAAAACTAGTTCAGAGTCGTTGATTTGTCTTCCAACACAACAACCCAAAACATATGTCACTCCTGGTGAAGAACTACCCCCAGAAGACCACAGTTATCGATTGGCCCACACAAAGCCCTGACTTGAATCCAATTGAGAATTTGTGAGGTGAACTGAAGACCAAGGTCCATGATAGAAGACCATCAAAACTGGAGGACCTTGAGATATTCACCAAAGAAGAATGGGCTGGGATTCCTCAGAAAACGTGTCTGAGGCAACAAACGACTGCAGGCTGTTATCCAGCAAAAAGGATACTCGCATAAATAATTTTGACTCTGGTAGTTTTTGTGAATTTTGTTTCTGTACGCAAAGTAAAATTATGTAAGCATCCAAAATAAAACTAGGATGTTTGGAAAAGCTGTGTTTAAAAATCCTTGCTCTATTTAACAGCAAACAAAAAAAAAAATTCATAGGGGGCTAATAATTCTGCCCTCATCTGTACAACCTTTATTTGACTATATCTTTTGAGTAATTAAGTATCCAGCTTCTATTTTTTCCTAGAGGTTTGCCCTTTGTAGTACATAAGAACATAAATTAGTCCTACTAATGACTTTATAAGGGTGAATAAACCCGGAAATTTGCATTTACATAATGTTTTTTTTTGTTTGTTTTTTGCTCTCTTGTTCAAAGTAGGCAGGGTGAAGTCTTTCAAATTCTTCTCTTTTAAGAGCTGCGAGAACTACAATATAAACTTGTAACTTTATTTAAAAATTGATTTCAGGGTTTTAACCTGCCAGCAAAATTTCAGTTTCCATAATCTATCAAAAAACATATGTAAGAAAAACAACTTAATCTTCATATGCATGTTCACAGAGAAACGTTATAGGATCCGTCATTAAAGTAAAATAAAGTGTGCGTGTGTGCATATATGCACATCCATAACCCTAATATGTCTACTTCTATTTCGCTCCACTGCACCGTTGGAAATGTACAGTGACCGTTTCAACCAGATTCTACTTTCCACGTTTTGTGACCAGCGATCGCAAATAACGCGGCGCGTCGAACACAAACGTCGACTACTGATGCTACACCTTCCTGCGATTAGGTACTTCTTGCGGTATACTCGGGATGTATTCTTTTTATTCCATTCATTTTTCAGCGTCACAAAATAGCCAGAATTTCAGACCACGATACCTTTGCGTATGATTCATAACACACTACCGGGCACCAGACCGTCCAAAGGAATTAAAACAGCAAACTATGCACCTGTAGACTCCTTAAAAAGCTTACCTCGGTATTCATTGAGAAATTAAGAAATACAACCAAAACATGCTGAACTTATGCTTCGTCCTACAACAACAGCACGGAATCCGCAAGAATCTTACTAACTTCCTGCAGCTCTATCAGGTGACTAGAGAGCAGGATATACGCTGCGGTCACGTGGTGAGAAATGTCCCAAACCTTCGGACAGCATATGCGTGTGTTTATTGAGCTGAAAGATATTTATGTTTAACGTAATATGTTCTTCGCGTATTACTTAGGGTTTTGTTCTCATTTTTTGTTCTCATTTAGTTTGCTGGTATTTCCATGAATGTTTTGGGCCAAGCTAATATCATATTCTTTCAGAACTGCTTATCCAGTTCAGAGCAGTAGTTAGCATACTGTACAACCTATACCCACATTCGAGGGCACATGCACAGGAAACTCCGCGGGCCATAGCAATCTGGACGCACAACACACGTGAGCACGCATGGAATTGCAGACCTCACTTGCAGAAGCAATAAAAACTTTTTGACTGCAATCAAAAAACTAAAAATGTCAAAAGTCTTATATTTTGTTTGGCTACTTATGGTTGAGTTTAGGGCTGGGTAGGAGTTAAGGTTGTCATTGCTGGGATTAGGGTTTTTCACATACAAATGAATGGACAGTCCCCACAAACCTAAGACTCTGACTTACGTCATACACATACACACAATAGTACATTATTATTACAGAGTACTTTGGAATATAACAATCTGTCCTTCTATCCACCTTCTAACCGCTCATCGTTAACCCTTTCTATGAATGCCATGTTTATAAAAACCTATGAACACATTGAAAACACATAATGCACTCATAAAGCATTATAAACATGGCTATAAATATTTATAAAAAGACACAGCACTTTATAGTCATGTTTAATATGTAATATAAATGCTTTATGAAACTCTCATTAATAATGTACTATAGATGCCTTCATAATGCAGTACAAAGCATCCTTAATTCTTATATGTATATCATACTTAAGCCATTTCTTTAAGAATGTTTTGCTAGTTGAGAATCTTTTTCTGTCCACCAGGTGTCACAGTAAGACAACATTTGTCACGGTTTTCTGCCGCGTATTTGCGCACATTTGAAATCATACGTTCTTAATGTGGCTGTAATGTGTGTTTATTTTTTTGACTGGGAATTTGTAAGGCAGAAATTACAACACTAGTAATAAAACTGGTAACCACCTAGTATGCACAATAATACACTTTGCTTTTAATCATATAAAAGCTTTGCTTTTAATCATATAAATTGAAAAGAAAAAATAATAATCCTGCGTCCGACATACTATATTGTTATTCCAAGTAAATACGAATGAGTGCAACTTTAGGTAGCATTTGTTAGCCTAATGTAGGACCTACATTTCAAACACTCCGCTAACCAGTTTGTTCTGTCCGTCACACCCTTGTTAAAGGAGGTAGTAGAATTAAGTCATTTTTTCTAATGAATGTGTCTCCCAGGTAGCTAGATTACGTCATCAAGTATTTCATACTGTTCCGTAGAAGATGCTGCTCCTAACCTGATCGATGTCAACGTAAGACATGGTAAGTCGCTGGTACTATTAAAATCGCCTTCTGCCTTATTGCAGGACTTGGCAGTCACAATCGATAGTTATAAAATAATTAATTTGCAAATGCAATACGTTAATCAGTGCTCAGGTCGTACTCACACTAATGTTAATATTATAGTTTATTACGTTTCATATTTTGAGCGGGTAATTGTTCGAGCTCTTTCACTTCAACATACAACAGACAGCTTTTTCAGTCACGCAACACTGTCATTTATCTTAATGATAATGATTATGAATGGGAAAGCGTAAATGTTATACGTTTAGTTTTAACTTTCACTATACTATATCTTTATCAATTTGAAAACTGAACCGTGTCTAAAGAACATGAAATCAATTAGGCCTTTCTTATATTGCACAAGCAAAACCCATCGTAATCAATTTTATAAATATTAAAGAAAATACTCACCAAACCCTGACACCCGGTTATCTTTCAATTCCAGTATTATGTGTTTTATCCGTCTTATGATGGTGTTATTGATACAGGCCTGGTATGCTCAATTCAATGAGTCTTGAGGTAGCATATACTTTATTTCAATGAGCACCTGTTTGAGTCATTAAAAAACAGTGGATGTACCACACTAAGTAATCGCTTCAATAAAGTAATTAAAGGTTAGTTGGGAAAACGTCACGCTCTTAAGGACCAGGACAGGGATTTTTGAACGGACTTTGTGAATACTGTTCTGTTTTATGAAGGCTCCACAGTAGCCAGCCTTAATTATAAGATTCAATTAGACGCTTCACGAATTTTAAAAACATGATTTATAATGTAATTTTAATATAAAGTCAGTACGAATCTTATTTTAAAGCAATAATTTATGCATCTCTCATTTGAATGCACACGAATTATGCATTTGATATATTTTCAAACTTTAAATACTGCGACGTTAATTACCATCTTAATATGATGTAAATACAATGCAAAACCAGTGAAAAGTGCCCCACATCCCAAAATCTCCTAGTTCCCCCTAACATTTGACGTAAATGAATACCGACAGCCTTTTTGCACCGATTACCTTCACATGGGCAGTGATAATGAGGCCAGCAAGGCATCGGTTGCAATGACGTGCTGGTGCTTCATTACAACCAGACGACATGCAGTTCTAACTGTCTGCAGATAGGGGGAGCCGAAAGCAGTCTGCAAATTCCTGCACAAGAGTGTGACTACCTTAAGTAGCTGTCATACCACAGCCCGTGGTCTTGTACATGTAAACAATAAAGCGGTCACTCTTTCCCGAGAGACTGATGTTTAATATGCAGCCCGTAAACTCTAGGGAGTAAAACCTATTTAGTAACCAGGTTGAGTATATTTAAAAGTCTGACCTGACTGGGACACCCAAACAACTGTCTGCTCTATTATTAGCACGTCTCTATTCTGATGTGTACCCTTGTCTGTCTATAAAGATCTCATTGCCATAAAGCACGTTTATTAAAAGACGAGCTATTATCTGCCGTTGATGGAAAACCGTCTGTTGTCGCGGAACATTTTTAAGATGGAAGAGCTGATTAAAAACAGTATAAAAACAATTTTACTTTCAATTATCTAACTTTTGCTTTGTGTTTCATTTACAGAGTATGTAGATAGGGAACTTTGCTCTTAAATTAAATTGCAATTAAATGTCCGACAGGGACGTACTAACACTCACTTTTTCATGTTGTGAATACAAAGGACCAAACTACATATTGGCAAAATGTATCGATTCTGTAACAAGAAAACTAATTTTACCCTGGGAAAGTTCTACGCGTGTATAATTTTAACATCAACTCCAAAGAAATGGTTTTGTGAGAGGAAATGAACTGATATGATTGCTTAAATTCCCAACCAGCAAAATGATGTAAAAGTAATTAGATACCTTCTATAATGCAATTTGGCGTATATATAGAGGTACATGCAACGTATAATGCCATTCTTAGTTATATTATTTGGTATCTCGGCAATGTGGGACAGTCATTCTGTGAACACTCTTCGCCATGGTTTTGTAAACTACTGTGTGAGATAAAGTACGACTTGCGATGTCACCTGATTAGAAGTGGGGAAAAAAACTAAAAAAAAAAAAAATCTTTCTCCCCACCCCCACCGATTAGAAGCCCGCCCACCACAAACAGTCGGCTGGAGACCCCTTATAGATTTAAAAAGAGAGACTGCATCCACAGTCTGACATTCATTCAACACTGCCATCGTAAGCAGATTACTTTCAGTAGTGCACTTTGCCATACTATGCTAAGGATGCTAAAGAAATATCAGCTTCACCCTGGCATAATTGTATTGTCTATATGGCTTAGTCACCTCATAGAAGATCACAAAGTGCAGGGTAAGTAATTCCAGTTATTATATTTTAAAAATAAACCAAGATTGGGTGTGTTTATTATCTAAAAAAAAATACGTAGCTGGAAATGTGGCTATGGCAGCGTTCAAACTTTTCAAGAGTATTCAGAATGACTTCCAGACAGCTTTGAGGTGTCTTGCAAACAGGAGAAATGTGTTTTCAGAAGGGAGTGATGGTTATAAAAGGCGGTTTAAAACTAGTTTAAAGTGGACGGAACAGGGCAAAGTTTTTAACTTTAATGAGTTGCGGGATTTGGTACAACAGTATATAGACTATTAAAACCACTTTTTTTCTAACTAATACGATGTTCTGTTTGAAATGGTTTGATGTAATAATTTCGCGTGCCCATATTTTATTATTAAGGTATCTAAATATAATATTACAATCAGATAATCCTAGAGACCCCTGCTGTCTGAAGTAGTGCCAGTCTGTCAGTGCAGCTGCAAATAAATGCAGCAACCCGGGTACGGGCGACTTTTTCAGAAGCTTATGTTTATGTTTTTAAGTGAATTCTGTTGATTATTAACGTCTTTATGATTTTGAAATATATGTTTTAGTCTTGGCAATTTTCGGCGCCTAAATAACTGTCATTAAAATGCAGAAAAATGTTCTGATCTACACAGGACTGTATAACAACCCTTGACGGACTGGAAACCTGCCTGTGGAGTTACAAACAATTAGTTGTAATATTTAGCTATAGTTTTCCTTTCTAAGTATTAAGATTCGACGTTTCGAACAGTGCCATTTATCTTCAGGAATGAAACTGCAATGTTTCTTTTCCATGTAAATTCATTCACTTATTTCCCAAGTATAACGGAATATCCATGGCATGAACTTGAGATAGTTGTGTTGCTTCGCATTTTAGTGTATTTTTCTACATTTAAAATATGTCTTGCGTTTATATTGGTCCGGATTGATACATATATAGGTCAATATCTAAATTCTTGTTGAGGGCACAGGCGATCAAGTGTCGAACAGTCGCGTTTGGTTTCCCAATCGGGAAAGTGGCGACGGCTTAAAGGACCATACGGAATTCATGCTACACGTGTCGAGTGTGGGTCGCTGACTTAAGAAATTAACTCGCCGGGGGATTTTCGCAGCTGGTAACTGCTGGCTGCAGCAAGGCAAGAACGGAAGATGCCAGTTTCTATACATGTACGGGATGAGCAGAGAGGAATGCTGTAGGAGTGGCAGACTGGGTACTTCATGGACCGAAGAAGATGTACCAAATGGCACGTTGTTTCGCTGGACGGTCTTCAGTGGAGGGGCTCCTAACTGTATACCTTGCAAAGGTACGTTTTAAATAAATAGATTGAATTTTGCCCAGAAATATTTTTAAAGTTGGAACTGCAGCGCAGGAGAGTAGACGTGTGATTCGTATTGTTTACATATCAGCTTTTTAAATACGTTGCACATGTTGTACGAGAATAGATAATGCAATAAATTAAAAGAAACACGTGCGATCGAGGCTGTAGACAACGTCTGGCATATATTATGTAACGATTTACTTCACTTTCAGAAACGTGTGACAACGTGGATTGCGGTCCAGGAAAGAAGTGTAAAATGAACAAGAGGAACAAGCCGCGCTGCGTCTGTGCCCCGGACTGCTCCAGTGTCACCTGGAAAGGTCCCGTGTGTGGGACAGATGGAAAAACTTACAGAGACGAGTGCGCCCTGCTGAAAGCAAGATGTAAAAGTCACTTGGACCTCGAGGTCCAATATCAAGGGAAATGCAAAAGTACGTCAACCGACATCCCCAGGGAAATACTGGCACCTGTTGCCAGGGTCATTTGACTGCTACTCTAATGATCGTTTTGAAGCCACTGTACGAAAGAACAATCTAGACAGAGCAACAACGTTTTGCGAGCGTTAATCATTGTATGCCGTTTTGTTTTTTTACAGAGACGTGCAACGATGTCCTATGCCCAGGCAGTTCGACGTGCGTTGTGGATCAGGCCAATAATGCGCATTGTGTGACATGTAATCGGATTTGCCCAGAAGTAACGTCGCCGGAGCAATACTTGTGTGGAAACGACGGAATCATCTATTCCAGCGCTTGTCATTTGAGAAGGGCTACCTGCCTTCTCGGCAGGTCCATTGGAGTTGCGTACGAAGGGAAATGCATAAGTAAGCACTGCTTGACATGCCATGTATTGCAGTATTTTATTCTATTTATGCATCTGTCCCATGAAACAGTTTTTACTCGAGTTATTTGGGTTAAGCACCTGCTTAAGGGGATATGGCTGCATGTAACAAACTGTGCGGGGAATGATCTACGGGGCTTAACCATGGCTGCTAGATACATATTTAGCTGTTTTTTTAATTCTTAATGAATCATGTTACTTACTAAATGGTTTATATCAAAATATATTTATAATAATAAAAGGCGGTAACTTTGACTTTTGGTTTTTAATGAATATTTATACCACTTAAAGCGTTTATCCAGGTCTTTTTTCCGCAAACCACGTATTCCTGTTGTTTACAGTTATACCATGTATCCAGGCTTTACCTAGATCTATTAATGATAATGTAATACAGCAGAAATCTGAGCTAGGTGTAAACACACTTGAAATGTCACTCTCCAAAAACAGTAACCCCCCCACCCACCCACTCACCCACCAAACCTTGTTGACTGTCTGCACGTGTTAAACAGCATGCTGTCTGCTTTTTGTCCCAGAAGCCAAGTCCTGTGCCGACATCCAGTGCAGCTCAGGGAAGAAGTGTCTTTGGGATACAAGGATGGGTAGGGGGCGCTGTTCTCTCTGCGAGGAGGTGTGTCCAGACAGTGGCTCAGAAGAGGCTGTTTGCGCCAGTGATAACGCCACATATCCCAGCGAGTGTGCCATGAAGCGGGCTGCGTGTGCTGTGGGGGTTCTCCTGGAAATTAAGCATTCGGGATCTTGCAACTGTAAGTAATTCTGTGAAAGACGCTTCTGTGTTCTCCTAGAACACCCCCACCCTTTGTTCCTCCATACCCCTCCTCTGTTTAAACGACAGAATGGACCTGGAAATGGGAGTTTTTGCATGACATCTTGTGCTAACTACATTCATTTTGCATTTCCTGCAACTCAAACATATATATATATTTATATATATGAACTGTGTTTTTTTTTGGGGGGGTGGGGGGGGGGTGGGGCTGTTGACCCAATAATCTCCTTCATAACTAATAATAATATATTTTTAATACTAACTTTTCAAAATAGAACAGATTTTTCCTTTTAAAACAGGAAAGTGTGTTCCTCCTAGAGACATTAAACTAGTTGCCTTAAAATATAAGTTTTTTGTTTTTGTTGTTGTGATAAGGCATAGAAACATTCAAGGGCATATCTTTATATTTTGTGAACACCACAATTATTGTATAAGCTGTATGTTAATGATGTATTTATTTTCATGCTTTTGGTTGTAATCAATCATTTTGACTGCACTGACATCATCATCATCTGTTATGACGTACAGCTTAGCCCATATGTTCTTGGAAAAGAAAATGTTTGGTAATGTTCATAAGGTGATTGTAACATTGGTGCCGTTTTCTTTCATTTAAAATATAAATAGTACCATGTGTGTAATGTAAAACCTAGTGCTTCCCATTACAATGGCACATCACGTCTCTAATGTGGTCAGTAAGCTAGGATCCCCAGTACCTCATACTGCAACCCGAAGGACACATTCCAAGTTTCATCACGTCTGATTTAAATAACTTCTGTTTGACACAAATTTGCTGACTATTGCCTGCTTTCACTTCTGGTCACCTATGCTTCAAGATACAGAAAAGGAGGACCAACTTTATAATCACCTCATGAGGTTAGGTAAATCACAATTTACCAATTGCAAAACAAGTTTTATATTTGAGGTCATTTATTTATACTACAATAGTCATGATCATCTTTCAACTTAAATTGTGCCTGTTGTAAATAATAGCTATGCTAAGACTGAAAATATCAAAATTGTTCATGTGGATTATGAGGGATTGCCTTATTTGTATGTTTTGCTCTGCCTGTGTTATTTTTGTTTTCATGTACAATGTTCTATAGAAAATACCTCAAAGAATCCTGCCCTTTGGCCTGGAAAAGGTCAGACTGCAGTACAGGGTCTCCTGTAGAGATATGTTTGAAATGAATTAGACGTGATGAAAAAAAAAATAGAATAGAAGACCACTGCTTGTCAGCTTTCAGGGATCTGCTAAAACGGCTTGATACAGTGAGATTCCCCTCTTCTGTTGCAGTCATGACTTTATCAATTATGCAAAGCTAGTGTGTAATTGCACCCAATTTTACATTGGAGACTGCAGAGTCAAGTAAAGTAAAACACAAGGCTATACATGTGGCTTTACCAGAGGGATTTAGAGACATATGCACTGAGATTCTACGCTGTTGATATTCATATTTATACAACAGCTACCATGTATTCCCCCATATAGCCATTACTGAAGACCAGGACGATGAGGAAGATGACGAAGACCAAGATTACATGGCTTATTTCCATTTATCTCCAATACAGGATGGATAAATCACCACCAATGTCCAGGCTCATGTCCATAATGTACATACGTGT
The DNA here is from genome assembly GCA_026779605.1 of Mormyrus hasselquistii. Taxonomy (NCBI): domain Eukaryota; kingdom Metazoa; phylum Chordata; class Actinopteri; order Osteoglossiformes; family Mormyridae; genus Mormyrus; species Mormyrus hasselquistii. The sequence continues at coordinate 12,209,758 of JAODKE010000125.1, forward strand.
ATGCTTATTTATTTTTAAGAAAAAAAAAGAAGTACACATATAGTTCAGTGCTAGATGTTTATTTATACTTTGTGTTTTATAATTTATACATTTACAGTGTCTGGCTAATTATATATACATTGTTATTTTGTATTTTCCAAAGAAAAACAATGTTATTTATTATGAGGTACAATGCGACCATGTATAAATCTGCAAGCTGTAAATTGCATTCCGTGAGCTGTATAAATCTGCTTTTCACTCTCGTTTTCGTCTGCTACAGTTGTTCATTTCACAGAAAAACGCATGTTAGCCTACGTGTTTATTTATTGGGAATCCACCGTTCAATGTACAGAAATGGCTTTGAGTTTTGTTTACTATACATAACTGACCAAAGGGACTGTCTCAGTGGTTCTGCAAAAGTACTTTTTATGGTACAGCAAACTGAGAAATAAGGCCTTTTCCTCAAAAAGTTTGCATTGTTTTCAAATATGGAGATGGAGGACAACAAACACGGCAGTTTTTCTCGATGGAGCCACCAATGGATTTTTGAAGATACTTGACAATACTGAAAAGTACTTTTAACCTTTGCAAATTGCCTTTTGTCCATCTCCTTTGCTAATGTATCTGTTCAGCATAGCAGTTATTCTGCTCCATATTGCTCTTGCAAGACTCGCAGAAATCTATATAATACAACATTAATAAACAATATATCAAATTTTATTACTTTGTTTTTCTCATATTGTGTTAAAAATCTTTTTTAAATTGTTCAAACATGACACATAATTACAGAATCAGTTATAAATATATAGTTTTGTATTTTTTATGTAAATGATATATGTACATAAACATTATCCTGGTATTTGTACAGATTGAGTGAAACAATAAAAACAATTTTTTTTCCTGATGGTTTGTTTTGTGTTGTTCATATCGATGTATTTAGGAATATTTGAGAAACACACACACAATATGACATTTCTGTTTTGTTCTGCCCACCATGTCCACCTGGCCCTCCTCTCTCCTCCCTATTTACACTTTTTACTCATTTGTCTTGCCTCCCGTTGATTACCCTCATGTTGATCACTCCCAGCTGTCTCTCGTTCACTCATTCGTTAGTCCAGTATACAGTGCCTCCCAGTCCTATGTTCCCCAGTCTAGTCATTGATGTTGTACCTTCCTGTTGCCTTCCTAATTTCTAGTCCTCTCATTTCTGGTCCCTCATGACCCTGTTTGTTTACCTTCCCTGTTCATTTAGTTAAAAAAACCCTTTTCTGTTTTGCCAATACTCCTGCCCTCAAGTACCTCAAGGCATGACAATTCCTCCATGGATGTCTGCTCAATAAATGGATGTAACGTTGACCAACTAGTGACAACTAAAATTATGTTGTGTTTTTAATTTAAAAATATACATAATTCTCAAGTGTACGTTAAATATCGGTTTGCATAACACATTATTATAACATTTGCATGTACTGTCACACAATATGTTTACAAACAGTACGTTCATGTATGAGGCTCTAGGATGTAAGTACGGAACTTTTGGTTAACAGCATTTGCTCTATGATCTCTGCACTACCTGCTGATCTCATTATATTTTTAACTGGCCAAAGCGATGAGCCAGGTTTGCAAAAGAAGACGTCAGTGGCTTGGAACAAGATTTAATGTTGGCACACAAGCATGTAGTATCATCTGTGCTTCAGGTCTGTGCGTCACAAACACTTGTGATACTCATATTCATTTATCATGTGCTCTTTCAAAGTAACGTCTACCAAAAAAAAGACACCCTTATCAATTCAGCCAGCAGCTCATACATGGAAATTGTGACACACAGTAATCAATCTAAATTGTGGGGAGAGACAAAAGAACAAAGGAGAAACACCAGGGAATCTTCTGACAAAGTATGTTAAACATCATAGAGACGTAGACTCCAGCCAGGTGGTTTGGCAGGAAGCAGTGATGATACCTAGTAGGGTTCTTGCTGAGAGTGTGGGCTATGTTCTTCCGTTACGTGAAGGGCTATTATATGGTCACATCGTGCATCCTCATAAATCCAGCTTGTTATTAATCGAGGTGGGTCCATGCCAGACAAGCTCCAGGACACCATTGCACCCCCTAGAAGCTACTTCCAAAAAGTACAAGTTTTCCAGTAGATCCATGATGGTCCAAGTGTTATTAATACACCGTCGCTTGTGTTGTATTTATTCCATTAGGAGGAATTAATGCAAAGTGTTACTCTCCTGAATGATAATGCTCTCCAAGAAGTAGCATTTATTATAACGCGGAAGGGATTTCAAGGACTATGGAAGGTGACTTGGGTCCAAAATAAAAATTCCAAGCAATTAGAGGCATTGTCCAAGTATGTGCTGAAATGGTACCTTTTGCATTTGGAGACCGTTTTCCTTGGGATGTATCCAATGCATTTAAGCTTCACAATTTTGACAGCAGCATTTGTAACTGTGCTGAAGAGGCAGAAAGACGAAGACTGAGGAGACATGGCTTGGGATCAAAATGTCACAAAATTTTATTCTTATTTGAAAGAAACACCAGCAGTGATCCCTGGGCAAGCTTGGTATGAAAAAAGTACCTGCAATATATATTGTCTGATCAGCAAATGGAAACTTTCATCAGACTTTGGAAATGTACTGCTATGGAAAGTTGTACTTTACATCCTCTGACACAATTATACAGGAAATCCAAATAAGATTCAGTAGAAAAGAAAACAGATTCACTGGCACAGTTCTGAGCTTCGCCTCACTGTCAGATGAACCCATCAGACTGGAGTCAAGGTGCAAATAAACAAGAGGTTGAAGTAATTCATGCCCAGAGCAGACTCTGCAGGTATTATAAAGAAGGCAAAGTAGTGACTGAAGTGAAGGTTTTCAGGCATTTTCACTGGATTGAGGTATTTCTAGTTATAAATAGTGGTATTTCAGGGCAGTTTCAGGTTGTCTGTCACAATGTTTTTCATCCCAGCACACCTGCAGACAGGGGCTTAGAAGTTTATTGAGTAACGTTTTATCATCACGAAATAATTTGGTCATTGTCTGTAATATTATTACTCTATTATACTATCTGTTAATTGATAAATGTTTTTTATATTTGTGCTTTTAATTAGCAAGCCAGTATTTATGGTTATTTATGATGTAGCTATATTATTTTAAATTAAAAGTTCAGAACTTTTTGATTGGTCCTGGGGGGAACAGGGGCTAACTCAAGTTAACCTGGGGCTTGACTTTATTGCGAGAAGGAAGATTGGCATCAGGGCTAAAATACTCATGGCTATAGCCCTGAGTAATTGGACCTAATGACGCCCATGATTGGTGCTGATTATGTCAAGGGAAAATGAAGATTCCCCAATCTAGACATCATAACAAACCTAAACAAATGGAAGCAATGAAGTTCTCTGGTTCTTTGAACATCTGCCTAAAGTTTCTTTTTGTTTGAGGTGTGTAGCAATTAGCATTTATTGCAGTTTTTTTTTAAGAAAAAGATGATGAAGAAGCAGATAGCTGTTTCATGTGCAAATTAGGTGCTAATTCAACTATGTTCAATAAGTACCTGGACTCCATTGAAGACAGGATATACCCATCCCTAACTTGCAAAATCTTGAGAGGTAGAGTATTATCAGCCACTTCCTAAGGGATGTAGGCTGTTAATACTGTACCTCAGATCTTGGTGTTTTCATCTTGCTTATTTGATTAACTCACATTCTGCTTTAAGTGTATCTGCTGCTGATTATAGTGTTTTCTGAAGAACAATAACTGCTGAAGACCGGAATTACTAATCTAGGCCGAAAAAAACAGCAGTCAGGTTTAATGATACAGCATTTTAAGACACATCATCCATAATTTTGTTTTCATTATGCCTAAGGCCTCACAAGATTTACCACAAAAAATACAAAAAACATACCAAAGATTATTTTTTACAACTTTTCAATGTGTTCTGTTTTCTAGCATTTTAGTTTATCAGATCACTTCCATCTTTCTCATTGTTTACCACTATTCACTTTTCTGTGGGCAATGTGTCTGCAATAGAAAAGAATAAAACCAATGATTTTTTTTCTGTACTTTTAAAATGCCACATTTTAATTGGGTCCACTAATCTGTTCCTATTTTGTGGGGTTGTCAGAGTGAACAACTAGACCTTTGTTACGAAAATGGATAAATAGCAGTTGACATGTAATCATCAGGAATCAAGCTGTCGCAGCCTCTCACCAGAAACCGTTTATTCACAGTCTGACGGATGAGCTGGTGAGGACGAAGGTTTCACTAGGCTATCACCAAAGCTTCTGACACAAGATCAGAAGCAGATCAGCTTCAGACGTCTGTTCTGTTTAATGGGGTTTTTTCATTTGATTATAGCATGTAGCAAAGTGGTGACGACTTTGCAGTGTCAACCCTTGAAGACCTAATCCTAAATGACACTATGTGCAAAGGTATACAAATTGTTTTAGCTAGTGTTATTTTCATAATTCGATCAAAGTATGGTTAAACAGTTCTATGACTTTTTCTGTATATTACGTTCCAATACAATAGCCACTTATTTTTTTATAAAGTCTTGCAAAACAATTTTTCTAAATTTTCTAAGTTTTTTTTTTCCCAAATGCTGCTGTTGTGATGAAATAGTTGACTTTCTCTTTCTTTCTGGCACACGGATTGAAACATACTCAGATTTGACCAAAGATATTCAGACTGTAGGTTCAGCCATGGTGGGCTGATTAATATGTATTTGAAAAATGTAATATACCATGAAGTTGTTGTTCCTGGGTTGAAGTCAAAGCGGAAAAGAACAGATGTCAGCTGATAGTGTACAAAGTCTAATATATGATATGCATCTGTCCAACAGGTGGTAAAGAACAATGTGTTCTCATAAAGAACATTACATAAATAGCTTCACTGATGCATTCAAAAAGCAAATGCTTCATTAACTAGCTAAAACTAAAATGTACACATTTTCATGACTTTCCTTGCAAGATCTCCATGTTGATTACATATGTTGTTTCCAAGGTGCTTCAGATACACAGTGTCAGCTACTGCCTTTGTATTGCTGCATGGACTTTAATGGTTATTAACTACTCCAGTTAAAGGGGAAAAGCATAAGACATTGAAAAATCAAGATAAAAGTAAATTTTTTCATGTAACATTTTCCATGTTCTCCCAGTGGTACTTTGTACTTGGGTTTCCTCTAAAAGACATGCAATTATGTAAGATAATGTGTCTAAACAGCTTATTGTGTGTGTGTGTGTGTGTTTGTGTGTGTGTGTCTGTGTGTGTGTGTGCCCTGTGATGGACTGGCGGTGACTCTGCCCTGTGCTGGATAG
>JAODKE010000125.1:12215161-12227445 GCA_026779605.1 Mormyrus hasselquistii
GAGAGAGAGAGACAGACAGAGAGAGAGAGAGAGAGAGAGAGAGAGAGAGAGAGAGAGAGAATCATTTGTAGTATTTTGTTTTTTGTGATAACTGTATATGGGCAGCAGTGCTACCTGACACCTCCACAGTTGGGGGTTTGAGTCCTGCCAATTTCATGTGATCATGTTTAAGGTGCAAAGAAATATAGAAGTCAGACTTCTATTTAAAAATAACTTTATAAAAGATCATAAACAAATCTGAAACTTTAATTAGGAAAGATATTATTATCATATTAGTCGTCATAGTCCAAAATGAATATATGGGGAATTTCATGCTGACTAAAGGCTGATTGAACAAGATGGAATAACATTTACTGTAAACAACTCAGATCCCTCAGCATTTTCATTCATGTGGGTTCAATCCACATCACACAGATATTCATCAGTTTGGTGTCAACAGAGTTCTGGTTAGACAAGAAAACAGCCCAGAATGACTGATAAAATCCACAATGCAGTGACAGTATATATTTATGCACATGTCATTCTAAATATATGCATTTGTCATTTTAAATATAATTTATACAAAAAGATTCATTAAGATAAAAACAAGTCTAAAATATTTTCCCAAACCTTTTCAAATCTTATTCAAGCAATCAGTCCATTACTAACCACATTTTGAACAAGCATCTTCAGAAGAAGAGAAGTAGGGATTGACTGACCCCGAGAATCACAAGGAAGATAATGAACAAGACATAGACAAAACAGAGATGATTTTAATTAAATTACTGCAATAAGGCCAGCATGTGCAGAAATGAAAGTTTTATGGTAAATTTCATTTCCCTTTCTTCTAAGGATTCAAATTCTTTACATAATTTACTAGCCAAAAGCAGTTGAATATGATAAGGATTTGTGAAATTTTGTGTATGAAGCAGAAAGTCTTAACCTTCTTCACGAGTAGAGTCATTAGCCTAAGTTCATGGTAAAAAGATTGGCTTCCAAATATGTGAAAAATCTAGCTTGTTTTGCAGTAATCAGGCCTGTTTAGCCAAAATAATTTTCCACTGCATAACAGAACACTCACTGAAAACACCTGAAAGGTTACTTCAAGAGAAGTAATTATGTGTGCAATTTTCCCCATTGAGCCTTTAAATTTTGTCAATAAGCAATTTGTATTGTAATTTCTAAGCCTTCTTCTGTTTACCAATGAACACATAAATTTTGCTTTTCTGATGATGCTCAGTGACCGTTTTATTAGGTACACATGCTCATTAATGCTAATAGACTGCTCCCATAAACAGAGAATCATGTGCCTGTGACTCCCTACATAAAACTCGCAGGCAAGGGTCAAGAGGTTCAAGTACAAAGGGTTAGAATGGACAATGTGTTTGATCTAAGTGAATATGTTATGATTGTTGGTACCAAACATCGTAGTTCCCACACCTCAGAATCAACGCCAAGGCATGGATGTTGTTGCGGTATAATGTCCGGTGTCTACAGAGGATGGTGAGATGAATAGAAAAGATTCAGTGAGTAGTAGTTCTAAGAGTAGAAATGCCTTGTTAATGAGAGTGGTCATAGGGGAATGGCCAGACTCGTTATGGCCAACAGGAAGGCTACAAGGGCAGAAATGTCATCTCCATTAAGTAAGGTTTCTAGCACCTTTTTAAATCCGTGCCTTAAAGAATTCAGGCTGCTCTGTAGTCAAAGGGGGTCCTACGCTGTACTCAGTGGGTGTACTTAATAATATGCCCCCTGAGTGTAGTTCATGACTAACATTGCCTTTTATTTTGTAAAAAAAAAAATCACATTTCAGGATTGATGTAAGCTTGCCACATGCCTTAGCTGACAATCCACACTCTCCACATATACAATGATAAATCTTTGTGAGTCCAGGTTGGTATGTCAAGGTGTTACCGTCACTGTCTGGAAGTTGCAGAAGCTCTGTGAAAGTGGGACAGAACTGGGCATGCTCCATCCAGACCCCACCCTGCCCAGATTCCACCGCTTTCGGCCCGACTGTCTTTTCTTCTTAATGGTTCTTCGCCAAAGGGGAAACGGTCTGTAGAAAGTCCCTCTGGCTCTGGTACTGCACATTATTTTCTGATAATCCGGCTACCGATTAGCACAGAGCAGCACAGGCTTTCCTGCGAGCCGTGGGCTGACAGAGAAGTCCGTTATCATTGGGATAAATGGGAGCCGGCCAAAGGCCCAGATGATGGGACCAGTGGGGAAGCAGAATCAGTTTCATGCACTTCGCTCTCCATCAGATTCCAGTCTCTCCTCCCCCAAGACAATTACTGAGACAATCAGTATGTTTATGTCAGATGTCCATCTGGTAGTTGTTTTATCTCCTAAGCTGTTCGCTCACAGGTGCACAAGTCATTTAAATTACTGCCACATTCCTGCCCCGCATAAAAACTTTTACTTTGGTTCACAAACCACTAAAAGAGCTCTATAAATTAAACTTTATTTGAACTGGGAGTTTGCTGCGCATTTGTGTCAGGGTGGTGTGGTATCTTTTATAGAGCAATGTTGGCTTGTACTATTTGAGAAAGTGCTTTAGATAAGCTCATAAATACACGCAAACTAGATCAACCAGTAGTCTGAACTGCATTTTCCTTTATTACCCAATCCAGTGCAGTGGTCAATAAATTATTATTGGGATCAGTTCTTTTGGAATTGGTGTTATGTCCAGTGAGCAACCTTTTTCAGCCACTGACCTTTCCCACTGTACCAGGTAAAAAGTCAGCTTACAGTGAAGGAACAAGGCCATGTGTCTAAAAGCTGACCAAGCTTCATGCTCAGTTTAACCTCCTGCTGTCACCATAGCGATCATGGACACGAAGGGTCCTTCACCGCTCGAGGTCACCTGCGTTCAAAGTGCACTACAAATCACAACCACACTTCAAATGAATAATTTTACTATTACACAGTGATGGCAGATATCGGTTGTAAAAGAAAATACCAACATATACAATATTATGCCCTAAATGTTACAAAAACAAGAAATCATAAATTTCTGTGTGAGAGGAATATAGAAGGTCCACCTACTCGTCCATTCCTGATTGATTCGTCCCTGCAGTACAGGGTTGTAGGTAAGGCTATAGGCAGCATAATGTAAGTGAATAGTACATATATTCTACTTATAACTCACGCTATTAACATGATCAATGCTGAAACTTGGTACTTTCAGGATAAATCTTTTCCTTGCCACAAAAAAACAAAATAAATATATCTACGGTAAAATTCACTTAAACACATTTCATTTGGTTTGAAGTTATTACGGCATACCATTGCTATTGAACACCTCTTTTGAAGTATATATTTTCTGGAAAAATCTAAATATATGAGTAATAATACAAAAGAAAGTAATAGCACAGTATCACTTTCTGTGATTTCCTATAATTTCGGATGTAGCATTAATAATAATAAGAACAAATCATAATGCATCTGATATAGTTATGAATGATACAAAATTTTTACAAATTAATACGCTGCTGAACATGAAAATTAAAAGATATGATGAAACCATATCTGCAATGTCTTTATCATGAGCACCCAAATTTGTTTATTGAGGTGAGATTGCATGGGCGAGATTGTGCTTTGGTGTGGGGCATTGTGACTCACTGCATAGGCGAGATTGTGCTTTGGTGTGGGGCATTGTGACTCACTGCATAGCACTGCTGCTTCAGACCTCCAGTGCCAGAGATGTGAACCCCCCCCACTCCCTTTTTTTTCCCCCCTCACGGTACTAGGATGGGTGAGTTCGGAGCGGCCACACTGTGTACACTTGAATTTAATATAAGATAAAGTTGTCCTCCGAAGAGGGGGGGTGGTGGTGGGCAGAGAAAAAAAAAAAAAGAAATGTGAACCTTACCTCCACCCGGTGTGTGGAGTCTGCATATGTCGCGTCCTGCAGATTGAAAACATGTCTGTCCATCCATTCATTCACTCACTCAAGCACGCTTATGGACAAATTGGTAACTCTATTTCACCTCCGCATATTTTTGGACTGTGATGGGAAACCAGAGCACCCAGAGGAAATCCCACGATGACACGGGAAGAACGAGCTCAAACCACCCGGAACCATGGCGGAGACTTGGACCCTGGTACCAGAGGTGCTTCCCCCTTTACAGAAGACGTATATTTAACCTAATTGATGTCTTTGAATTTCCTGCAGTATGTGCTGAGTCCTTAGATGGACTGCCATCTGTCCAATCACTATTTAGGTAGAGCCCTGTGTACTTCCATGAATTTGAAGGCAACCAGTCTTATAAATTCCCCAGCACAATGGTAATCTCCATTGATATTACTGATATTTAGATGCAGGTAATTCTTGCTGCACCATGTAACAAAGTTCTGCATAAGCCTCCTGAATTTCTTTGCATTTTAATCGTCAATGCAGCCAAGAATCCGCTTTTTCACTATTTAATGTTACATGTGAATTATTTTATGTATATGGCAATAATTGGAATTTTATTCATTAACTCATCTGTGTAATATCAGTCATCAGGAGTTAACCGTACTGTTTATACAGTACAACTCTGCAAAAAATGTAGAGCTTTTTTTTGCACTTAATATGGTGAATCTACCATCTACCGTCTCCTTTCTGGACAGATGTGCAGATTGTTGCAGAATGAGGTTTCTATTAAAAGATCAGACAGCCTTTTTCAGATGAGAGGACTAATGTAGATCATGCTTAATTATTTAAAACTGTTAAATTCACAGCATTTCCTAATATTCATATAATGATGTTTTTGAGATATGTATTACGGTGCCAATCGAATAAATGTGTCAATCTTTGATTTAAATCACAATAAAGGCACAAAGCAGTTTCATAAGCCGGTTATGTTTTCTGCCCACTTTGTAAGCATCGATAACCAGAAAGGCCACTGAGATTAAAGCTCAGCTGGTCCTTTGAAACTGATAATACTCAGAAAAGCTTTTAGAGACACTGAGCTAGAGGAGTATTTGTGTGAGAGTTTAGGCCTGGACAGCTGGGGGTTGGCAGGAAGCTGGGACCCAGAAGGATGCACCTACTGGCCAGGAGCATGCCAAAGCTGACAGGCAGGCCTAGGCGGCAGAGCATCCAGCAGGGGCCAGTGTGAAGTTACACAGAAAAATAGCCACAGATGTTTGCACGGAGGGAAAAATGCAGGAAAGTCAATTTCTTATGTTGAGGGTGGCTGTTCTGGCATCATTTGTTACAGAGGCAGCAGATCACAGCAGATGCGGCAGAGGCAGTAAAATTGGTGATGGGCAGGGGCATGGAGACTGGGGTGGGGGATAATGTACCCCCGTATATTTTTATTGGGATTCATTCATGAAACTGTTGATGGTGATGGGTAGGCAATTAATTGCACACAGCATGCAGGTCGCAATCGTCTTTTAACTTACACATGCCAATATGCATGGATGACAAACTCTGTGAGCTTCATGTTGAGAACAAGGGGACTGTACAACCTTTATAGTGCAAACAGTAGCCCTATACTTGTTTCAAGGATTCGTTGAAGCAGTGGGGGGACCTTGAGCATCGACCAGCGCAGGTCCATGATACAATAGTAGAAGGACACAAAGCATGTGCCACTCGCATAATAAAGTGAAGCTCTGCATGTAGTGGAATTCTGCTTCCCAGAAAGTATTCACTGTAAGCAGTTAAATCAAACTTGCTGCACTTTTGGATATAGCCTGTGCCACATGTATTCCCCAAATGTGCTGTTCCACAAGCAGACATTTGAGCCTTCAAAGAAGAATGAATTAGCATGGTAAACATATGTTGGAAGTATGGGCCTATATGTTTATATTATATCGTTATTATGTTCCTGTGGGTTTTTTTTTTAAAGCCACCATCTGCTTTCTATAAAATGTTTGTTTCTGGTGTATTCTAAGGTGCTGTATTTGAATTATTTGTTTTGTTACACAGGAACATTTGTTACTTTGGTTTCACAATATTTGGTTTCAAAATGAGTTTCAAAACTAGCCAAAGAAAACTTGGCCGTGGCTCGTGGGCCTTAGACCATAGCTGGGGCCCTTTTCTTTCTTTTTTTTTAACTCTAACACATTGACTAAGAAAGACAAAACGACCTTTTTCATCCTCTAAGGAAACACCTTAAACCTCAGTTATGGTCTACAGTGTACGTCATTTGTTTGACTTCTTTAGGAGATCGAGTTTGTTAGGGTGTCGTATGAAGGACGTCAAAAATTGCAAGTGTTATTTCGGTAATGTTCCTAAATTACACCATGAAAAGATATCACTAATTTGTATTGCTGCTGTGACAAGGTATTCAGCATGAATAAATTGATTCCAGCCCGTTGTTCATTTTATATAAAAGCCATTGTAATTTTATCACTGATTTTAGACTCTGGAATGCATTGTAATGACCTGGAAACAGTCGATATAAAATGAGATTGTAGGTTTTTGTGATGTAAAGCCAGAAATAAGGTGATCTTAATACTGGGGAAATTCCATAAAAAAACAAATAGATAGCAGGTCAAATAATTGAAATACACAGAAAAGAGTCACACTTGAGGGGACATAATTAATGCACATGCTTACTGAATGCATTAATTATCCAGTATCTAAGTGTTAGTCACGTATTTATCCCATGCTTGTTCATTATTAATCAATCATGATAGTTTATGTATTCCATCCAGGCACTATATTAGTTAACTAATAGTAAACTAATTAGTTAATAATGATAAGACCACTTGAGGGACAACAATTACCATACTTAACTCATTTACTACTGAAGAACAAATCATGAACTAATATAGGTTTCCCCATAAAATACATGAACTGACATGATTTATTAATCGGTACTTAAACACTTACTGGTTAATTAGTGCATTAAGTAAGCATGTACTGCTACATTATTCAAGTCCGCTCAAGTAAAGCATTACCCAGAAAACCCAGAATACTCACATTGTATTAGTGTGCACATCCCTAACTTGGATTCCATGTGGAATACAGAAGCAAGTCTTTGGGAATTATTCTCCATCAATGTTGCAACCTGGACTTTTCCCCACTCTTGCTAGCTAAAAAAGTTCCCATAGAATCTGCTGCGCATAGCCCATACCAGAGTTTTTATCTGGGATTGAGGTTTGGGCTCTGACTGGGTCATTCCAAGACTTTGATTTTGCTTTTCTGAAGCTATTTCTTCATTGACTAGGAGATTTACTTTGCGGCGTTATCCAGGTGGCAATTGAAATTCCTCATTTTCTGCATTCTGATGGAGGCCACCAGTTTTTTTTTTTCGCCAAAGTCTCTTCATATTTAGCTCTAGTCATTGTCCCATCTATCTTGACTACAGTTCTCATCCCAGCTGAAGAAAAGCAGCTCCAAGGAACAAAGCTGCCACCACCACGCTTCACAGTAGGTATGCTGTAACAAGCATGACAAGCAGTATTGTCTTTTCGCCAAACCTATGTCTTAAAGTTAAGCCCCAAAACTACTATTATTATTATTATTATTATTATTATTATTATTATTATTATTATTATTATTATTATTTAGCAAAATTGAAATGGACTTGGATGTTCCTTTTTCAGATGAACAGCTTCCATCTTATACAATATTTGAAGAATCTGAGAGAGACTGCCACAAGAAGTCCCCAGTACCAGGAAGAAATCCCTGCTGCTCTTGTCGTGTTGCTGTAGACCTCTTGCTAACCTCCCTCATTTGTTTCCTCCTTGTCCAGTCATCAGCTTTGGAGGGTTATCAGGATGCGCCTTTGACACCATGTTTTCTCCACTTACTGATAATCATCTTCAAAATTCTGTACGGTCCATCTAGTGTCTCTGATATTCTTTTATATGCCTTTCTTGATGAGAACATTTCAATAGGTGTCTTCTCAGCTCCTTGCTGACTGTCCCAGTGGGATATAAATGTTTCAAGGAAGTCCTACAAAAACACTTTGATTTTCATTTGGGATTAAGAAGAATCGCTTTCATTGCTGGAAGGTGTATTCTGTTTGCACTGGGATATGGTATTTGATGACATTGGTTTCTTCTGAACTCTGCTACTGCCCTTTTTATTGAAGTTGTTTTTCCCTTAATTATCCCTTTGATTTTTAGGTCCCCATATGGGAAAACTCTATTTTATAAAGATCCGTGACTGCAATGAAAAAACGAAAAACACAAAAACTCTTGTATTTTGTTTGGTTACTTATGGTTAGGGCTTGGTAGGGGTTAAGGTTATCATAGTTAGCATTAGCATTTTTCCAATAGGAATTAATGAGCGGTACCCAAAAAGATATGAATACACGACTGTGTGTATGTGTCTGTGTCTGTGTGTGTGTGTGTGTGTGTGTGTGTGTGCACGTATTAATAGTTAAATAAGTAAACATTTCCAACTCAAAATAATTTACAATGTACATTCTCATGGACATGTTTGAGTTTAGACTTAAATAGAATAAAATAACTAAATTACTAAATGACTGGGATTTTCTGTGATCATAACAGAAAGACACAGACCAGTATGGATGAATTAGTGATGAAAATATGGTATCTAACATATGTCAAGGATGGATTTGTTCCATGGAATACTGACAATTGCATTTATAAGCACAAAAATGCCTAATTTTTAATCATCAGAAAATCTAAGAAAACTTGCCATCTATTAGGTCCCATAAAAAGAATAAAATTTATAACCTTCAATAATCTTTAATTAATGCTATATAAAATGCATTCATGGGCACAAAGGTGATATAAGCCATTCACGGACTTGATTTATAAAGACTACACATTAATGTTAATGATGACAGACTTTTTAGTTAGCTCTAAAACATTTCAGAGTGATAAAACACAGACCATCTTTGGTCAAGGTTTGCTATCAAGTAGGATAGTTTCAGTCACACCTGCATTCACCAGTACTTAGCTCTAGAACAATATGACAAACTGCTTAGAAATGTGCAATAAGGTACCAGTGGGTAACATGTAAAAGGATTTCAACACATCTATTCATGATAACCTTTTCAACACAATCTATCAAAATTTGTGGTCTAGGATTGTGTAATACTGCGGTCTGTGTGTTTTTGTGTTGTTTCATCCTTCATATGACACCAATTTATTATTATACTGTTTTATATTTATGGGTATATTGGAAAATATTAGAAATTATTTATGTATTTATTTTTATTTATTTGTGCTAAACTAAACATATACAGTTTGGAAGCCACAGAAAGATATATGCTTTAGTTTTAACCACTGTCCTGTATAACGTACCCAATCCGTTTAGCATTCTCCCAAAGCAAGGTAGCTGATATAAAAATCAATTCAATTAATAATGAATCAATTATTTAATTTAATAATGAATCAATAATTTACCATTCAACAAAATTTAAAAGATCATATGTTCCATGAAAGGTCTATGTTACATCTTTGATGAAAGGAAACAATTATTTAAATTACAAAAAGCATTTACAGTGACATTATATTAATACAGCATAAATGTCTTAGTGAATACGAATCCTCATAAATAAATAAAAAAAAAACTAAAATAAAACAATAAAATAAAAAATCAACTTGGTACATATGAAACTATAGGTGGCTAAGACCTTTGTGATGATCTGAGATCTCTGATTGTCTTTCAGATGCATATTCCATTGTTATTTGATGAGGCACGCTGTGCAGTGAGAATGCCCTGTGCTACAGTGCCAGTGATGTAAGCCTCCACACTGGATATCCGCAGGCAATTCACTATCCAGTTAGGGTGGAATGGGAGGCCTGTCTTTTAGAGAGTGGCTGATTGGCATTTAGAAAAAACGCTCACACGCACACATGCAGGTTTGTAATTATATCTTTGTACCTTTGTGGGGACTCTCCATTCATCTCCCAGCCCTAACCTTAATCATAAGTAATTAAACAAAATATGAGACTGTTGGCATTTTTACTTTTTTGATTGCATTCACAGATCTTTGTGGGGACCTTAAAAATGGTCCCCACAACGTCAAAATAATTATTACATTGTGGGGGACATTTGCTCCCTACGATATAATATAAACCTAACCCTCACACACACACACACACACACACACACACACACACACACACACACACAAGAACCTTACCACTTTGTAATGTCTTTCTTAAGCACCTGTCAAAGATCACATAGTTCTGAGGAAGCCAGTAGGAAGTGGTGGCAGAATGAAAGTGGCCTGAACAGTGTGGATACAGGAGGTATCCCAAGTATTCAGGGTATGTCTCTGTTCTGGCTTGCTGGTCTGGCAAGTAGCAAATTCCCAGTTTAGCCTCATTTTTGACTGCACTATGTAGGATAACGCTTTCCATTACGAAACCAAATAATCAGCTTGATTATAGCTTGATTGAAATATTACTGAAAAAAATTATTTATTTTCCTTTTCATGAGATTAATATAAAAACTGACAATAATAATTCCAAAGTTTAAAAACAATTATACAGAAAATTCCCAAACAGAAAGAACTCACCAATATTAGATTCATTGTGTTTATTTTTTGTTTCGCTTGTGTGATACATGTAATTCCTGTGTTTATATGCCTTGTTTATGCCTATGAGAATAATACCACCCTCACGTGTTTCCTTTTTATCTCTTAGATAAAGGGTTTGTGTGTAGGGACACTGTTCGTATATATAAATTACTGCGTGCTGAAGGGCACCGCGGGAAGTGAAAGCGACGTGGTTCTGGGGTTTAAATTCTGACGCCTCAGATGGGGATGGGCCACCCAAAGCGGCCCCCACCCCCATTGCCACACGTCTCAAGTGTCTGTTTTGTCTGCTCAGCCAGGCCGAAAAATTTCAAGGCTTTGACCAGGACAGAATGATATGACTGTTCGAAGTGGAGAGACAAGAGCTTTTATCAATTATCCACTTCACAGTCTCTAATTTGCCCGACACTCGACGAGCATAAGGTCCTTGAAGAGCCCTACAGTGCTAGTGATTTGGTGCTTTGTACTAATAGGAAAGATGGGAAATATGCAGTCAAAGATGCTGTGTCCTGTACAATATATTGCCATACAATAACAATTGTCACTGACGTGATGTTATTCATGATTTTTTTTTTTTTTTGAATTCTTAAAGGAAAATCTTATTTTATAAATAAACATGTTGAACAGTGCCAGACATTTCGGTGTTAAACCACTACTATAGCACATTTATTCACGGGGACACTTGTACAGTATGGGAAGGTGGGATGATAACAGGTACAGTATGTATTTTTCATTTTGTCATACAATTAGCAGGGTGTGGAGTAACATCTTGAAACAAATTCAGTTTTAATCTGGACCGTGGCAAAGAAGCCAAAATTGTTCTGTGACTGGTCAGTGGAAATAGCTGGGAGATGTTTTGTAATTCAGATCAAGCTTATCTGAAACAGCCACATATTGTGTTGCACTTTAATTACCGCTGGACTCGGTCACCTTTGTTCTCATCAGGCCATGTTATCGTTGTTGCTGTGCTTGTAACAGGACAGTTGAAATGTCTTTTAAAGCACCTTTCTGAGGACAGATATTTCAGACTGATAGTGACAGCATGTTGCACAAAGAGAACAACAAGGGGGAAAGTCTTCATTAGCTCGATTGTGAGCGTGTCAAAATGCATAATTGCATAATTATCTAATAGTTTAGTACAATGCATTCCTTGTGTTAATGTAATGAGCTGAGAATGTTCAGCTGCAAGTAACATATTGGTTTATCGTTTTTTGGTACTTATAAAATGAAGCCTTTTGGTTTGTATCAGATCTTTACTGCCTTGTGTCTGACAGTTTATTCTGACTCGCCCTAACTGTTTTTGGGTGGAATTTTTATGAGGTTTCTTAAAAATGAGAACAAGAAGATGGGGAATGTTTCTACTCCACATACCACAATCCCTTAATTATGGCTGCATTACTCCCTCACTTTATTTGCTATTATTATCCATAGCGCTTATTCAATCACTTCAATGGGTCTCATTTTTACTCTTTCTCCCTCTATCATCCTCACTTAATTATTTTTCACTGTCTTGTCTTCAATTTTAACAATAATAAAATCATACCTGCACCCTCTCAGCTGGCCTTTGCTTCGCCATGCCAACAAACGGCGGCTTGACGCCATGAAACCGGGAGATGCCACCTGACACCAGCATCAACAACAGGAAGTCCGTGTGATGCAGAGAGAGCCCACAGAGGCAGCCAGCACCCAGTTTTCATTTCGTATTACCCATTGACTCCCTGATGCACAGTGTGGGGGGGGGGGGGGGGGGCGAGGGGGTTTTTTTATGAGGGCGCGGGTCCCCGGGACGAAACAACAAAGTGTAGGTAATTTTTAAATTTCAAAATTTTCACAACCGTTGGT
>JAODKE010000125.1:12236960-12262318 GCA_026779605.1 Mormyrus hasselquistii
TATGTACATTACTCTACATAAAAAGGTCTGCCAAATATAAAAATGTGATGCAGCACTGAAATGCCCATTTTGTTAAGTTTCATTCTAAGTAAACATTTAAAAGGAAATACTATTATTTGTCTGATATTATTCTAGATTATAAATCACTTATTATAGTGGTTATGTCTTCCCATAGGGTACACATTTATGGCTGTTTTTATTAATATTAGACACATCGGTTCGCAGCATATAATTTTCTCAGCGTAACGCAGTAATGCATTTCACCAGTCTCTGCTTTATCGACGTGGCGGAATATAGTGTCACTGTTTACTGTTACTGTCTGCAGTTCATATTTCGGTAATTTTCAGATGAGATTTAGGAACGATACAGGCACATAGCCGGTAAGTTGTAGGGACACTGACAGGCGGCCCAGGAGATTTATGGTGCAACCAACAGAGATAGCGTTTTAAATCTTTCCATTCTGCGGCCGAACAATGACTTGGCCCACTGCCAGAGATTTACTGATCACCATCTCCGGATATAGCAACACCTGCAGCCACAGGCTATTTGTCTTGGAATAACGTTATAAGAAGCAAAATAGAGCGGCTTGATTTTTAAGGTTTTTATTACAAAACTGAGGAAAAATGTACAACTCAGGAAACACTGTACAGTACATTTGAGAAGATCTGATCTTTACAGTCAATGCTAATTCACATCACGTCACTGGTGACTTCAGTATCACAGGAAGGCATGAGGTAAGGACATTTTATTTCTGTTTACCGGGGTGAAGGGTGTGTAAACATTGAAAAGACATTCCAATGGAGAGCAAAAACAAACCAGTCTAAACGATGCAGTTTTTTTTTTTTTTTTATCAAATTCCAAAAAAATCCCATTTATTAAAGAAACATTGTCACCGATTCTTTGAATGTACATAACATTTAAATTTACGTTACTACACAGAAAATGCAGGTATTCGGACGTGTTTGAAAGAATAAAAATGACCTATTAAAGCAAAATTGAAAAATGACATGAAACTTCTTTTTTGGACTAAAGGTCTCTACATCACATTTGTCTAATCTCAAAACCATCTTGTCTTTGACTTAAATCTTACATGAAATGGCAATTCCTTAAATGGGAAAGACTTGGAGAAAGGAATGGCAATAAGGAATGACTGTTCTCAAAACGACAATTATTGCCTTGATGGTGAGAATGTGTTGCATAGAGATTAACCATCACAAATACATCTAGAAGCCCCTACAGGTCACAGACAATGTAGATCCTAACATGCCACACAGACAGACAGACAGACAGACAGACACACACACACATACACCCAAACAAACAAACAAATGAGTATATTTAGGCCCCTTGTGTAAAATTTCAAATAGACTAAACATATCCAGTTCACATGTGGTCGTCGAGATTAATAGCAGTTATTAGTAGTTACCAGGCTTGTAGCCAGAAGTAACATTTTTTTGGGGGGGGTCTCGGGGTGCATTCTTCCCGGTCGGAAGTAAATTTCGAGTGGGGTTCAAACTTGCGATATATGCAATGGGCTAGTATCTGTTTGGTTAGCTAAACATTTTGTAATTTCACCATCTGCCTGGTAGTTACTTGTATATCTGGGGGTATGAAGCAGGTGATTGGTGCACAGTGTGTGACTGACCTGCAGACACCATGCAGGACTGCAGTATTAATCATCATTGTTCCAAACGTCCTTCGGTGTATCAGGAACTGACTTTGTTTATTTGAAGTCGCCCGGTGTCCTGTGGTAGGACAACATTTGTACCGTATAAGTGAACTTTGTCCGGAAGCGAAGATCCGTAATGAAGACAAATGAACGGCGGGTCCCGTGTGGCACAAGGACTTGGTCACAGTCTGACATTTGACTCCCACAAAATGTGTCACCTTCTAGATTTTACACTGCGGAATACGTCACGCATACTGACATGAGTCATAAACAGTGATGTCACAATGTGATGACAATGGTTTTCCATTTAAGGTGAAAAAAAAATGAAAGAAACTGCTTAGAGTAAAAAGTGATTTAGGATTAAGGAAAAGCGGAACACCAAACTTAAGCTACGCATTTAAATGTTTTCAGAAATTTGTCCCTGAATATTTATATTTCATAAGCTGTACATTTCTTAATTTTCTGCTTTTTTAATGTTTTATATAAAACATTTCCCTCACAAATCAAAACACAAAGCTTATAATTACATCTGTACATTTTATTCATCTCCGTGTTCTACAGACCTATATTATCAACAGTAGTGACTGGGATCTATCACACCAATACTACACCTGTGGAACTTTTTTTAAAAACATTGTAGTAACATTGTTACACTGATTTTGAGGAAGCTCTGATTGTAGCCATTTAAACTTTTTTTTATAGGTTTTCATAATTCTGAGGGTAAATTGGATTAAATGTGTATTCAGTTCTGGCAGCCAAACTGTCAACCAGTAATTTTCGATCAATTCCATCCCAGACAAGAAGATGGCAGATATGAGCATTCTTCTGTGTGTAACTTGCAGGAAATATTTCTTATCCTAATTCTTTAATAAATTTAATTCAGCAATGTCTCAGGATACTCTGCACAGTAAACTGCTGGATAGACATCTTTTAACGTGAACTTAGAGAGAAAAAAAGACACAGGAATTTAATTTTTAGTGGATCAACAGCATTTCAGTCTTTGTTTTGTCCTTAAATCTGATCTGTGTAAGTTTTCATCTTTGCAGAAATCTACACAAAGAGCACATTCGCAGACACTTTTTCAACAGATTGATTTTTTTTCCCCAGAATCACTTCTCTGCCTCTATTGGGTATTTGAACCTGTAAACCTAGCGATAGCAACCCCAATAACTCTCTAACCTCTAGAACACCTACTGATCGACAGCAAAAATCACCATAACGTGTTTTTTAATAGTAAGGACACATGCTCTGATGGACAGATTAGCTCACAAAAGCTATTTAAATAATTGGTAGGGGGATTATTTAAGTTCCTGAAAAAAAGTATGTCTGTGCATGGTTGGGTTTTATAATGCCTTAAAACAGTCATGTTTAATTTCACCAAGAGAGAATCCATGTTAAATTACAGGAATATGGTTTCATTTTCAAAATAGCAGTTTAAGTAATAAAAAATGTATGGTAGCTATAATTCCTTCCATCAGTGGTTTAAATTTTACATTTATTTAATTAGGCTTGTAAAACAGGTGTTATTTATTTTTGCGATACAATTTAAAGATTTATGAATTTATGAAGGTGATATTTCTTAAGTTCTAACTATGCATTCAAAAATAAGGTTGTTAATTACATAGAAGTTCAAAAAAAATAAATGCCTCATTTAAAACAAGATCACTGTAATATTAAATGTTCTTCCTCCTAACAGTCAGTTACGGGAGACATTGAATCTAATGTTTCTACTGTCAACTTAAAAGAGGCCCTGACACTCGCCTTAATTCTGTGTGCCGAAAGCATGAAGAATCGGCATCACTGTCACCGTAGCAATGAAGCCAAATGAATCACGCGTACAGCCACCAAAAAGACAAAGAAAAAAACAAAAAACACAATAAAGATGGATAAAAAGACGAATTGACCGTGATAGACAATTTTGAGTGCTTTGATTTTCGGGCAAAGTTAGACAGGCAGAGACGGAACCGGCACTGACGACTTAGCGCACATGAGGCCTCCTCCCGCGTGCGGCTGCTGAGGAGAGAATCCGCGACCTTCCCAGCTTTTTTTCCATTATTCCACACTCACTAAGACACTCGGCGGAACTCCTGGTGGACCTCCTGGTTTATGGCAAACGAATCTCTTCTCGACAACGGAGGTGAAGCGCGACTTCCCCGGCGGCCTGAATCAAAATGGCCGCTCTCCGTGGACTTGGTGTTTTCGGACGCGAGGACGCGACCGACCGACATCCAGACAAAGTGACTTTAGTGGCTATCTAGGCCTCAAACCCACATGCCACGTTGCCTGGTGAAAAGGAAAATGAATTTATAAGACCATTTAAAGGTTAAAATGGGGCCAGGTGCCAGAACGAAGAGGAACAACTGATCAAAAGGATTCATCTGTGTCATTCAACGATGGTGTATTCATTGCTTTGCCGCTCTAGTGGCTGCAGAAAGAAAGGCCTAATTGAAATTGTCAGGAGGTCCAGGAGGTTAAATACCTATTTTTTCCCAAAAACACTTTGAATATTTGAAACCCAGCCTGTTCTGGTTCTGACGAAAGGCTTCACAGAATGCGTTATACGATGGCATAAATATCCACTGTAGCGATACTGTCGAAAGAGGGTCATTAAAAGGGTAATGGACACACAAATAGGCAGGTGACTCGATGGAGTGACCATTTGCAGTACTGGCATATGACAAACAAACCCGAAAAGCGTTACTCTAAAAAAGTGAGCATTGTGCATAGTTTTTTTTTTTTTTTTTTTTTTAATAAATCATTTATCCTTTCTTTAATGCTTGTCTGCAGAGTGAAAAGGTGGCGAGATTAGATACTTTCTCTAGTGCGCATAGATCACTGTTGCACTGTAGACTTCCATCATCTTCTCCAAATAAAAATATTTTATTATTCTTTTTTTTTTTTTTTTTTTTGTATTCAAATCTCCTCTACCACATTAACCGCACATATTGATACTAGCTCAGTCCAGGGTTGAGTCCATGTACATCGAGTTGAATATTCAAGCGTATTTTGGCCTAAACTTTTGCCGTCTTCTAAAATCCTTCAGTCTCCCTGTGTTCATACCTCCCCAACCCAAACCACCGTGTTGCCCTTTTTGATGTCAGACACCTCGCAGTGCGGCCTGTTCTGTTTCCCGTTCAGCACGAAGATGGACTCTGTCGAGGGTGTGACCAGGTACTGGCCAAACAGGCCGCTAGAAACCACCACCCTGTTGACGCTACTCCAGGGCCAGGAGTCGGACGGGATGGGTTCTTTGATATTCTGTAGAACCTCTCTCCTCCCCGTGGACAGGTCAGAGAGGAACAAGTCCGTTCCTGACCGGGAGGTAGCAAAGATGGTGTATTGGTTGGCTTCTGTGAAGGAAGGCTGGAAAGCCAGGTCTGAAATGTTCAGGACAGCCTCAAACCCGTGACTCTGCTGCAGCACCCCCTGGAAGGTGACTGTCTGCACCATGACCTTTCCGTGTAGATGGTCCGGCGTGACCACGTAGCGACCGTCTGCGGACACGTAGGGCTTGCCCGTGATGTCGCGGTTCTGCCCAATGACTGAGTCGGTGACGCCGTCGATTATGAGCTGGGGCAGGAGGGAGGACGAGTTCTTGCCCAGGCACTCAACGAAGTAGTAGCTACTCAAGTGTGTGTAGGCCATGCTGAGCGGGACACAGCTGTAGTTCTTGAGGCTGATGGTCTTGATGCGGTGGAAGGTCTCCAGGTCGATTTTGTGCACGGCGGTTTCTGACTTGAGGAATATGAAACCAAACCTTGGTACAAAAAAATCGAGGAAAAAGTCAAGACTTTTGAGTTTGACCTTTGCTAGAATGTTGTCTTACTTCCAGTTTCGGTGTTGACTTTGTCACAGAAACTCCACTTGAAATCTGAACAGTTTTTGAACAGAAGTCCCTCTAAGATTAATGGGACTGGAAAACAGGCCTGGCTGAAGTTTCGATGGCAGCTGGAACCACGTACCTTACATGCGTGATGATGAGATTGGTGGGAGGGATGAAGAAGTCATCCACTCTCTGGAACTTTGTTCGGACTGCGTGATGCTCCTCTCCGATACTTGCCTGGGAGACGACCTGCAGAACCGCAGCGAAAGTACAGAGTGGTTTATGCTTAGAGCCACAAGGCATCCCTAAATGTCTTCACAAGAGCCAGCATCTACCAATAAGTCCCTCCCCAGTTCCACGCCAACTGCAGTTTACAGAAATCTGTGTTTGAAGCTGGCACTCTTGGTACAATAAATCTCCCCACTCATGCAATTTGGGCTGACTCACTGCTTGGATTAAAACCATCCTGTTAGCTTTAAACCTTACATAGTGAGTGCAGTTCAAATTACAATAAACTGAACTGAGATGCCAACCTTCAATACGCTTCTCATAAAAGTAAAATGCAAACAGGGTGGGGGGGGGGTGGATTTAAAGTCTTATCACAGGTAAGGGAACAGATGGCTAGGCACAAAATCAGAATACATTGTGCACAGATATTTAGAATTTTTGCATAAAATAACATTTTAATTATGATAGCCATTGCATGATTGTCAGGAAGACTGCATGCTAACATTCTGTTAATGAATTAAGGTTCGATGAAATTTACAAAATGTTCTGTAGTCACTGTTACATACTGATTTATCTATGCTACATTGTGTTTATGATGTATCAAAAACGGTTTGTACTGCGGGCTGCTCTTTGGGGGTGTGACGTTTACAGATCAGCACTGTGAAAGTGGCCTTACGGGTGGACAATGCGAATTAATTCCTACACATTTTATTTTTGCCCTAAATGACCTTCCAGTTTGATGTAAATACAATGGGGCAGGCAAACTTGCCTTGGACTGTAATGGACAGACCGCTATGTAGGACCTTGAAAATAGTCCTCATGGAGTGGAAAACAAGACCATAAATATACTGAGGCATGTTGCATCTCCAATGTTGGGGCTTCGAATCACGCCTTGACTCTGTGTGTGAAGAGTCCACGTCTGCCTGTGATCAGAA
Source organism: Mormyrus hasselquistii (assembly GCA_026779605.1). Taxonomy (NCBI): domain Eukaryota; kingdom Metazoa; phylum Chordata; class Actinopteri; order Osteoglossiformes; family Mormyridae; genus Mormyrus; species Mormyrus hasselquistii. The sequence continues at coordinate 12,243,616 of JAODKE010000125.1, forward strand.
GGTGTCACCACATCGCCCCAATCGCTCCATGGTTTACCCTACCGTCTCAAATGTATGTTGCTTTAGAGAAACATAAATAAAATTACAAAATAAATAAATACATCCATCTTCCATACAGATTATTCAATACAGGATGACTTACGATACATGTATTTAGTGTTAAACTTTCTGTCAGGTAAAACGGAGTGTCTGCCGGCTTTGTTCTGCTCTCCTGACGGACAGGGATTACGTCGCGAACAGCTGCCAGCGCTGGCAGCCCAGAACTACAGTGCTGTCACTAACCCATCAGTTTGGCATCCGCGCCATAATCATCGTTAGCCTTACATGCAAGGGCCTTTGTTTCTATGAGCGAAAGACATCAATGCACGACTCCCCCGGGGTGGGGGAGGGGGGGGTTTCCCCACAAACGTTTCCCATACAGGCCGATTATTAGAAATGAACGCCTTCATTAATTACAGCTCAAGTACAGTTCCAGAACACAAGATGTATTGCAAACGAGAGACTCGCCCCACTTACCCAGAATGCTCGGTTATGTAAATTATAACGCCAGCTGCCATTTTTAATCACTTAACGACTGCTTCTCTATTCTGCCGCCATATTTTTAGGCTTAGTGAAAATTGTAATGTACATATTCATTGAACTGAAACAAGCATTACCATGAAACATTAAAGAAAAAAAAATACCTGGAAAAACAAAGAATAACATAATGGTGTTAGAGTTTGTTTTTCGTTCTTTTGGAGCGAACAACGTTGGTGCAAAATGTTACACTTCTGCAATGCTTAAATTAATTTTACCATAATTAAATAATTTCATGTTAATTGTTTTATCGCAACTGTTCCGCAAATCTATTTTATTCACTTACTGTAATGTTGATGCTATCAGTTTTCCCGAAACGGCTCGCATGCATATTCATAGTGTTTTAATTAAGAAGCACACTGTATAGCACAGACACCATTTGCCAGTGTGACTTCCTCTTTTTTTCTCGAGTTCCTTGATGGGTCGCTAGTCTGATGGAAAAAGCATGTTTTTTTTTTTTTAACCTCTCCACTACCAACCTGTCTGGGAACGGGGCAGTCTCTAAACGTGTATAAAATGCAGGTTTTAATCTCTGCTATCTTCCAGTCTTCCCTCGTTTTGTGTTTGATGAAAAGACCGTCAAACCCTCATGTTTGCAGAATGATATTGAGCTATTTAAAAGAAGAAGAAAAAAAAAAGACAGGGGGAGGTTTGATATTTCACCGCTCAAGCAAAATGGTTCTTCTGGCAGGGAGGAATTCTCAGTGCTCAGGTCAATTATTTGTATTGCAAATGATAATGATATTATCAAGTCATTTATTTGCGGTGTGAACCATTCGCCCTACACTCTATTATGTGCTTCTGCAGATATTGCTTTATTGCATCCAAGGGCAATTCATATCCCGTAAATAATTATTCACTGCCTGCGAGCCCAAAGAAGCTTCCCATGGATAAGCTCATCTGGTGACCTCAAATGCATGTCAGTCATCCTCAAAAGCTGCTTGAGGAACTTCTCTAGCCCCTAAAAATGAATAAAATGAGGATAAAATCCTCCTTGTTTGATGGAGGACCTTCTCATAGGTCTTCTCCTCCTGCTTTGTGAGACTTGATGCCCCCCCCCCCCCCCCCCCACTCCACGTGAGAGAAAGGCCGGGAGATGTGGGATCGGGGCGGGGGGAGAATTGGGATGTTTTTCAGGCTGCCAGAGTCCACGGTATCGACATGCAACTGGAGAGTAATTTCTAAACTTAGAAACTTTCCACAGCGGTTGTACACACTGGCATGAATGACACTAAACTGTGGGTCTCGGGAGTAAAACACCCCACACTTAGAAAGTACAGCCACATCCTGACCCTCTACCTGTCTGCTTATAAGGGTAAAGAGATTTAATCAGACTATTCATCCTTCCAGTTCTGCCATTCAGACAAGTGGGGAGAAAAGAAGGGAAGAACTGAGGCCCGTTTTAATTTAAAAATGACAAATCGCAATAAAAACCTGATGTGATTTTACATGGGAATAATAAAAAACAGAACAACAAAAAAGTGGATAACAAAAAGAACTAACTTGGATAAATGGTCAGAAATGACAATGTTTCCACTTTCCTCCTATGAATTTTTTTTCATGGAACACTTGTTTAACGTATCTTATATATCTATGTTAAATCTGTAGATCCAATGAATACACTTCAGTAGGGAAACCATTTGAAACCTTATTCACCATCTGAAGTTTAAGATTTATACTTACATTACATTTGAAATACCATCAAAAAAAAACTATCAAAAACCCAGTTTAATAATAAGCAGAACCCTAACTAGATAAAGAAAGCAGAGTCTCTACATGAAGGATGACGCTTTTTCTATGAGGAACCAAGGAAAGCAGAAAAGACAAACAAATTACCGTTGGGGATTTCCCAAAGTATAAATATCTTTCTCTGGTGTTGATATACTAGTACTATCCAACCTTCCATAATGACTTATCAAGTACAGAGTTTTGGGGTCAAACATAATTCTGCTATGTTGTTGCTAACTGTGCAGGAGCAAGAATTTTTAATGCATGGAACTATTTGGCTTGTAATTTTAGTTGAGAAGATATATTCTATGAATACAAATTTTTAAAGAATATAGAGTTTTTTATGAATCTCAGTTCTAAGTTCCACCTTGCAAGACTAATGAACGCTGATATAGTTTATGGTAAGATTAATGATTTAACGGTAACACTTTACTTGAGGGGGCACAAATAACTTAGTAACTCCAGTTACTACTCAAGTACAAATCATGAGCAAATATAGTAACTGCATGAAATACATGAATCATCATGATTTATTAATGATGAACAGACATGGGATCAGTATGTAAGTAACACTTAGTTACTGGTTAATTAATACATTAAGTAAGAGTGCACTACTATAATATTTGTGCCCCCTCAAGTAGTGTTACCGATTTAACTGACTCCTTTTTTAATTCTTCGTTTGCTTTGTTTGAGTGTTACGTTTTTGTATTGGAATATAGCTTTCACTGTCAAATATTTACACCATTAAGTTAGGTTAAAATCATCTTGAATTTAAATGAAAACATCAAGCAATACAAGTGGATGATCAAAAAATATCATAAGAACATACGAAATTTATAAACTAGAGGAGGCCATTTGGCCCATCGAGCTCATTTGGGGAGAACTTAACTAATAGCTCATAGCTGTTAAAAATCTTATCTAGCTCTGATTTAAAGGAACGCAGGGTTTTAGCTTCTACTACACTAGCGGGCAGACTATTCCATACTCTAACTACATGCTGTGTAAAGAAGTGCTTGCTCAAATTCATTTTAAAATGTTCTCCTAAAATGTTAAAATGTTCTATCCTAAATGATACTGTTATTACATAAAGATATGTTTGTTACTGATGCTTGTTTTCTTTTTAATAGTTTTCTGTATTAGTTTTAAGAGACCTCTAGGTTCCTTATTGGGTTACTTTTCCTTCAGTCTCTTCTAAAACAGGAGAGGTATCAATCACGACAGATTAAAGCATATGGGACACTCGACTTAAGAACTGTGTTAGTGTATTAGCTTGTTGTCTGTCTGACTAATGGGATGGCATTGTGTCTGCAGACCAAAGCATCGCAGCTATGTGAACAGTGTCAGGCTTCACAGATCTCATATTACTTCCGGTATGTGAAAGAAGAACATTGCCAATAGTCCAGGGCTGCATGTTAATGTCATAACCGTGTTTCCTAATTGTGGAAAGATGGGGCCGCCGTCTCTCATACGGCTGGTTCTGATAACCTCTGTTTTCCTCGGTTAATCTCATCTACTTTTTATTGCTGTCATCTAGTTTTGTGTGTGCGTTCGTTTTTTTTAGTTGTCGGCCCATATTAGTGCCTTATGCCCACCAAAACAACAATTTTTCATTTAGGGTTTTCTGTTATGCTTGTTTTGGCTGTTTATTGTAAGGTACAGTATTGTGCCAAATGAAAAGGACACGTACCTTTAAGTGTCACATGTTTGCGGAGCTGTTCTATGGCTCAGCGGATTAGGGTCCTGTGCCTATCATCAGAAGGTCTCTAGTTTAGAACTTGTAAGCAGCAGACTTTTGATTTTACTACTGGGCCCCTGACCAAAGCCGCTGACCCCCCCAGGCGCTCAAGAGACTATCTGACCCTGCTTTCTCAATCGCACACCACTTTGGAGAAACCAAACCGCTCTGGTCATCCCACACAATGGCAGTTGTCTGATTGTTAAACTCAGTTACATCTAAAGGTTGCTTTACACTTCTGCATAGAACCAACACTCTCCTAAGGCACACCTCTCCAGACGTATAACTACAGGTGTCAGGCTACGGTATAGCGTCCACGGCTACGCCGCTACCTACACATACATGTCTGCATTATCTTCTGACGCAAGGATGACATTATTGTCTTGACGAACCAATGATTCTTAAATGAAGAGTGGCATTGGTCCAAGGGAACAATTCCATTGTATATAGGGGTTGACTCAGAGCAGTACCAAAGTGCCCTTCTTATTGGTAATATTTTGGTTTTAATGTCACATTTTTCATTTTTACTCCATTTTCCAAAAATAGAACATGGGTTAACTGTGAGCACCCTAATATATTTTTACAAATATTGATTTTATTTCCTGTCCCATGAGATCCTCATCTCATCAAATTCTGGAAATTGTTAAAGCGCACTGCATGTGGGACAGTCTGCTGGGAAAAGGCACAGTTCATGCACCAGTGTTGCCATAAATACAAACGTACAAGGTACCTGTTTTTATTTCGCCATTTCACTGTGACCCAGTACTGGATATGTGGTCTGGAAAACAAATAGATGGATGGATAAATCTAATCCTTAGAATTGTTATGGGCGCGGGGCATGATGCGAGCACAATGAAGTGATGATCCACTGGCGGCTCCGAGAGAGAGACGTTTATTAGGAACAGAATTAACCAATAACACAGGGAACAGATACCAAAAAAAAAAAACAACAAAGACCACAAGGGGTCAGAAATAAGGGGAAAACACTACAAACTAAACCAGGGGTCTGAAACTACAGTCCTGGGGGGGGGAGCCCTGAGTAGCTTAGTTTTTTCTTGTTCCATCACAACTCAACAGCTCAAGAGCTGTGTGATAATTAGCACAAGGGGTTGGATCAGGCGTTTTAAATGAGGGTGAACCAAAAACTGTGTAGAGCTCCGGCCCCCCAGGACAGGAGTTTGAGAGCCCTGAACTAAGCGATAAATAAACCTAGACAGGGAAAGGGGTAATATTGAGACTAGAACTGGGGAAATCACAGTGACTGACTGGGGAAGCCAACAAAGGCAGGCACTTAAATACTCAAGAACAACCAATCAAACAGCAGAGCAGGGCAAAAGGCAACAGGTGGACTGAACGCCAATAAATGAGCACTGGACAAGGGAACCCGAACAAACACCAAGACTAGGAAAAGAACTAAACCCAGTACAAGCAGAACATTAAACAGGGAAGCAATGATATTAGTAACAAACACTAGGGGGAAAAACAGAAATTAAAAGAGATGAAGCTGGCCTTGAACCCACAACCGGAGGGTTCTCAGCCTCCAACCACACACTATCTATTATGTGGCAGCTTCAGGAAGTGAGAAAACACACTAGGGTTGAAAAGCAAGACAGAGGGGGGGAAAGGTCAGAGGGTGGGATCAGGTAGGCGCTGACCCTGATAAAATATTAGTTCCAAAAAACCTATGATGAAAAGGTATTACAGCAAAGTCTCCTTACCCTCACCCGGACTCGGGTCACTGTGGCCCCACCCTGGAGCCAGGCCTGGGGGAGGGGCCCGTTGGCGAACGCCTGGTGGCCGGGCTTTGGCCCATGGGGCCCGGCCGGGCCTAGCCCAAAAGAGGTACACGGTACCGTCCGCAGGTGGGCCCACCACCCACAAGGGGAATGTCATGGGTTTGGTACGATGTGGATCAGGTGGCAGTCAAGGACGACCCTGGCGGACCGATCCCCGGCTGACTAAACTGGCATTCAACCTCAACCCTGCCTCAGATTCATCTACATGCACCAGATCAGGGGGCCAGAGGGGGCTGGGGCAGACTTGCCCATCATTGGGACTCAGGTTGCCAGGGTGGTTAAAGAGCTCTTTCGCCGCCGGGCCCCGAAGGTGGAGGAGATTTGTCTGGGGTACCTGAAGGCTCTGGATGTTGTGGGGCTGTCGTGGCTGACACGCCTTCTCAGCAGCGCATGGAGGTCAGGGACACCGCTGCTGGATCGGCAGAACAGAGCGGTGGTCCCCTTATTTAAGAAAGGGGACCAGAGACTGTGTCCCTACAGGGGGATCACACTTCTCAGCCTTCCTGGGAAAGCCTATTCCGGGGTACTGGGAATTTGCTTATGCAGTCTACATGTGTTTTGTGGACTTGGAGAAGGCTTACGATGGGGTTCCCCGAGGCGCTCTGTGGGGGGTGCTTCGGGCTGTCATGAGCTGTGGGTAATGACCAAAAGAATGAGATCGCAGATACGGGCAGCCAAAATGAGGTTTCTCCACAGGGTGTCTGAGCTCTCCCTTAGAGATAGGGTGAGAAGTTCAGATATCCAGGGGAGTCTCAGAGTAGAACCGCTGCTCCTCCACGTTGAAAGGAGCCAGTCGAGGTGGTTTGGACACCTGGTGCGGATGCCTCCTGTGCGTTTACCCGGAGAGGTTTTCTGTGCATGTCCTACAGGGAGGAGGCCCCGGGGCAGAACCAGGACGCATCATCCAACCACCATCCGACCACCCTCATGCTAACAGATCATTTGGAAGGTATGCCCTAAGGAAGCCTTGTTTATCAGTTTACCACAAATGTAAGCATCTGGAGTCTGTGAAATGCTACTACAACTTTGACTGGAACCATGTTCTATAGTCTGATGAAACAAAAATGTCAAGGTGGGTTTGGTGTAAGAGGGATGGTTGTAATGAAAAGAACTTTATCCCAGCTGTAAAATATGGTGGAGGTTCTGTGATGTTGTGGGGCTGTTTTTCCTCCAAAGGCCCTGGAAACCTTGTTAGGGTTCATGGAATTATGGACATGAAATACCAAGACATTTTAAATCTAAATTTGGCTGCCTCTGTCAGCAAATTAAAACTGGCCCATCACTGGATCTTCCAACCAAGACAATGATTCTAAGTACATGTCCAAATCAACATAAAAATGATTACAATATCAAGCTTCTGCCAAGGCCATCTTGGTCCCCTGACCTGAACCCCATTGACAACCTGAGCTGAAGAGGAGAGTGCACAAGAGAGGGCCTAGAACCCTGAATGATCTGGAGAGATTCTGTACAGAGGAATGGACTGCATTGCTCTTTATTCTCCTTGCTGAAGGGCTCAACAATAATATGCCAATCTACAAGCCAAAGGATTCAAACCAGCAACCTTACGCTCACAGAAAACTTTACAGTCACAGTCCTAACTTGCAGAGCCAGAACATTTGATTAAACAGTGTACCTGTAGCTATACAGATCAGCACCCGTCCAGCCCTGTCATTCCTGTCTTCTCCTCGTGTGGCCAGCAGGTGTTGCTGGCCATCCTGTCCTCCTCCTTGTCTTGTCCCTTCAGCCCCAGTATGCCTAGTGTGTCCTCCCTCTTCCCTAGACAGCTGCGTAGCTCAGTCGGCTGCGTGTGTGGCTTCGAGTATCATCTCCTCTGCTCGTGATTTTGCGGCTAGCTAGGGGCCAGTCTCCCCTTTTGATTAATTTACATTGTTTTTATTTTCCTTAGTGTTTGGTATTGTTTTCTCTGTCTTTGCTTTGTGCTCCTGATTTTGGTCTTTCCTTTTTGTGCCTGGGTTTAATATGTTCTGCTTGTACTTGTTCCTATATTTCATGTAGTGCGGTGAGCCATCTGTTATGTTCCCTAGATTCTTGTGCCATGTATTTGTAATTTATTTCCCCTGTTGCTTTTTGTGTCCTGTGTCCCGTTGATTTGGTTGGTCCCCGATACCTGTGCATATAACTGCCTGCCTTTGTTCATTTCCCCAATCAGTCATTGTCCCCCTTTGGTTCCTTGTAGCTAGTTCTGTTTCGCTGGGCGTCTTATCATCAGCTTATTAGGTTGCTCTGTTATGTTTTCCTGTTTGTTTTGACTCCTTGTGATCCTTTTATTTTCTGCTTTCCCTGTTTTGTTCCATTTTGTTAATAAACCTCTCTGCCTTAGAGTCGCAATCGGATTATCACATTTTTCCTGCACCATGCCCCGCTGTAACAGTACCTATAGCTGGATAAATAACTAGATATAGATAAATTAGATAGAGACAGGAAAAACACTGGAAAATAATGTGGGGTTTCCCATTGCGCCAGAAGTTATATTAGTAATGCAAGGATCTGGGTCGCATTTTTTCTCTTGGTATTTTTAAATTTTTCTTTACATTTATATGTTTATATGATTTACATTTATATAATTAGATTAAAGGTGCAAGTAATGATAATTTCTCAGAACAGAGCAAAAGGTAATGGATTGCATATAAATACAACAATTGGATTGTCTAGGGTGGTTGCAAAGGGGTGGAAAATTTCCAGAAACATTCCAGAAACTGGGGGATTTTGGAAATATTCCAAGCTGGAAACTTTAGATGGGGAATTAACTGGAATATATGGAAATTAACAGGAAAATTCCCAGAATTTTACAAAACAAGTCTAGACTACCAAAATGGGTGGTATTTTCAACCATATTGGCTAACAAATAACTTTAATTATTTGCAATTGGTATTCACTGGGTTAAACCTGGCAATGGCAGAAAGTATACCATATCTCACTGAACATGATTTTCAAAGTCTGAATGATGGTAACTGACTTGCTTGAAGTAGATCAGTGAGTCAACATTACTACAAAACGTTTAGCATTCAAGGTAGAACTTCCAGCTCTTATACTCCTTAGTTATCTTCTGAGCCTATTACTAAAAATAAAACCACAACCATGGTGCAGTATGTCTTCAGCAGCCACTCATACAAATACAATAATAATTATCCTGAAGGAATATCAACATACTGCAATAAAAACAGATTCTGGAAAATTTCACCATCATGGAGTTGGGTTTGAGTATACAACTTTGGAGCTTGGAAATGGCAACGTTAACTGCCAAGACACTGTATTACGCTTCAAAGCTGAAATGATTGGAGGAATTTAAGTGTATTGATTGTGATTGGCACGGAAAGATGAAAAGTGTTTAATTGAAAAACTTTGAAAAATATTTGATTCTTCAGATTCTTTTATAATTCAGTGTTTGTGATTTAATAGTTAGTGATGCACGTCAGTTTGCAATTAACTCATTTGATTTTATCCATCAGTTGAAGGATTTAATGAGAAAGTGACATTAAAAAAATGAAATGTGAAAATTCTACTGTGTTTTAAGGTGCGTTAAGAAAAGAGCCTAGCTGTACAATGGTGTTTTAAAAAAGTCACTTACTGTATGAAACAGACTTTTTTTGTGTTTCATTCTTGCTCTGTATGCTTATATCTTGATATGATAAATTTAAAACATTACTGTATTTATGCTGTAGGTAACAGTGTATTTTTATTAAAATTCCAACTGAATTCCGTCTTCTGCTGCCATGTTTTGCCATGACGTTGCAAACAATGTTCCACTGTACTGTATCTGTGTGACTGCACCGATATTTTCTTCCCATGTTTAATTGGTATAACTCCACATTAATTACTACCCTGCATGCAAATTCTTGCCTGTCTATAGCTCTTAGATGTTTTTGTTTTTCATCATGATCCTCGTCAAAATAATCCAGTGTTCTTCCGTCCAATAGGACAAACGTTTTTGTTCTTGCAGGACAAAACATATACTTCACCATGGCTTTTGTGGTTAGCTAATGTCAAAGGGCTGCATACACGGTACTTGGCAGTATTCTGTAATGTTTTATTTACATTTAATGAAAATATTTAGAAGCAGCCATTCAACTAATGAGAAAAGTTCTTTGTCATCTTACTGTGGTCTTAAAATGTGGGGTGAGATATATCCTAAAATGAAGTGCTATACAAGCATAATTTACTCAATGAAATTGATGAGATATCACATTTGAAGGGGTGATATGGCGCTGTGGTGGTTAGCACTGTCTCCTCAGGCTTTTGGGACCTGGCCTCAAGTCTCCATTAGAGCTCCATGCGTGGAGTTTGCATGTTCTCCCTGTGTCATTGTGTTGTTTCCTCTGCGTACTCCAGTATCCACAGTCCAAAAACATGCTGAGGCTAATTGGAGTTACCTAATTGCCCATTGGTGTGCATGCGAGTGAATGGTGTGTGAGTGTGCCCTGCATTGGGTTGGCGCCCCGTCCTGGGTTGTTTCCTGCCTTACATCTTTAGCCTCCAGGACAGGCTCCAGATTTTCTGCCACACTGAACAGGACAAGCAGAATCAAAACATGGATGGATGGGTGGATCACACGAAATCCAGCACAATATCAGCAGAAAGAAAGTCAACAGCAGCTTATTTTGATCATCCTTAATATAAACCAGAGCTGGAAAATTTATCACATTAACATATAGCACTAATTTTAAAGTCATATTGCATTTTTCCTTCAAAGTAATGCACACATGATTTTGAATCCCAAATGGGAGAACACTATGAGCAAAGATTTTTAATAGAGAGAGAGAGAGCATATTTTTTAGAGACCTTCATGGTTATAAGGTTATGACATTGCATAGGGTGCCAGAATTTAAAGCTATAATCTTAAATTTAAAGCTATAATCAAAACATTCAGTTAGTATCTCACTGGGAAGGTGGTGTTACCTGATTTATTTCATTTATAAAAACTGCCAGACGGAGGCAAACATGGGATAAAAATATTGTAATTTGCAGTATTTTTTTTTATTATTATTTAAGGCTTATTCCTTAAAATTTTAAGATCTTTCATGTTATTGAGTGTACTTTCAGTGGTTGTCAGGCTTCTGTTTTTAGAGCCATTTGCCAAATAGGTTTTAGATCGATTACGTAGTCAGAATTAAATAGTGCGTCAATCCACCTTTTGAGTACCTCTGATCATGACCGTCGTTAGGCCGTCAAAGGTCACTAATATCACAATATTGTTCAGTTCCGTAGCAATAGTCTTCACCCTCACTCGAGTTCGTTTGGCTCTGCAGTTGTCTGTCCTTCCACTTCACTACTTGTAACTGTGCTGACCGAGCTGTGAAAAGTGTCCTCACCACTCCGAATTGGACAAAAGCCCAAGATGTATATTAAAAGGTATGTTTTAAAAAATACCCGTGAACCGTGGAGAAGGCATCAGACACTGGAGAAAACTCCAGAAAGCATACCATTTGATCGGAGGCATACTCTTGTAGAGAATGACTTGGAGGAACATGTAAATTACGCAGTTAAGACGTCACAGAAGCCTCATTCACATATAGCTAAAGAAATACCTAAATGAAAAATAATGAAAATAATTAACCCAAAAATAAATCATTTATATTTACGAAAGTGCTATAATATGAGACATGAGACAGGAAAAGCCTAGATGTACTTATTTCAGTGCTGACTTATTTCACATCGATAGTAACTGCAAATAACTATGGTCTTGTCGATGGATGCACCTGACAGAGTTTGAAGCTGAACCTGCCATTCAAAACACCTTTTTCTTTGTTTATTATTTTTCCTGAGCTGCTGACTCAACACGCGTTAATGGCTTCAAAAAAATTAGTCACGTTATAATGAATTCCAGTTGATGCGCTATTATTGCGTTAACGTTGACATCATTAACTTTGAGGGATATTAAAATGATCTAATTTATTGCTCTCATTTGATGACTTTTTTAACCATTTATCAGAAATAGATCAAGGAATGGAAAACAAAATAAAATAATAAAGATAAAACTTCATTACATGTAACCCACGACAAACAATTAATTTGAATGGTAAGATGTATGTTTTTGCTCAGTTGTTGTTAGTTTTTTCTCATCTCCATTACTCATGATGAAATATTTTCGTTTATTACAGAATCATACGGTAATATATAAAAAAAGTGATAAACTACCCCAGAGGCAAAATCGACAGTTTAAAGAATGAAGTTATATAATTTGAGTCTATCTAAAAGTAATTTTAAAATCTGAGAAAAATGATATGTTACAATAATGAGTTTGTGACAATGACCCATATACATTGCTTTATGTTAATTATAAAGTAATTCAGGGATTCAATGTGTAAATTTTGATGATTGTTAGTTTTATGTTAGGTGTGAATAATTAGTTAATTTTAAAAAATTGATTCCCAGCCATCATAATGACACATTTATAGGACCCATCAACTTGTCTAGCCAGAAACACAGTTACTGCTTGGCTGACGCTGCATTACCTCATTTATGAACAGAGCCATTTCGAAGGTGGCTTCATGTATTTTATAAGAGTTTGAAGAGGTCAGTCTCTTAGTTGACTGCTCTATTAGAGGCTCCCACAATTAAGACAAGGCTTTTATGATGGATCATTGCCGCAGTTCTTGCTATGTCTATGACATGGCACCACAAAACTCAATTAAGCATATGGGTGGAACTGATGTGTATATTAGGTACATGAGATGGAAGTGAATTTAACTCTTTGGTTATCAGCAGCATAATTTTTCATTTCTAAGATTAGACTTGCGTGTATTTTTTCTTCTGTATTTTGCTTGTTTTTCATCTCATAATATCACCCTCCATCTTGTACATGCCCCACTGTTTGCACCTTACTTTCCACTTGGGGATTCATAAAGTCCATCCTTCTATCCATCCATCCATCCATCCATCGCAACATGACATATGCAAGTTTCACACAAGTCTGCATTCCATTTTCACCTACACTACCTGTCACCATTTTAAGAGCTACCCAAGACTTTAAGGCATTGTGAAGACCCGGTCCGTTAGTGTAAATATTGCTGTAAAAGAATGTTGAATATTAAATATCAGAAAAGAACAGAACAAAACTGATAGTACTCAGTACATTCTGGAATGTATGATGCTAAAATAGAAAAAAAGGCATTGTGACAGTTTATAGGTCACTATAAATTCATTTCACTCATCAAAGATTTTCAATTAAACCCACTATAATTACCTCCAGAGATCATTTTTGAGAGAGATCAAACTGCAGCCATAGTTTCAGAGAAGCAGAGAGGCAGCAACAATAATTAACATATTAGTGAAAGTTTCCTCAGTAAATAAATTGATATTAGAATGAGTGGGGCGTTCCTTCTATTCTCTGCGGCATTCTGCATGTGAATGTTTTCGAGTGGATTTGTTATTCATGTAAATGCTGCATTTTATTATTGCATAATAATCATTCGATTCTTACTGTCGATGGTGCCTTTAAAAATAAAAGTTATGCCAAAGTATCTGCTTTGTGTTAAAAATGAAATGTTGTGAGTGATTCCGTCATGGCACATTGTATTATTGTACAATGCTGTGCTTGTAAACCTGGCCAATTTAGCTTTAATTTGACAGTGATAAAGAGGAAACCAGGAACTGGGGAGAAAACACATACTTTTTCAGCAGTGTTGTAATTTTGGTCGAGATACACTGATGAGTCAATGGTGCTTCCTGTTGAATTGCCAGTGAATCACAGTTTACCTCATTCTTCAACTCTGAGGGTAGAAAGGGCATGTTAGCTACAATTTGACAATACAATGAAAATGACTTTCTTGGGACAGGTAACACATTCATAAAATTCGAAGGTTTCATCTTGCAGGTGTGATCGTGTAAGATTGACATATTTTGGTCCTTTAAGTTTCAGTTTCATACAAGAAAACTTTCCCGCATATGTTGTGTATCATGGGAGTTGGGCAGATAAGTAGAACAAGCTTCAGGAAATGGGCTTTTCTTAATAATGCTACATATGTCATTTTACAAATGCATTTATCTGCACATATATAGCAACTATCAATTAAAAAGGCAAGATACATGGAATGGGATGTTTTGTGCTGTAGTGAAATGAAAAATCTAGGTACAAATAGGAGCATAAAGAATGGATTTTGGTAGAAACTATATAGGATCATTGTCAAAGGCTACACTGCCTTAAAATGCTAAATACCATTACTATTATTCATACAAAAGGAAAATACTGCAGGCTGCTTAATATGAGTTCATGACTCTTTTAAATTGGCAACTTTCCTTTTTAGTTCCCCAGACTGGAGTGAAGAATGATCTCCCATGAGACCAGCAGCCTACATTTCTGCTATCGATTAACTTATATATCCTCCATTTCCTCTGATTTACTCATTGCTAACGGATTGAAGAAGAAGACTTACATGAGTGAAATCAAATCTATTATCGATAATCACAACTAGGGCATGCCAGATGTTGTGGAATTCATTATTATGTCAATAAAAATATAATATAAATGATTGAAAATGTTTTTGTTCTATTCATATGCACCTTGACGTAAACAAAACGTTATGACGCATTTTTCGTCTGAGAAATGCATCGTAGAAACCGTGCACATTAACAGAGGACTTCGTGGCAGAGTGCAGACCATAGTGAAAGACAGGATATAGCATGTTGAAATAATCAAATGTGATAGTTCGCCTCAAGTCTTGCCAGTATGTCAGTATGTTTTTAGGATCCAAATAGCATTTCCACAATCGCAACATGGTTCACACTCCTTGAGAGCTCTGGCGCGCCTCTACGGATCACGAGTTAATTGACTGTTAGTTAAAAAATAAGAGGGGATCAGCATTCTCGTTGCTGTCCAGTTTGAAGGAGATGTGAGTTGGCAGCAGTAAAAAATCCTTTAAGAGTAATGTTGTGAGGGGGTCAGGGTGGGGTTGGGTATGGGGGTGCACTGGGTGGGGGGGTGTCTGGTAGCCCTTGCAATGGATGCTGTCCTCCTGGGTGGCCCGCTTGGTCTTGGATGTCACTTTGCTACTTAATCTTGTGTAACTGAAGCAGGCTGACGTGCTTGGCGAGACCACTCTGTGCGGCTTTGTACAGATATCAACTGAACAGACGGATGAAGGAGCATTTTACTACTCATTCTGTCTACCTCTTTCATCCTTTCTAAGCTGAAAGCAGATTTATTGTATTGTCATTCAGTCATATAATTGTTAGCAATATAACTAGTCAAATCCCAAGTACCAAAAAAAAAACTTTTTCAAGTATTATTTTTTTTAAGTGGAGTGCTATTAGTCTTACTGAATAGGGTGTTTTTTAATCGATGCAGTTCCCCCAGCCAGCAGGTCACCCCGTGTACATAAAGGAATGAGCAGTGACCACTGATCACAGCATCCAGAGACTTTTAGGTATCTTATGCTAACAAGGAATTCCCAGATAGATTACTGCTTAAATTCAAAAGAGCAGCTGTTCTCCTTCTCTCGGGCTTCTGTGTGACCGGCAAATGGCTGTTTGTGAAAATCTCCATATGATAATAAAATGTGACAATGTACAGTGCAACTGTCATTACAGAAGAAAAATGAATGGCCCATCATATTAATAGAGTCTAATTCAATTACGTAATTCAATTACGTAAGTTAAATGCTCCCTAAAAAGCTAATAGCAACAGCAAAAGTAAAAAAAAAAAAAAAAAAAATGTTAATTTGTTCATTTTAAAGCGAGACACTTCAATACACCCTTTGACCTTGACCAGGATAAATATTTGGAAGATTGATCAATGGATAGTTAGATGCAAATAATTAAAAAAGATCCAAATAGAGGTTTTATTTATATTTAGCTATAAGAACATTTATTTACACATTGCTATAGGTACCATCAATAATGTTCAGGAGTGCATTGTTAAATATGAAATACTTTACTTGGGGTAGCTTTAATTCCTTGATCATTGTGCTTCTATCCTGAAACCCATTTATCATCTGAATCTACGTTGTTTTTTCTTCAAAGTTAATTCCATCTCACATGAAGTTTTATATTATGTTAATATTAATTATTATTGATGCTTCCGGTCTAGAATCTGACTAAGCGCAGTGTTCCTCTAACTTAATTGCAGGTGTTGCGACACCACAGATTTGGAAAAACGCAGATGGTTATTCTGGAAAGAACTTGCTTGTATACTTTAGCATGGAACTAAATGACTTTTTCACTTCACACTTAAAACATTTGTTTTTTGTACTAAACATGGCCCACGTAGTGTCGTCACAACAGGCACTTTGCACTGTAAATTGTTTGGACTGAATGAGTTGTCCACCTCCTACTTCTGGCTCAAAATCCATAAAGAAAATATTTAAAGCCTAATATTTTTAAGTCAGATTTAAAGGGTTGTTAATGACCATTTAATTTAATTCATTTATTAGTTGTTTTAATTCTAAAGTATGCTTAATAATATTTGTCTATAGGCTTAAAAATGTAACTGGTCTCATTATTTTTTGCACCCAGTTACCTAGTGCACACATTCAATCTGAAAAGCATAATGCGGACCATGACATTAATTATGTTGAGCTTTTGTCAGCTTAGTAAAACAAGGTCCAGTCCCTTCTGGACAAAATGCCTTTTTCCTCCATTAAAATTACCGGGAACTGCAATGAATTTCAGGGAACCCTCCTACACAGCTGACATCTCATCGCAGTTCATTGACTCAGCCACTTTCAGCTGAACTTCCTCTGCTGCGTTCGCTCTGTTTGCCATCGAGATTCTGTGTAAATACAGGAAAAATTTTACGGAATGCGGAACCGCCGAGATAAAAAGGTCCACAGTCTCATTGGTCGACGGCTTTATTTTTCTTAATGAAGAGCCAGTTTTCTTTTCATCAGAAACTGTTTGTTATCAGTAATGTTGTTGTTGTTTTGATATGCTGACGACTTGGGCACAGTGTATCTGTTGGTGAATCATTGGGGGGGCACAGCTGTTTGGTGCTGGAAAAACAATTCCAAAGGAAAAGCCTCCCATAGTACAAGTAAAATAAAAAGGAAATTAGAAATCACCCAATTAACGTGAACTCTACACCGATTGATAATACGTTTTAATTTGACAATGATTAGCTAAATAGGCGGCACATTTAACTCTGTAAATCCTGTGGAATGCTTGAACATTAACTTATCACTCCAATTAAGTACCTTTTCAACAAGTAACATTTAAATTTACAATGATTGCTAAAGTGGCTGCTTCTGTCTCATACCTTGAGATTATAGTATTATGAGATTATGTATTTTGTTCAATGTTTTGTCTTACGATGGAAAGTCTAAGTATTACCAGAAAAAATGCATGACTCTAGTCAAACTCTTCAGTTGCCAGAAGTATAATTCAGGCAGGTGATTCACGATGCAGTGTACTGCCAGTATAATAATCCACCTAATTGTCTTCGTGTTTATCATGGAATGCAGCTGAAAAAAAAGATTAGCATAAATATATATCATCACTGTAAACCAACAACATGGAAACAGTTAAGAAAAAAGAAAAACATAAATAGACATGAAGGCATATTGAGAATTTACTCTGAAAATGATTCATAATGTCGTTGTCACTTTCTGTAATTTCACACAAAGTGTCTGTCACCCCTAGGTGTTACTTGGTGTTTATTTAACAGGAGGTGTCTGTTGACACCCATAGGAAAGAACCTTAAACCAAAGCGGAATCCTAGTGGCTTCAGAAGCAAAACACAAACAAAAAGTACAAACATGAGGAGCGACCCGGTCAGCCCTGCATGACTCTGCTCAAAGATAAACTGAAGATGCGGAGCCATTTGTTTGTTTTCAGTTCTCTGAATCGCAAGCGTCTCTTCGAGGTACCAGTACCGTGGCTATGGCAAGCCGACCCCTCGCTGTGAAAGTGTAAAACAGTCCCAGATAACCGAAACAGGATCATGAGGGCCAGCTGTTGCTTTTCTGGTCCTGTCAGGAGGTCGTCAAGGCAACAGGGGTCCCGAGTTTCCCCTCGGATAAAGATAATGTCAGTGACTTTCTCTTGGGAAGTACAGTATGTGTGGTTTGCCTTTCAGATTGGCAACAAATGCTTCTTGCTAGTGAGTCGATACAGGGGAAATAAAACCAACATTTTAGCACCGTAAAAATCTTCTACACTTCAGTAAAGATCATCTTTAACACTATTAAACGCCATTCACATGTATCTTTCAGGGTGTCAGTTTCAGTTCTATTTTGGTAAGAAAATTAAATGGATTGTGAAAATTTCCACCCTTATTTGGAATACAATGTTAAAATGAAATGCTCAATCTAATGTACAAAAAAGTCAATTCAGTAAATTAAGATAAGGGTTAGGTATCTCAAAAAGCGGATGAAACTTGTGTCTTGAGGTATCAATGCCAGAAAAAAATTAGTTAGTAATTAATTAGAGATAGTTTATTTTAAAAATTGCTTAGCATTTAACTGAATCAGTTAAGAATAAGTACAGTATTTGTGAGAATGACAGCTGGGAAACTGATCTAGCTTGATAAGCTCTGCAATCAATTAAAGATTTGCAACCTCACACACACAAAAAAATGGCTGTTCACACTCGATTCCCATGCAGCTTGAACAGTTTTGCAAGGAAGAATGGGGTAAAATTGCAGTGTTCAGATGTGCCTGATTGAGACCTATCCACACAGACTCCGTGCTGTGATTGCAGCCAAAGGTGTATCTGCTACATACCAATTTGAAGGGGGTGAATATTTATGCAAGCGCTTATTTTATATTACATATTTTTATTTAATTGTCATTATTTTGTAGAAATCAGTTTTCACTTTGACATTAAAGGGGGTTTTTTGTAATTTTTTTTTGTCAAAAAAGCCAAATTATGTTGATCATGATTGATTTATAAAAGCAATAAAGGGCTAAAACATAAA
>JAODKE010000125.1:12269338-12281544 GCA_026779605.1 Mormyrus hasselquistii
TGTTTTGTGGTTGTGGGTGGCTTGTCTTGTTGGGGTGGTGTTGTGATGGGTGGTGTCGTTGTCGGGTGTGGGGTGTTTCGGCGTGTGGTTGGTTAGTGCTCTCTAACCATCTAGGTTGTTCTGCTGGCATTTGCCAAGGTTCTGAGATACCAGTCATAAAAATGTCAGGTTTAAAATGGCACTGAATGGCATTCTTTCTGTGGTAATTAAAGCACCAAAAAAATACATTAGAAAAAATTTACAGCAACATCTCTTACCAGAAATCATGACCCGAAAATCCACATCCACAGTCAGCAGTTAAATTTAGGAGCTATTTTCTTCTACCACACGGCACTTGCATCACTGTGCAAATAGCATGACTACAGGAACCCCTGGCTATACCCTCTGTGGTATTCGAGAGAAAACCAGCATTTCTTTGGCTGATATTGTCAAAACTCCCAGCAAAAAAAAAACCTAGACAGACAGACGGCACTAAAGCCCCTCTAAAGCACATCTTTTTCAGTTTTGGGGTCAACTGCCCCTTTCACAGCTTTAATATACATTAATAACAAATATATGATAATAAGACATTATAATCATATAATAATTGTTATACATAGCCATCCTGCTCCAGTGAAATACAACTGCGTCAACAAGTAACACACACACACACATTCTTCGTATTTCAGTCGCTGATAAGCATAAAAATATCAAAATTAGCTCTGGGGTGCTTCAAAATATCTGACTGTACCTAACTTGTAAGAAGCACCAGATAGTGTTATAGGTAATCTTCTGGAGGACTGTGGCCCTGCAGGTTATCCAGTCAAAAAAAGGGGACTTCAGTAGCCCCCTCAGGACGATGCCCATACCTGCAACAGAGGCTTCCTTCCCGTTCTTTTGCACGCACTTCACAAACCAACAAAAATGTCACACAAAAAGCAGCCAGATGGCTTCTAGTGTCCCTGCCAGGTAGTAAAGTAACCTACTACATACGAAACCAAAATATATATTTGTTTATTGAAATATACACAGTGACGCACACATATACAGCATAAAGCTTCACTGACTGACTAATATTTTGCTTATTTGGTAGTAAGGTGTTATTGCCCTGCATTAAATAAAACATGAATAATGCAACACATATTCAGGTACAATAAATAAACAGAATAAAAATTACATTAAAAAAATGAGCCGAGGGTGATGAAATCCTTTTATTTAAGTCCATTTAATCAGCTCCATGAAGGAACACACTTTGGTTTTTAGTTTTAAGACTTGAGCCTGTTACTGCTATCAGTGTAAAAACAACCTCCCACATATTAAGAAATCACTCTTTTCCTTGTCAGAAGATGACATGATATGAATACAGATGACGTATCGTTGTTTTTGAAAAAATGAAATTTGATACGCAATACATCGATGATACACGATGTCGATACAGCACAGGGCTAAATACAGAAGGAACAGTAACGTGTCTAACATGACTGTCACCAATACAATACAGGAGGAGGAGATCAACACATTTCTCTTTTCATTCCAAACGTCAAAACATCTGAGATGAGAATTCGGTCACTGGATGCCTAAAGGTAAGGTATCAAACAACCACATTGTTATATCCAAACTGATGACATAACTGCACATATAAAGTGCCACGGAAATGCACCATCACTAGTGAAGATATAGTACAAAGGATGACCTAGCTACTTCCCTTTCTTACTCCAGCTGAATCCCAGGCTCCTAGACATCACTAATCTAAATTCATCCTGCTTTAGATGGTGAGATGGGCACATGCTGAGTGTGTCCAGCTGCTCTTTTGGCCTGTCAATCTTCTACTACATTTGATAGTTTACAGACTAGGGAAAGGGGCCAACACAGGTCAATAGGATGTATATCAATCAGACCTCACAAGATAAACTGGATTTGGGATGACTGGCCTGCCTGTGAATTATTTAGCATGGGCAAATAAAAAGGTTAACCTCCGGAATGACTTCAAGCAAAGAGGTCATGATCACTCCAGCAAAGCTACTTAATGGTATAAACCTTCAGAAATCATTTAAAATGTCGGTGGAGACTGAGCGTGACACACAAACTCAGGATAGAAACACTTCTGGCTCTAACAACAATTCAAAGCAGTGTGTTTTTAATCTAATGACTGTTCAACAGCTACTGAGATTTTAGCAATGCAACACCAAGAAAATCACAGACATGATCAGTGAATGAAGAGTTCATACTCAGCCTAATAAAGGAGGACCTGTCCTTGCCACGCTATGGTAGAGAATTACTCACTGTGTACAGTACGTATGTTTATGTAGGCTGATATCAGTGCACATTCAGGAGGAAAAAAAACACCACAATGATTTCACAAGTTTGACAAGTACATGAAGCAAAAAACTTTCCGAAGCATATGAGGCAAAGTAATCTGGAAGTTGTATATCTGCATGCATGCCCATATACTGGGAGCTATGAAAGCTCCCAGTATAAGTATAAACGCAGATAGTGAATCACATTTATTCAATTTGATTTCTTTTTATATAGAACCATTCACCACACAGTTGCCACAAGGCGCTTAGAAGTGCGTAGTAATAAATTATTAGTTTATTATTAATCACATTCGATTTAAACGACAGCATACAAAAGACAATAGGCTCCTAACTAGACTACCATAAACATGGCACTTACACACAAGCACTTTTCAGATGTACCTAAAAAGTAAAGGCTCCGTATTGGCAGATCCACGTCCGATACTTATTTAGTTTTTGCCAGTCAGTAAAAATATTTATTGTTAAAGTGATATATACAATCAATCGCATGACAGCTCTTTCCCATTTTATATGCGCTCTAGCGACATTCAAGCTTAGCATTAACGCTGCCACTCAGTGGGTGTGAGCGAAGTGATTTCCGCCTACTGTGACGTCATGTGCATACCTTTCGCAGTACGACGAGTGCAAGACCATGAGATAAACGGTAACAATCTGGAAGTATTTTACTGTGTTAACAACAACGAGTAGCATGGTAATTTATAGTCTTTGTAAAAACAAAATTTTGACAGGTGGAAGCAACGTTTAGTAGAAAATCCCACTAAACAAACGGCACGCAATTGTGCGAGATAACGCAAGTAATATGAAAAAAGCAGTGAATAATTTGGGAGTCGGTAGCTTGGGCTGTTTTGCACACTTAGTACAGCTTCGCGATACATGAAGGGCTGCGATTGCAGTGACACTGCCGCCAGTGGGAGAAAAAGTATGGGGCATTCGCCATTTTCATATCCTCTGATGGAAGATATTAAAATTGAACTACAAATGCCTCAAAAACACTTAAGATGTAAAAATGAGGTGGAACAGTACATTATGTCAGTTTCTAGTAGCCTAATTACATTTCTTTCATCTGTATTGAAACTGTTTTAAACAATAGTAATAATAATAATAAACATTTATTATAATAAAAGTAAAATGAACTTCAGAGTCTGTATCAAAATTGGATCGGAATTGAAAAAAATGGGCATTGGCCCATGCCTAGCTATTTGTCCGCAAAGTAGTATGTAAAATTCGTGAAACTGCACTCACTATGAAACCAGTACTACATTTTACTTTCTTTAACGCTTAAACAGAATAAGGTGCTGACACCTGCTTAGATAAGGGCTGACCAGTATACAGCCATGCATTTTTCAGACTGCTGAATATCACAATCTCAGCAAAAGACATGAGAAATTTGTTTTGAAAAGATCAACACAGGGCCACAGCAGGATCCTCCTCTTATAGCTCAAGAGTTACAGGTTGGAAAGCAGCCCTCGCTCACAGGGGCTTCCCTCTGCTTTCTATCCATAGCCTAAAAAGCTCAGCCTTTAAAGCACCTTTAAATGGCTCCTTTGCTTTTGCATGCAAAAATGAGTTACTGAGTCCAGGAGCTTTTATGTCTCTCACAGCAATCCATACCTGTCGATAAACATATAGAAGAGCAACAGTGCTTAATTACTTTCAGAAGCCATTAAGGAAATGCAAAAATTTCTTGTAGAAAAATATAAACTATTCTTCATAAAAACAACCACATAAAATCATAAAATTAGTGTAGTTTTTATCCTGTGCCAGTTTGTTTTGAGCACAATAGATTTTATAACAATGGAACAGCATACTAACTTTACTGAGTACTGAACAAAGAGGGAGAAAGATCATAAACATTCATTATGGTACTGAAAAATCAACCCGCCCTTCAGTCTTGAAGTGAAATTCTACAAAATGATCTTTTTTTTTTTTTATTTTTTCTTTATTTAAAATCTTTTCCTTACCACAAAATAGGGACAGTGTTTTTGTAAGTAATAAATCAGCATTTTTTACCTTCTGTTGATGGAATGCGGATAATAGCAAGTAGATGGATATTCCATACAATTCCCAAAAAGTCCCCTGTAATCATCTAGACTACATTACCTCACATCTCATAGAAGTCATGGAAATGCAAGGTTAGAAGCCAGAAAGGAGGAGGGGTGCACTTTTATATAAAAGGCTACAGTACTGGAGGGGTGTTTCGAAAAAAAACACATTCATTTACAGATGAGACTCATAATGCATGTGGTAGTTTTGGTACTGAAATAAAACTACTCAAAGAATAATAACAAAAAAATCTAGTCCAAGCCGTTTGTAAGGATGTATAAGAAGTCGTACGGTTATAAAAAAAAAAAAAAAAAAGATTGAAACTACCTATCTTTAAAAATACATAATATTATTCCAAATTAAGAATGTATTTATTCAGAGAATAACAAACATGCTCAGAGCAATGCAGTTCAAACTTATCTTCAGGCCTTGGGGGCCATTGCCAGATCCCAACTATTCACAAGGGCATCATAAATCTACCAAGAACTACAAAAGGGACACAGCAATGCGCATTATGCAAGTGCTCAGAACAACATTGTTAAGGCCAGGTTGCGATAATGCACTTTCCATATATCTGTGGACCACAAATGCATATTAAAGATGACCAGCGATATTCCCCTTTGCATAATGAGAAAGTTAACCTTAGTTTTTATATGGCTAGAAAGAACTTCAAAACGTTGGATGTTTTATTGATCTTTTACTGCCAGAAAGTTCCACAGATGTACCTGAAAACAGTATACTGTATATTTTAAAGGCAAGGAAGTCTGAATTAATAAAACCCACGAAGAGTGTTTTATGAATGTTCTAAATATGTACGAGTCGCTCATGTAAGGTGCCAACCAGTCACTCTTTATGGATTTTATCTGTATAATGTACATATTTTTGAAAATATTTCAGAGGCCTAAAGTGGCAGCTTCGACGTAGCCTGTGTTGTTCATATACACTCAGATCATATGCCCAGTTCTGTTTGCATTAATACAGGGAAAGAAATCAAGGCGTCTCCAAAACAACAAAAGCACTGAGGTCGCTGCACTTTTTATGAGAGCAGGATAGAGGGCTGACGTGACCTAAACTCCAGAAGCTGAACCCTCTTTTTACAGATGACAAAAAAGCCAACAGGACAGACTCAAGTGTAACCTTAATGGGGACAAGGACCCCTGGAAACCTAAAGTCTATCAGAAAGATAAAGGGCAAAGATGCTTTGGCCTAGCCTTACTGCAGACTTACAGCGCTTTCACAGGCCAGGGTCCGCGCTGAGCCTTAATTCCGGCCTCGTCGTCGCATTCACACCAAAAAAAAAAAAGATTGCTGGGCCAGATCTGGGAGCATGTGGTGTGAGGAGGCAGGACTAGTGTCGTCACGGCGGAAAGCAAAAGTTTACGAAGCAATGCAGAGTGAACTGGAGAAGGCAGGGGTTATCAGAACAACTGAGCAAGTCATGAACAAGATTTAAAAAAATTTAAAAAAGAATACAAGGAGCTGAAAATTGAGCTAAATAAAATTGGTGTTGGTCATGCTAAAAACAAATATGAAAAGATTTCAAAGTCATGAACTGATGGATGCCTTCTAAACATCCCTCAAACAAAACAGCATATAGTTAAATGCTCAATTGTGTTTTATGTGTTGAATGTGTGTTGTAACTAGGGCTGGGCTATATATCATTGTAACGATAACGTAGCTAGCTAATAAGATTTCATTAGAATCTGACTATGGTGTACCATCAGTGATACATAACGTACAGCTATGTGCTTTGTTAAAGCAACGTAAACTGTCAGTAATTTAAGTGAAGTTTACCTATTCTGTCTTTCATGCTTGTTTTACCATGGGTGAAGAGAATGCAGATGGACTGCTGCATCACTTTTTATACATATATTTATTACACGTAAAAGATGCATATAATCAAGAAATACATACATTTCTAAAAGTTTACCGAAATCTTTATTTTTTTTTCTCCCTGTCTATCAAAGTGGTCCATTTTAATGCAGCTCGCACAGTAGTTCATTCAGCATACTATGCTTAATTTATGTGCGCTGATATGACAAGAAATTACTGTGTATTTAATCTTTATATGCTAATTCATACTTCATCTGTGGTATTATGGTGAAAAATCATAGTAATTTCTCGTGATAGCAGCACAAATGCATATTTGCGCTGTTACAACACAAACGATAGTTTGCGTTAGACTGTTGGAGTGCAGGGGGTAAGTCACTGGCAGAGGTCCTCAAATGACTCGCGGGACACTCGGAAATTTAGAATGAACCGTGTTGGGTTAATCCCAGGAACATCTAAGGCTAAAAATAACGTGAGCATTTGCAGCAAATTCAAAAAAGTCTTGCATTCATCACATCTCGCACGGACCTCCCTGTTTGTCTTCACTTTCCACAGCAACACGCACACAATGACGTCATCGTCACGCACCCTTTCCGCAGGGCTGAGCTCTGGCACCAGCAGCGGCTCCAGCAAGGGCTCGGAGTGAACGGCGGTATTACGGTAACTCAGAGGTAGCCCTCAGCTGACACGTGGCGCCGTACGTGGAATGGGCATGCAGACTTACTGCCCATCCTGCTCCATCCCTTCAGCACATGGGCACTTTCTCCCGGTCAAGCCCTTTCTGTCTCTCCCTCTCCACACCAAGGAGTTAAAGATACAGAGGCTGCGTGTGCACCTCTGACAGGTGACCTGCTGGCGAGTGAAGCGGCTGAGTTCAGCTCACACGGCGGTCGCAACAATCAAAGAGTCCATCAGAAGGAGATTTAAAACACGCGCGGTACCACTGTTCTGGCCCCTGGGAGCTCTGCTTGAAAGAAACTAGTCCAGGGGCCAAGGATACTCATGTTTTTCTACTTGTTAGCTGCAAAGAAGGCATTTCCCCCCCTTTTTTCTAATCATGATGCCTTTTTAATACATTACTCTCTTGCCACATGGCAGAAACCGCAAAACGCAAAGAGAGTAAGTTATTCCATGGGAGCAAACACACAGAGAATTAAGAAAAACAAGACAGCAATGCAGGGCATTAGACTCGCATTCAAGCGAGTTTAAAAATATAACACAAACAACAACAATAATAATAATAAATTCAGTCATAAACAGGGGAGTATATTCTTAATGTTTTAATTACTGAATGTGATTCTATCAAGAGGTAAGAGGATTGAAGAGAAATCAACGTAAATGTGATAAGTTTTTGTGACTATTAATGCAGAATTTCTTTGTCAATACTGTTGATTTTCTAAAATTGTTTTGTTTTTAGGTCAAATTCCAACCGCTTGCTCTCGATCACCTACGTATCTCAGATCCAGAGAAAGGAGCCCAGACGTTTTGTCATGGTCCGTGGCAAGCTGTCCGTTCTGCTCACAAAACAATGGGGAGGGCTGACCAGAGCACAACTGAAGGTCCCTCCTCAAAAGGGACCCCCATGCTCAATAGGCACCCCTCGTGTTCTGCTGGACGGTGGTCCAGACAGGTCAAGGTTCAGCCATTTTGACGGAGATGTGTGGGAAAGCCAGGCTCAATGCCCACACAGCTTGGCCAGCGTCGCCCACCCTCAGAGTCACATTCCCTTGAGAGGAAGCCTAGCATGGCTTCCAGAAAAAGGGGGGGGGGGGTCAGGTCGGAGGGCAAAATGCCAAAAGCACTGCAAAAAACAAAGAGTCCCAAGTAATCTTTTATATTATACTAAAAATCCTGGCAATTGCAAAAAAAACATTATGACGATGCCTGGTTGACGTCTACATATGTAGTTTGAGAAATTAAATATCGTAATGTGTCTTAGCAGGTATGCTTATGGTTTAATATACTCATAATGTCACAAAAAAAAAAAAAAGTTGGCACTGTATAATGTCTAACGATTCAAAATAAATATCCACCCTCAGCCTTCATGGGAGTAACACCGGGTAAGGGTGCCTTGGTCCACTGGAACATTCTTGTCATAGTAGAAATTTGATCCACTGGTTAAGCGTTGGTTGCTGCCGGTGAGGGACGAGGGGGCGAGTAGGGCCTTTGTTCCAGACCCTACCATGATTTGGTTACACACGCGGGTCACCTGCTACCCAGCAGACCTCCGAGAAATAAGAGAAATATTTCACCCCCCTAGGGTCGGTTCATTGTCCTTCTCAAACATGATTGTTGCTTGTTGACGAATTGACTGGAGGCTTTCTGGTTACTAGTGTTACCGTGGAACTTCTCAGTTATTTCTCTGAGATGTCTGCCCGAACCAGAATGGAGGGGGCGCAGATAAAATGAGTCTGGTATAAAAATTTCTTTTGTTTCCCAATGAGTGCATTACAGTGTGGGCAGAATCCAACAGAAAATTAAATGCAGCGTAAAATTAAAGTAGCCTCCGTCAGTTATTTATGCTACATACACTGGACATAACAGAAAAGCCCAAAGTTGCAGTACATCCAAAAGAAGCCAGACAGACATAATTGAAAGCCTACAAAACACCATTGTTCACTAAACATAATTTTTTACATCCCGAAATGGTTAATTGCCTCTTAAATAAAATCCCCACTACTGGATCATTCAAAGTAGCTGCACTTACAAGCTTATCTATGAGCTGCGAGCCTGCCAAATGGAAAGCTCCAAATTGCTCATAAAACATGACATCATAACCATTGAAGCACTTTGACAATTAGAAATTGGTATTGGCAATGTCGGCGTGTACATGTAACCTTGTAAAAGACGAGCGTGGATACAAATGCTCTGAAAGGACATTTCTATATTACAGCTACTTCAGCACTTTCAAACCCTACCAAAACAGTGTGCATCTTAAGAGTTAACTCTTTCAGAAAATCCAATAAAGGAGAATTTGGGTACCTTTAAATAATTTATTACGTAAAACCAAAAAAACTTATTGTTGAGAACTAAATGAAAATGTAACTTATCAAGCAATATCTCAGAATTCTTAACCATTTCTCCCAACTTGTATAGAAGTTATTTTTGTAGTTCATCCTGTAATGTAAAACAACAGATATAGGGCAATCATTTTCCATCCAATTATGCCAACTTGCAAGCACCTAAAATGTTATACACTATTATACAGCTTAACAGCTGCAAAGCAAACATCCAGGTTCTCTCTCCACCATTAACTTATCCACTTAGCTTGAATGGAAACCGAAGGCCAGTCTGCTTAATTTACTTGTTGTCCTGGAGAAATGGGTTGCAAGCCAGGCAGATTAGCTGGTCTACAAAGCATTGAAGGCCTGAGATAGCACAAACTACCTAACTTTAAATAACTAGGGCAGAATTTATAAGAAAAGTCATTTTTTTCAATGACTCTAAGTGGTGCCATTCAGGAAGTCTAGCAGTAATCAAGGAACAACACTTCTCTTGCCTCTGGCAGAATGCGCTCGCCAAGTGGTTTGCCAGTCTGTAATCCTTACTATAAACGCGTTATTTCACACATTAATACAATACACAAAGTAGTTAGAGAAACCAAGATGGCCTGAGGCATGTTACACCTTGTCCTGATTAAAAAACTGCCTTTGCTTGATGTGAGTATTCCAAATGATGAACATCCTACGATGACGTTAAAAGAAATTAATATGGTAAGATGATGCCGGCTTTATAATATTACACATTGTTCAATAAACAGGACGATAAAACAACTGTCCTTTTTATTCAGGACGACAAGCTGGTCAATCAGGAGAACTTTTGAAGGCTTCACAGCAAAACTGCATCAGCAACAAACTAATTATGTTTTAAGTGTTTCATTAAGCACAATCTAAACGGTTATTTCTGAGAAAGAAAAGGTTGAAGATTCCTGCAGTTGTAACTGTTAGTGGACACATGTAAAAACAGGCTCTAAAAATAAGACTCCAGAATGACCTGAGCTGAAATATTACTAAAATTTATTCTGTACAGCTACACCCGATTGAAATGCTCCCAAGGAACCAGTTTCAGGGGTATGCGGCCTGTTTCTCACCTAAAATTATATGCATAACATGTTGGTTAGTTGTATTCCCTGGTTGAGATATACATATGGTCTTAGGACCAGTCTGCTGCCACCACTGACACTTTCTTACTGGTGTGATAACTCAAAAAGTATTTGATGGATCTTTTTTGATGTTTGCAGACACACTGCATGGGTGAAGATCTGTATGCGGTCAAATTTTCTGACAAACTGCACCAAAATTGAAGCAGCACAATAAAGTGATCATTTGAAGGGAAGCCATTTGTTGCCAGCCCCTCCACAAGCAAATTTTAATCGGTAGTTGCTTGGTGAAATTTATCATAAAGAGATTGATAAAATTCATTGTGCGAGAATTTAACCATGTCATTCAGCCCTACTCAGTGATGGCACACGAAAGAACTGGAATAGATCTGGTGAACCTCATTACATTAAGACAGGTCATACCGAACTTGAACTCCTCATATCACAAGTCATTGAAAAGACTATATTAGACGTGGCTGACTTAGATGGAACATGTATGTGCCAGGGCAAGTGGAAGCTACTTGATCATACTAATTTGCAAGCATGTATAGGATTGCTCATATTAGCAGGTGTGTTCAAATTCCCAGGAGAGGCAGCAGAAAGCTTATGGTGCACAGAGAACGGAATGGAAGTATTTTTTCTAGTCACCAAGTTTTTTTAGTCATTTCAAAAAAATCTCAAGAGGTATTTACATTGACAATCATGACACTAGACCTGCTCAATGTGAAAGGGACAACTTGACAGCAATCAGGGATGTGCGGGATAAATGGGTAGAGATTATTCCACCAATGGTCAATCCTGGACCTTATGTCACAGTAGATGAATGACTTGTGTGTCATTCAGAGGACACTGTCCCTTCAGGCAGTACAAGCCTAATAAATCTGGGAAATATGAAATAAAAATTTGAAGAGCTTAATGTCAGATCTAGTTATGCCTGGAATATGCGGGTCTATACTGGAACGCCCTCAGGTGGTACAACTGAAAAGAACAAGGGGATGTAGGCGGTTTTGAAGGTGTGTGAAGGACTACAAGGTCACAACATCACATGTGACAATTCCTTCATGTCCTACACACCAGGAATTCAACTAACCAAAAATGGAAGCCACGTTTGGAACTGAGAGGAAAATAAGTCATAGTTCCCCAAAGAGCTTCTGACTGAAGTAGGAAGACCAGTGAACTCCTCAAATTTTGCATTCTCTGACAGAAAAATAACGCTTATGTCATAATTCCCTAAAATGAGCAAGAACGTCCTTATTTTGAAAATTATGCATAATGATGCATCTCTGAGCAACAGCCAAGACATGAAGCCTCCAAAAATGCCATCAAAGGAGAGGAGGACAACTTCGTCATGGTGACAGCAACGCACAATTGTAAACATACATCTGTACCAAGGCAATTTGTGATTTTTCACAATATTATTACTATATTATGTTGTGTGCATGTGTAAGTGAATGTGAGCGTGACTATGCCCTGTGATGAGTTTGCTCCCATCCTGGGTTATTCTCTGCTTTGAGCTTGTAGCCTCCAGGATCGGCTTTAGACCCCCCATGAAGCTAAATAGGACAAATGGTTACAGAAAACGGATGGATTGGTGACACATACAATGCCCATGACCTCTAGACAGAGATCAACCAGACACAAAATGACGATAAACTAGATCAGCAAAAAACATTTCTGAAGGAACTGTTTGATTGAGAGACAGGCCTGCCTACCACGATCACCTGCCGCTCTGACCATCGCGAAGAGGAGTTCAGGCTGAAGAACCTGGAAGCAGCTCCATACCAGCTCTAATGGTATGCTGGCAGAAAGGGGTCAGATCTGCTCACCTCACCCGGACCGCGAGTATGTGCGTGAAATAGGGGTCAGATCTGCTCACCTCACCCGGACCGCGAGTATGTGCGTGAAATAGGGGTCAGATCTGCTCACCTCACCCGGAC
>JAODKE010000125.1:12289044-12311128 GCA_026779605.1 Mormyrus hasselquistii
GACAGGCCTCACCTACAGGCAGGCATAGGTTGCCAGAGGCCACCCCTAGAACCACATCCTCTTTCAGAGGCGTGGATCCACCTGCAGCAACACCTACACCGTATGTTATGCATTCTTCAAAATTGAGAGAGAGAGAAAGAGAGGGAAGGAGAGAGAGGGAGAGAAATTAGATTAATGTTCAGTGGTTTCAAAGCGATCATCGATAATAAAACATCGCTGAAACGTTCGTCGTGAGAAAACAAGAATGCTGTTCTCTCCAAACTTCCACACATTCCCAAGATGATTTACAGCAATTATGAAATGCTAAGGTGGTGTATAAAACACCATTTTCGGATTACGATGGAAGGGCTTCACTTTAAAATACCACAAAACGTTCTGTGAACGCCACATTTGCAATGACAGCTTAATACCAAGCTTATGGAAGTGTATAATAGTATAATATTAATATGCAATTGCTGGATATCACTAAGCAACACATCAACATCACTTCCATACCTTGCTCAATAAAACCCCATCTATTTGGTGTTTCCAGACCTGCTTTACAATTTTCATAAAATAAGACACTGAGGTTTTAGGGATACTACAAGAGTTCTCAAAGTACTGTTTTGCAAGAACTAATGAGAGCACCAGTTTGAAGAAAAATAATGCACATCCCAAGCACTTATTGGAAACGTATTGCAAATATAAACAAATAATAATATGTAGGTAAGATGTAATAGCTAAATATCATTGCTGTCAACACACTGATTCTTTAAAAAAAAAAAAGGTTTAATTAAAGGTCTGTTTCAAGGCACCTGAATGCCTGTTTTATTGTGAATTAATTCTCCAGAAATCTGGCCCAAACAGGAATTGCGCTTAAGGGAGTAATGTCTGAAAACTTAGCAGAAGAACTGCTTACCACTGAGGCCATAAATTGCACAACTCTGTTTGGCTGATTCCGGGCCAAACATCTCTTACCGTGCTCAGCCGCTGTTGAAATGCTAAGATTTGTTCATGTTTTTAGTATTGATCCAAGAAATCATAAAAGGAAATGCTGGAGTGAATTTCAAAGGATTACAAAGAACTACATGAACCTCGGTGGCACATTTTTAATGAAAAGGATAACAGCTCCACTGATACACATAAAGCAGGGATGCTCAGGACATTCCAAAGGTTGATAGAGCACACAACAACACATCCATTCATGAATACCTGCTAATGTCACCCATGTCCTTAATCTTTCTGCTGAAATGCTACCTCCAAGCAGAGGTGCCCTCATGGGCAGGGTTGGGGGGGGGGGGGTTGGGGGTGATTTTCAAATCATGACTCCAAACCTGTATGGGCAATTGAAATTATAGATGCATTAATTATGAGTGGAAAAACACCCCCCCCCACCCCAACAATCCCCCAATCCTGCTCAAATCCAAAGTGAGAAGTATGAAGCATTTTACTAGGGACGTATGAAATGATTGTGTGTCAAAATAAAGGTATGTTCGGCCAGTCTAAAGGGCGACCAGAGACAAATTTGCATCAATAGTTGAGTATTCTAGTTCCTGTGAGCATTTCTGAGTCATGTCTATGCATACACAGTACATTCAGGAGTTAAGGTCTTGTTGGAGCTGGCCTAACATACCTGGAGATACACAGAGATGGTGGCCTGGAGGCTGTCTGTGATGTTCAGGTGTAGACCCCCAGGCCTGGTTCCTACACTCAACTCATTGCGTTGATCCCCATAATAGGCGTTTGCCAAAAGACAGACTTATTAATTACAAACATCAGCTGGTAGACCACGGGTGTTATGGTCATCGTGGAAGCAGAGCAGGTGGACGACCGCAAGTACATGCAACCGTTTATTTTTTATCGAGTCCTGATAGACCAAGAGAACACTCGTGATGACCACCCTGGTTATAGTTCTCCATGGTGTCTTCTCAGATACTGATAAGAATACAAACACACAGACCTCAGGACGGCCACAGCTGTTAGATGGATGGGCTGCTGAAGTCGTCGTAAATTGGCAGCAAATATTTCAAAAGGGAAAGGAAGCAAGAGAAAACATGGGAATCAAATTAGCTGCAGGACACCTTGGTGCCAGGCAAATTGACCATCTCCTTTCCTCTGTGCCTCTTTTGTTACTGGTTTCCAGCATCTGATTCTCTGTTTAAAGCCTCCAAAAGTACCTTAGTAGCAATTTTAAACAAACTTAAAAAAAGAGGAAACAAATGATTACCAGATGATACAACAAATGACGCAAAGTAGCCATAAAAATTCCATATTTATAAGGCATATAAAACCTATTTTCTATACTTTATATATCATATAGAGCAAAGCTGGCAAAATGCTGGGAATGTAACATATTCATTTTGCTGTGCTGTCTCTCACCAGTAACAGTAATGGTCCAGCCTGGTCCTGGAAATCCACTCAAGTGCAAGTTTTCCAACTCTCATGAAACACATCAAAAATGGCTGAATTATTTCATTTATGGAAAAAAAAATCCCTGTCAAGAGCTTACATGCTCAGTTGAAACAAATAAATGACAAAAAAGATCCAACTGCGCCACGACTGGACACTATTTTCAATTCACCCGTAAAAATATCTTTTCCAATTGTCTGTATCAAAATTTTGTCATCAGTTCTTACTTTGCTGCAGTCATTTGCCTGACACTGCCAAACCGGTATTCCCATCTATAACGCCTTAAAACCACGAATAAACCAGCCCGTTCAAGACCACCCAAAAATGTTTTTTTAATAGCTTCCTTAGCTACAAACGTTATCGAAACCACGAGTGCATGGAGGACCAATTTCAAAACTTAAATACCATCCCTTATTTATCAATCCCATGAGACCTTATGAACTCAATTCTTTCATCGGTTATGCTAATCTGGCATGTATTACCAAACATGCCAGCTGCCAATGCTTTGGATCTCCTTCCCTGGAGTAAAACACGAGGGAATTCCCGAGGGAATTCTTCAAAGAATAATCTGTGGACCACAAACACATCATTTAGAATAATGCTGTATCTAACAGCATGTGTATAATAAAACATCCTAAAACATAATTAAATTGTATTAATCTCCATATTGACAATACATGGTTTTGTAGACTGCATATAAAATGTTTTGCCGGTGTCTGATTTTTTATTTATTTTTTTTAAAAGGATTTATGAAGATCAAATAATGCATAAAAAAATCAGGTGTAGAAGGAACTAGGTTAAAAAAGTACTCCCCCCCCCGACAAGGTGCGTTTTCATACTGCTATGATTAAAGATACTCCTCTTACAACGACGACGTAAAACCCTCAGTAGCACTTACTCCTCTTGATCTAATGATTGCAAAAAATTTTTACATCACATGTAAATTGAAGCATGACATAATCTGTGTTAAGTAACACTGTATCCCCGTCTCTCACTAAAATTGGAACTTCCCTTAGCTATGGCAGTTAAGAATAAACCCTCTCCACACCCCACTGGTCCCTGGATTGGTTCTTGGAAGATGAGTACTTTGTTTCTTGAATTTCTTGCAGACACAAAAAGGACCATGTCGTCATGTAGACAGACGTGTCCGGACACGTCCCATTTGCCACACAGCCACATTGCCAGGGCCTGTCAACGGCTAAAAGTAGAGCAGGGCATAGATCAAATGGCCAATCATTCTCAGTGTTTACCCCAACGGGAACAGGAACTGTAGGGGTTAGCAAAAGGGCGACGCTCTGTCTTGGTCTAACACCGCCAGAGGAAAAGCCACCTGCTGACAACACATAAAGATAAATTAGGAGGTCAGGTAAATATGGATGTGGGAGAGTGTTTTCTGGTAGTCGTGGAAGCGGGGAACGTCTGGGTCAGTGAGATTTATGCCAGACTGCTCATTAAAATTAAGCAAGTTATTTTAGGGAGGGAAGCATAGATGAAGCGTTCCTCTACTGTGCTAGAAGTATCAATGAAGAGGGAGCCCCCATATCCAAGATAGTGATGTGTGATATTTGTTTATACTGCTTAAATGGGACCATTTATTTTTATATCTTAATTTTTCACACAAATTTAGGCATCAAAGATGCTATACTGCATTTGGCTAAATGCACTCCTCGACGTCGCATCAGGGAGAAAAAAATGTTTGGTCCTCCGATAAACATTTTTGTCAAGCAATGGAAATTTCTCATGCTACAAGAAAAGGTGTCACTGATTGGATGAGCGGTGCAGCTAGAAACCTGCAGATGTTGAACACGTCTCTAGGGGGCGCTTAATAAATACACAGGGCAGCTTAAAACCCAGTACGGCAGAAAAACGTCATCCATGACCCAAAAAAAAAGTCATATTTACATCTTGGAATGTACTCATTAAGAATCCAAGTTTCTTACATCTACCTTAAAACAAGCTATATATGCAGAAAATTACAGTATCTTAAAATGTTAAAAAATATGAAAGCAAAAATAATTTATAGAAGAGTCAAACTGCAAAATATCAATAAAACAAATTTGGACAAATATATACTATAATGTGGTGGCTCAGAAAAAATCTCCTTTACTAGTATAATTTCAGGTAGAGAGTTTAAATGACCATTTAAATTGTTTCAACTTATATTATCAATTTACTTTATTAACATCGAAGCACCAAACTCAAAGGGAAAGAATGGGATTAAAGTTGAGAAAAGGAGGAAATCCGACTGCTAGAGTGACTGACCCTATGGACCCATTTTGTCCTGGAACTAATGTGCACCCTCTGCGTGTGTCCGACCTCCCAGAGCTCTCATTCAGAGGCAATGTACCAGATAGAGTGGCTCACATCCTTTCTTATAAGGTCTACGAGTCTGAAAAGAATACCTCCTGTTGCATTTATAACAAATGGAAAGAAGACCTGCCTGAGCATCACTCAGCATACAGGCGGCTCTAACACAGTCCAACTTTAGAGCTTAACTGCACTCAAACTTCATCACGGGTCTGAATAACACTCTGCCGCCCTATGACTTCGGCATTTTGACTTCTCCACGATCAGCTCAGATCTATGCAGCATTTACAGACATTCCAACTCATGGATAACAAGAGCCAATGAGCTATACAGCACACAGCTTGCAGGCCGTTGAGCGTCAATGACCAATGTCTTCTTACACAAACACTCCTCTAAATATATACCTGTATTCTCGCCGAACCTCAAATACACTAAAGACTAATGGACTAAAAAAGTAGCTTCCCATACGGACAATTTAAAATTAAATGTAGACTTCTGCTAAGTGCCTCTGACCGCGATGGTTAAACAATTTCAATATGTGGTCGGCAATGATGGTAGACATTTCAATGACAACTCCAGAAACACAGGCTTAAGCAAGACGGGATTTATCTATTCGTTTTTCAAATATTTTACAAGGGTAAAAATATGTATTTTTTTAATTGTATAATAACAGTGGTGTTAATGTGTCAGCATCTTTTAAGCAAGTAAGCTTCAAGGTAGTCAGATACAGACCGCCAAATAATTCAGTGTGAGCTATCTTAAAGAATGTGCATTGACAGCGTATATAATCTCATATTCTGATGGAGCTGGTAATATGAGGCAGCCGGCATTAATCACTAGAGGTATTCTAAAACGGAGGCGGGTTGCAACAAAGGGCTCAGGCTTTTTCGATAATTTTTTCATTATCAGAAATTAAAGAGGCATAAGCTGAAACTGAATCCCTTTGGGAAGCTGCATCTCAGAGGTGCAGATGGAATATATATTGTCATGACTGTAAGAGAAAGAATAAAAATTTGACCACTCGCCTCAGGTCACAGGGAAGCATTTTCGCTGCTTTAATTTGCGTCACTCCTCATATTGCTTACCTTTTGTTCACGGAAAGTCCTTTTAGACACAGATTTTAACGACGGCATAATTCATCCCGGTAAAAAGAAAATTATAATAATTCTACACCTGCACCTTTGTCTTCACCCAGCGTGTCTGGCTTTTCCCAGAGCACTTCACATTTTGGAAATAAATGTCAAAAATATGATGAAAAATAATCAATCGAACAATCTTGTTGTCAAATCAATTTGACAAGATAACAGAATATGTTAAAGAAAAACTGAAAAGTACAGTAATTTACTGCATGTTACGTAATATAGACGGACAAGCCTTTATATAGTCATAAATAAATTCGATAAACGATATCTATTTAGCCATCCCCTAAAGTTGCCACTCTGCAATCACCACAACATGAAGCGTGAGATATCGCTTTTCGCAGCTTGTGCAATAAGAAGAGATGCAAGAATGAAGTGAGTGTCTGGCAGCCACGGGGCACTTCCTGCTGATCAGGCCCCTGGCCCACGTGCGCCTTGCAGTACGGGCGCCCTGGCCTTGGCATCCGACAAGGCAGACGTGGCCAATGTCAGCTGAGTGAAACGGGCCCACCGTGGAACAAACAGACCTGTTGTTTGGGCTGTATGCAGCCAGTTAGGGGGAAAAGCGGGTGGTGACTTGATGGAGCACAGATGAGATC
Source organism: Mormyrus hasselquistii (assembly GCA_026779605.1). Lineage (NCBI taxonomy): Eukaryota > Metazoa > Chordata > Actinopteri > Osteoglossiformes > Mormyridae > Mormyrus > Mormyrus hasselquistii. The sequence goes on from JAODKE010000125.1 coordinate 12,295,478, forward strand.
ACAAATGCAAGATTTCAGAACTCACAGAAGCACTCAATGGTCAAACAAAACAAACAAATAATAATAATAATAATAATAATAATAATAATAATAATAATAATAATAAAACTAATACTACTACTACTACTACTAATAATAATAATAATAATAATAATAATAATAATAATATGAAAACATAATAACAGAACACCGTATATGCAAAAATGGTGTTGATATAAAGGCATATACCAGCCCAAGCATGTTTCTTTGGCTGCCATTGTGTCCAAAGCTATAAACCTGTCAATTAGCTGGAAACATCAAAAAAAAAAGAAAAAGAAAAAGAAAAGAGAAAGTGGGCGGCACGGTGCTGCAGTGACTGGCACTGTTACCTCACACCTCTGGAACCGAGGTTCAGGTCAACATGCTGAGGCTGATTGGAGTTACCAAATTGCTCGTAGGTACGCATGTGCGAGTGAATGGTGTGTGACCGAATGGTGCGTGACCGAATGGTGCGTGACCGAATGGTGCGTGACCGAATGGTGCGTGAGTGTGCCCTGCGATGGGTTGGCCCCCCATCTTGGATTATTCCCTGCGATGGGTTGGCCCCCCATCCTGGATTGTCCCTACCTTGCGCCCATAGGCTCCAGACCCCCCACGATCCTAAATCGCATCAACAGTTTCAGAAAACAGGTGGATGGATGGATGGTTTTGAAGTCTGATGCTCTGGAACAGGGGGAAATAAGGGTTTTCTTTCCGGAAGGCACACTGCCGTGTTTTAAATGCTCAAGGTTGTGGCATAATCGTCATAATGAACAGCCATCAGCTGACTTCAGGAAATTCAGTTTAAGGAGTAGAACCAAAAACTTCTTTCCAGCTCCAATCTATCCACCAGTCCTCATGTCATGTTTAAGAGGTGCGACTAAACTGTCCTGGGCCCCCGCATGGCTGAATGGACGAAGCGGCTGGCTGAGATCAGTCCATCCCTACTGTCACGGTTCAAGGCTGGTCAGAGGCCAGGCAGGCAGGGAGGCAGGGAGGCAGGCAGGGAGGCAGGCAGGGAGGGAGGGATGACTGCAATGTGACTGACATGACTCAAATCACCTAAAATAGGACTTCACTTATTCAATCAAGGTAAATAATTTCAACAAAGTCCATTTCTGCTTAAGAAGTGTGGATCCCTTCATCTCTAAAACAAAAACAAAAAAAGAACGATTACGTAAAAGACAGTATGAACATGTTATCCAATAAGCCCTCTGGCCATCAAGTACTAGTTAAAATTTTATTTTTATATACAATTTTATGAATTAATGTTTGTAAAACACACACACACACACACACACACGCACACCACCCACAAATCCAGCTGCTTCCATGTATATTTAAGTGTCAAAAAAGTTCTAATTTGTGTTTCTGTTCGCATCTGTAGTAACGAATCTGCATCACGTCAATATCTGCATTCCACTTCCCCCAGCAGGCCTAACTGTGCTACTCTCAGCCCCGCAAAAGTAGTCCCGAAATGGGACAGCAGCATATCTGCGTGTTTACTCAGTGGGCTGCGCAGAAATGCAAGTCCACTGTGCACAACAAGTAATTAAGCCTGAATAGGCAAATTATTCCAGTCTACCTCTCCCAAACTTTTACTACAAAGCAATTGCTTTTGAGTTTTGGCTGCACAAAGACAGCGTGACTTGGAATGGAGAGGAGGGGAGGGGAGAGGGGAGAGCTTTCCAGCACATCACCCCCAGGAGCCCTGAACTGGAGAGCTGAGCAAATTCAAACAGAAATTCAAGACACCAAACATAGTGTGGCTCTCAAGTTGTTTGTGGAGCACATACAGCACTACTAAACTGTGGAAATCCATCTTCAAGAACAAAAATCAGTACGAATTATGGATTTCCAAAACAAATTCCCCACAAATTAGGTGAAAATGTTGCTTCATTATAAAAAGTATCACTCAACTATGAAATGCTGAGGATCTGCACAATTAATCACTGTGCATGAGGCCATTTTTGTGCAGTTATTGAATCTAGTTACAGAAACTGACAGCAAGTTTCAAAACGAAGTCTGAACCTCTGATCTGGAAAGTCTATTTTTATCAGTGTCAGAGAGTTGGTTGATAAATAGGCCATCTGTTGGTGAGAACACCATAAAGGTCTTACTAGTAAAACTAGCAGTAAACACTATTAGTATTGTTACCCAGTATACAGTACTTCAGAAAATCTGGCTATGGAACGCTTCTGGAAAATAACATCGTTTAGAGAAACCCTTCTTAATTTTCAGATTTTTTGGATAGTCAAACTCAGGACTAAGGCCTTCAAGCAAGGATGAATTTTGTCAGTGTAACTTGTGTAGTACCCCAATTTATTTTTCTTATTCAATCGCAGGTTATACAATCTGTTCAAACTCTGCTCAGCTGAAACCAGTATATTCATATACAAGCCTAGACGGAATCCAACCCCAGCTAAGTATTGAAACCTTACAAACTAACACCTCTCAGTATGAACGTTCTTAGCAAAATTAATAAAGGTTACTTTCGTTGTTTTTCTATGTAAAATACCTCAAAATTACAAATTGAGATCTACTTAAAAATTGACAAAAAGTAACAAATTCATTTATGTTGGTCAAGTCCATTATTTACACTATTCAATATTTTCTAGCTATTGGTATTCTCCAGTTACAACCTAATTCCAAAAAAAGAAAATAATCTTCATGCACAAAAGTAAAATAAAAAATAAAAGTTGCATTTGAACAATATACTAGAAAATACATTTACAAATATCCAAACTATACCTATGAATCAAAGTGACCTCCTAACATTCTGAACTGGTGAGATATACACAACTCTTCACTACATTTACGTTGATGCAAAGTACAATACAAATGTTAATCTTAACTTATTCGCAAGCAGCAGGGGCCGCAACTAACACTCCATAAATAAAGTGTAGTTAATTAAAAGTAATGTGGCAATAGGAAACGCTTTCCCAAATATTAATGCTGAATAACCCTGGGTTGCACAACTCAGGAAATACATTTCTAAATAATTTTCATGACAGAAATCAAGTATGAACAAGGATTTCATTCATCAGTGAGTTATTTGAATAATGATTTTATGCAAATTAAGTGTTGCCATTTTACTGAGAGCGCCGTAGCTTATTTTTGCTGTGTATCCATTGTAGTAATGGCATTAACAGCCAACCAATTCTAACTATAATTCATTTTTAGTTAGCATTTTTCTGTTGCACCTTTAGTTTTGAAAATGATCTGCCATAAGAAAATAAATTATATATAATCTTAATTTACAACATTACCACTTTACATAAGATAGAAATTTGGTTAAATATTTGTCTTTACGAATGACTACTTTTTATAATCTAACGCCAAAAGGACCTGATAGTTACAGTGTGACTCATTTTGCATTTCATGGACATTTTCTTCAGATCAAAAGACTGTTACACAATTCATTCACAAACCTTGACACAATTTAAACATGTTTTTGGTTTGAATAAATGTGGTTTCCAGTAAATAATTTCTTCCAATGATCTTTAGTGGTCAGCTAGTGTACTCTGTGTCTTTGTTCTAATCATTCAGCTTTTTCACTCCTGCAACACACAAACAAAATTTCTATCATGAAAAAGATGTCTAAACTTATAGTCGTTTAAGTTTCTCTCTGTCTCTCTCTTTCACGCACACAACACTCATATCCACGACACAAATTTGTCATGTAAAAGATGTGCAAACTTATATTTGATTAATTTTCTCTCTCACACACACACACAAACACACACACACATGAAAGAATGCAGACACCTGCACAAACTCTCTGTTGCTCACATGCGCATACAAGCACGCACTCGCACACAATCTCACAAACGCCAGCATGCACACACACATATACATTCCCCAGGAATTAATCTCCAAGAAGTGCAGATTTGTTTGTTTTGTTTTGATTTTTGAATACAGGTAACCCCCCCCCCCCCCATATCTTTTCCTTTCTAACCTATCACACGGTTTTCCACCTGGATTGACTTCAAATATGTGACAAAAGGAAATCACAGCAGTTCCATATCCTTTGGATGACAGTGTAATTCCTTATGCCTTCCAGCCATGTCTGCAAAAGTCAGACAGTTTATTTCTCTACATAGACATTTCAACCAAGGGTTCAGTACTTGCCAGGTAATTTTAACAATACATTGATTGTTTTGTTTCTTTAAGAACCATTTCCTAAATATATCAGAATCATTAAAACAACAAAAAAAATCCACTGATTACCTATAAGTATGATGTTCAATATTTTATATTTTTGCTAACACCAGTTTAGTAATAAACATGAATGAACTAGCAGGGCTCCTTATATACAGAATGACTTCTTTAATGATACCTCATTAACAAGTTCATTCAAACGAATGGAAACACTGAATAACATCCAGACAAGACAAATGTGTGAAATGCAATATAAAATGATATTCTGGTACACCTGATATAAAAGCGAAAAGATGAGCTGCAGACTGCAGTAGCAAAGGTATTCAAGGTAGCCAGACTGGATAATCATTCATTTCCTCTGGAAGGATTAAAAATGTATTAAATTGGAACACTTGCAGTATATATCTTACCATACTGAAGCCCACAACACAATTTCTTTTGTCTGAGACAAACTAGGCTTAATCCACTTGCTTCCTTCATTCCAAGTAGCAGAGAGTTAGCGGATGGATTTGAACAGACCACAAGTGCCTCTAATTAAGGGTCGATGAAATTAGCAACTAATCTGGGATATCGGGGCATTCGATTCCACCACATCTGGGGGTCAAATGGCAAGAGACGGGGGAGAAAAAAATACCTCTCACATGCAGAGCGAAGGGCAGCCCTGGTCTTTCAGAGTCACGGGAGTCGTTAAGTAGGAAATAACCACAAATCTGAGTCAAGGAGATCTTACATCTGGAAAACGAGAGGTAACACCCGAATGAATGCCTGACCGAAAGCAGGCTGGTAGACGGAGACCGGTGCCAAATGAGCCAGCTAACCCCTCCGAGACGACGTCTCTAAGAGAGACTCGGGGGAAGAGAGAAGAAAAAAAAAAAAACTTAACTGCAGTCTACAAGTGCTAACAGTTTGATTTGGGTGAGAACCTGTTCACTGTACACAGGCCAAGTCAATTTCTAAATTCAAAAAGAATCACATTTCATGCAAAGCTGCATGCTGAGCTGCCTATCGCTCAGCCATGAGGCGAGAATATACTCCTGCTCCAATGTACTTCCTCCTCCAGGAGACTGTAAAACGAAGCCAAACGCGCCACCTTTAAATTTACCTGTAATGTACGAATCAGTAGGTTGCTAGCTCAAATCCCATGCTTGACAGAGTTGTCCAGTCACTGCTGGGCCCATGAGCAAGGCCCTTAACTTTGGGAAAAATGCTCCAGGGGGCCTGGAGAAACGGCTAACCGCTTGCTCTGACCCCGAACTTCGCTCTCACTTGTATATGCCCATGTCTCATGAGGGAGCAAGATAGGATATAAAAAAATAAAATATTCCAATGTACCTGTACCGGTACAAATAGGGAAAAAAAGAATCATTTTCCATTTCTTTCACCATTTGAAAGGCTTCGTTTAGTGGCGTGGCGGTGGGATAACTCCTGATCTGCCTCCGGTATTCAGCTCACAGCAGCTCACAGCAGCTGCTCAGGTAACAGGTGCAGGATGGGCTGGAATTCCGCCACAGTAAGACCCAGGATGAAAGGCAGGTGGGTCACCGCTCAGCAAGGCAGCAGGAAGCTCAAGCCACACACTGTCATTTGATATACAAACACCATTACCAAAACAATAATAAAATAATAAGTTAGTAATAATTACGATAATAATCCTTTTCGCCAGTGCCACCCCAGTTCAAGCAATAGCAACTGAAAAAACAGATTTAAATAAACCACAGAAGAATCTATATACATATATGTAGACATACATATTCTATACACACACAAATTATATACATTCATTTATACACACATAATCAGCCCCGCTATATAATATCATTTTTTAATGTTTTATTATTATTTCTTATTTTAGATGCAAATAATTATTTTATGGGCCACTGAAGTCGCTTCTTTTTATTTTTAAATTCATTTTGTTTGGAGTAAATTACCAGGTTTTGGGGTTAGGATTCCCCTAACCCTATTTTTAGAGAAAGCAAGGATTTTCAGGACCATATTAGTTGCATTGCATATGTCAGACACACAGACAGTAGGGACACACCTCTTAATCACTCTGGTGTTTCATATACACCCATTGCCATAGGTATAGGATGTCAAGCATCTCGCCATGCAGTCAGGTTTACAAACATTTGTGGAAGAATGGGTCGTTCTGAAGAGCTCAGTGAATTCAAGCGTGGTATTTCCATAGGATGCCACCTTTGCAATAAGTCAATAAGACAAGAAATTCCAATAAAAAATTCAATAAGATATTTCACGGTCAACTGTATGTGGCAATATTGCACAGTGGAGGTGTTTAGGAACAACAGACAGTCAGCCATGAGGAGTCGACCATGTAAAGAGAACGGGGTCGCCGAGTGCTTAGGAGCATAGCGCATAAAAAAAAAAATTAAAAAGAAAAGCTGCAGAGTTTCCAAACTTCCTCTGGCATTAACCCCAGAACAAAAACTGTGCACCAGGAGCTTCATGGAATGGGCTTCCATGGCCGAGCAGCTGCATGCCGGCCTCACATCACCAAGCCCAGGGCTAAACTTAGCATGGAGTGCTGTAAAAGCAAATCTCCCTGGTCTCAGGAGCAGTAGCGACGTATTCTGTGTTGTGATGAATCACGCTTCTCGGTCTGGCAGTCTGACGGACGAGTCTGGTTTTGGTGGATGCCAGGAGAACATTACCTGCCTGACTGTAAAGTTTGCCGGAAGAGGGATAATGGTGCGGGGCTGTTTTTCAGGGGTTGGTCTCGGCCTCTTAGTTCCACTGGAGGAAACTCTTAATGGTTCAGCATACCAAGACAAGACAATTCTATGCTTCTAACTTTGTGAAAACAATTGGGGGAAGGCCCTTTTCTGTTCCAGCATGACGGTGCCCCAGTGCGACCGAGAGAGTTTGGTGTGGAAGAAAGTGACCGGCCCGCACAAAGCCCTGACCTCAACCTCGTCGAACACCTTTGTGATGAACTAGAATGAAGATTGAGAGGCAGGCCTCTTCTGGATGAATGGGCAAAAATTCCCACAAACACACTCCAAAATCTGGTTAAAAGACTTTAGAAAAGTGGTAGTTATAGCTGCAAAGGAGGGACCAACTCCATATTAATGTCCATGGATTTGTAATGGGATGTCACAAAATTTCTGGTAGGTGTAATGGCCATGTGTCCCAATACTTTTGTCCATATAGTGTATATGTGTGTGTACGTACACACACACACACACACACATCCGTTCGAAGGTTTGAGGTTGCTTAAAAATTTGCTTAGTTTTGAGAAAAAAGCACAATTTTTTTGTCGATTGAAATAACATCAGATTGATCAGAAATACTGTGTCGAAATTGGTAAATAACTGTCATAGCTGTAAATGGCTGTTTTCTAAATGGAATATCTATATAGGTGTACACAAGCCCTTTATCAGCAACAGATGGTCCTGTGATCCAGTAGAATGTCATGCTTGCTAATGCAAGTGTATCATTTTAAATGGTTAATTGATCATTAAAAAATCCATTTGCAATTATGTTAGCACAGATGAAAATTTTGTGCCAAATGAAGAAGCAATAAAACTGGCATTCTTTGGGCTAGTTGAATATCTGGAGCATCAGCAATTATAGGCTAAGTTACAAGTTCAAAAAAACAAAGACCTTGAAACTCTTCATTAATTCTGAGAAATGAAGGCCTTTCCATGCAAGAAATTGCCAAGAAACTGAAACTCTCGTACAATGCTGTGTACTACTTCACAGAGCAGCACAAACTGGCTCTAACCGCAACAGAAGGCGGAGCGGGAGGCCCCGGTGCACAAATGACAGAGGATAAACATATTAGAGAGGATAGTTTGAGAAACGGACGTCTCATAGGTCTTCAACTGGCAGCTTCATTAAATAGTACCTGCAAAAGACCATTCTCAGCGTCAACAGTAAAGGGGTTACTCTGGGATCCTGGCCTCCTAGGTAGAATCGCAAAGAAAAAGCTGTATATCTGAATAGGCAATAAAAGAAAAGACTGAGATGGGCAAATGAACATAGACACCGAACACAGGGAGATTGGAAAAAATTGCTGTGGATAGACGAGTCTAGGTTTGAGGTGTTCAGATTACAAAGAAGACATTTTGGACGACAGATTAAATGGAAAGACACTGGAGGAGTGCTTAACGAAATCAGTCAAGCATGATGAAGGCCATGTGACAGTCTGGGGCTGCTTTGGTGATGGTAAAGTGGGAGATTTGTACAGGGTAAAAGGGATCTTGAAGAAGGAAGGCTATCACGCCATTTTGTAACACCAAGCCATTCCCTGTAGACAGCACTTCATTGGAGCCAAATTCATCTTACAGGACAATGACTGAAACACAGCTCCAAACTATGCAAGACCTTCTTAAGGAAAAACAGAGTCAGCTGGGATTCTGTGTATAATGGAGTCGCCGGCACAGTCACCGGATCTCAAATCTATTGAGCTGTTATGCGAGCAGCTTCGCCGAATGGTACACGAGAAGTGCCCCTCAAGCCAATCAGGCTATGGGAGATGCTTCTGGAAGACAAGAGGAAAACTCTAATCCCAACATGACAATCTTAACCCCTATCTAGAACTGGGTGACATGGCCAAAAATGTTCAGTCGATGTCGATAATTATCACAATAAATGTTGCATCACTGTTTCTTCCAAGTTTAAAGGGTGATTTTTATTCCCAAGTTAAAATTGCAGGAACCAGATGGCTGGTTGTAGTTAAGAAAAAAGATGGACAAGTTATTTTAGTCATTGCCTAAAAAATAAGCCCTGGCGTTCTTCCTATTAGTCCCTAATTCTCTGTGAATTATTACTGTTAGAATTTCTCATAGACTAAATATTACTAAGGACTTTACTTTCGAATTTCACTGGATTACCCTTATGGAATGAGTTGCTTCGGACATAGCTGCTCTCCCGGTGAATTGCCCTGTTGTTTTAAGGTTTTGTCTGTTGTCTGCCTACCTGCCCTATTGTATTCTGTTATTGCACAATATTATTAAGATTTTTCTTTTTCTTTTTATATTTGTACGCCACTTACTTAACATTTACTAAAAATAGTCCATGTTCTTTGCCAACAAATTTTTTTTTTTTTTTTAATTACAGTATGTTTATCACATATACATGCACATACATTATATATTATACACACACACACATCAACCTTATTGTTTTCCTATAACTTTAAGATACAAAATTTGTAATACTGTTCACAAAAAAGACATTTCAAAATAGTGAAGAGGGCAACAGGCATTTCAATAAACAGTTAAACCAATTTCAAAATCCAATTCTTGGAAGCTAGCAAACCGATAACCATCACTAATGCACAGTGATTCATGACTGTACTTATTAGACAGCCTGAGACCACAGAAGCCGGAGACTAAAGCGTTCACAGATCAGACACGTGTCACATCCGATCATGGTTCGGCGGTGCCTCATGCTTGCTATGTTCATCCGAGCACAGGACCGCGGACTAATCCCAGATCTGTCTTTCTGAGTTCTTTATTCGGTCAATCTGACCAGGCCCCGACGTGTCTGGGTCAGTGGACACTCTAATTACCCACAAGGCCTTGACACCACCCAAGGCCCCGGCTTTCGTGTGCATCTGCAGGTCCCTTCAAAGCCTCGTTATGGGACTGACACTCACCAATTACCCAAAATAAGAAGGAAACTTCTTGTTCCCAGGCTGCCTGTCGTGCTGAATAGCACCTGTTTTGGACTGAAGGTACTTGACAAGCATAGCAGATCAGTATATAGTATAGCGAAACCAGAGCACAAAACGAAACAAACAAAACAAGCAAACAAACAAAACAAGCAAACATTCTGCATTACAGTCTGGTACAGATGACTACCCATATCAACTCAATTGCTCAAAGAACAAATCAAAAGAATTAACAAATGGGGATGTCTAGTTTTGTAAACTGCTTTACATATTATAGCTCATAAATAACTGAACACTTTCATATAACTGAAAATGATCTCCAGCAATCTAATAGTAATTGTTACGGACTTCAAAATGGGTTATTTGTTTTTTGTTTTTTTTTTTTAACGTTCCAAGCTTTCAAGGCAACCCTCCAAATATTTTTTTTAAATCCCACTTAAGGAATTGCAAAGAAAAGCTACTGAACATCCTAAGCGTGGAACAAGAGGATTCTCAGAAGTCCTAAGATCAGTGGCGTCCTGCAGCTTCTCCCATAAATCAAGTTAGAATGAAGTACAAGAAGGAAAAAAAAAAAGAGCTAGAGTAATCAGGCAGGTGAATGTTCTTAATTTACGGCCAGATACCACCCACAAATCAGATCCGTATTATCATCTGAATTCCAATTCTATAATCTAATTAAGTGCTGGGGTTAAAAGGACAACAATAGTTAGATGGAAAAGTTTTTACATACCAGAACAAGTAAAAAAAAAAAAAAAAACTGTATGGCAAAACAAAATTGTTAAATATGTCATTTTAATTCTCAGTTTTTGTTACTATCTGAATGACACTGTGCTTAATACACTGATAATATACGTTTCAGCAAACTTCAAATCATTATTTCCACTCATCTTCCTAAACCTTTCCTACTGAAACGAAGGTCATCAGAAAAAAAAATTCAAAATTAAATTGAAGAAATCCAAAAAAAGGCTAAGTAACATAGAGCAGGTTAGTTTCATGAATTCTTTTGTTCAAGAAATCCAATTAACATCCTTAGGTTCTTTGGTTACTAAGTGTAGATACAGATGTGTTTATATGAACAACATCCAGGGATGCACCTTAAACTACACACATCTGGATAATTTTCATCATTTAGACACAGATGTCATCATCAATTAAAAATTGCTCAGCTACAAAGACGACCCACTTTAAAAACTACAGATGAAAATAAATAATAATAATAATAATAATAATAATAATAATAATAATAATAATAATAATAACAACAACAACAACAAATCACAATTTTAAATTGCTAATAACCATTGCTAATAGAGCAACATATCAAATTAAATTAACTATAGGCAGTGGCCGAGTTAAAGAATTTCCTCGTAATTTTGCCAAACCCAGAGACATCAAGTGGATAATTCACTGTTGTCTGCCTACCTGCAGTTTGGAACTCCATTCGTATTGAAGATTCCTTCTGGTCACTTTTAATAATCAACTCACATTTTTTTCAGTCATACTGATTCCTTCGCACCTTACATCAACATTCCCAATTTAGGTCATATACTTCAGCATTCCAGTTTCTTGGCTATTGTGCGCATAATGTCTATTATTCAATAAGTATACAGTTACATATCCAAAACACAACATGCATTAAACAGACAGCCAGTTTCATGTCACAAATAAAAACTCAGGCTTCCATAGAATAGCCAGTAGTATCGCTTAGCAAGATCTTATAGCTGTCTGGAAAATTAAACTTCACATTAGAAACCACATTTAAGCAGACATGAAACTTTCTCTGATTTTCATACTCTTGAGATCCACTGTGTGGTCCACAAACCTCAACCATCAATTCTAAAGCAACAACACAAGACCATCCCCAAGGCCTCTTAAGTCCCAAGATGCGTGAAAACCATCGTGACAGAGTGGGAAGCACAAAGCCAGCCAGGTGATTTACGGCGTGCGCGCGGACACCTGTCGGCCATGTGGGGAACGCTGTTACCACATGCTCTAACAGGAGTTGACCGTCACAGTTTCACTTTGCCAGGTAATAAATGTGCTTTGGGTGCTCTAGTAATGTAGTGAATGTTCTGGATTGTAGAGTCATGCAACACCCAGAAAATGCAGGAAGTTGATCACATTAAACGTGAAGTGAGGCAAAAATGTACATTCTTCAAGGAAGGCTGCTGCGATAACATTTTGCAAAGGGAATGGTGCTCCACGGTCCTTCTAAATCGAAAACAAAGAAGGAGCCTCTCTTGCAATTAGTCCTTAATTACATACGGCCAAAAACAAATGTGAAAAGACTCAGATCCAAGAAGCTTGTTATCTATGCGTTTGAGGTATGCAGATAAAACAGCAAAAGACTACAATAAGGAAGCGAGGAGGTGGAGGACAGGCTAATGACAGCAGGGGGCACCAGTCATTGAGGTAAGAGCCAGGTAGCCACAATGATTAGTGATAATACCGTTCACCTACCTTCATACCCAATATAGATATACATGCCCCTGCCCCCCCCCAACCGCATCATGGTCCAAAATTTGTAGCATTGAAGCCTTTTCCACTTCCTGCGCGATTCCCATGGCCGCTTACAAAGTTTTCCGCTGACTACCCAACCCGTCCCACGACGACATCATAGCAACACAAGTCTGTTTTCACCATTGTTATTACATAAATTACCTGCATATTTCACAGTGTTTGCATTGCACGAGTTAATGAAAAGACATTTATGATCAATAGGAGTCACTAGGGGAGACATTCTAAACTAGGAGGGAAGTGAAACGGTTGCCAAAGACAAAGATGCCTTCCAGTCATAGTGATGAGTCAGTGAGGATCAGAAGCAAAAAGGTTTAAAGAAATCACACTGTTGGAGAAACATTCTTATCTTTACTTAGACTAACTATATAAACTACCCGTATAAAGGCAGTAGTTTACTTAGACGAGCTACATAAACTACCACTGTAATGTTCAAAATGTAATTCATTAGTTTACTTTTCATACTAGGTTTTACTGATAACAATCGTATATTACAAAAACACGTTATGCAATATTTTAAAGATCCAATTTGAAAACAACAATTGCAGTATTTATAATTAATGCTTCATGCAATTATATAATATTCATGCCCTCCTTCAAAAGAAACCTGTGCTGTAAATGTCAATTAGCAAAATCACACAGGACACTCATCTTGAAAAGAAAAAGTGTTGTGTGATAGACACTGAAAACGCATTCAAAGAATGCCAGAAAATCGCAACTGATTTCTTGTATCATCTTAAAAGGGGAATTCCATTATTGAATGATATTTAGGAGACTACTTACGTGCTACTTACATATGCAAACATAACGATAGCAAAAATAACGAGATCAGGAGCTCTCGCTGTTTTTAAACTTGACCCAAATCACGTTAATTACGTCAGGAGTTACACCTGTGTAGAAGCTCCTGTATCTACATTTATTGTTTGTGCTTTTAACCCCCAACTCAGTTTCATGCTAGAAAAAAGCAAATATCAGGTTAGATTACAGCAACCTTGAAACTTCAAAAGTACAATCCAAGTGCTTGTTTTTTCATTATAAGACCAAGGTGAAGAGGGCATTTGGTGCGATTCCGTACCACAATAAATATGGAGACAATGCATATCAGATGATTTTCATTAAATTCATTCAATTCCAAACTTCTGTTTTTGAAAATAATTAGGTTTATAAATGTACACATTTATGACTGAATGCATAAACTTTGGCTCATTCCACTTATTTCTAGGTCCATTGCCTTAAGCAGTACAATCTTTGGAGCCAAAATGGTTACACTTGCAAGATAACTGAATTAATATTTTGTCTGATTCATGAAGGATTTATTGCATGGTGTGTGCGTGTGTTTGCCTTATCAGCTGAACACAGCATGCCGTGATTAGTTTCAAGAGAACACTTAGGTCTGATATGTGAATTTTATAAGCTACCACCTTCGCCTGCATTAAAAAGGTATGACGACTTCCCAGGAGAAAGTGCTAGACAATTCACTCATAAAATCAGTGTTGAGTGAGTGTTATCAGCAAATATCACGGTACAGTAACTGCACAGAGCAGCAAAACAGCCAGAACTTGGAGCATTCCGAGAGCTCACACCTATTTCAAAGCATATTCCGAAGTCAATTTTTTTACTAGCAGGGGAGGTTTTTTTTTTTTGAGGTATAAAGCAAAGCTATCACAGCACATTTTTTTTTTTTTTTAGCTTGGAAAGAAAAGGAAAAAAAAATCTCAGACAGTAAGTGCGAGAATCCAGTAGGCAGACAGCACAGCACGTCCAGACGCTTGAGAAAACAAGCAAGCATCACAGCGACAGGTAGTGAACTCTGGCACGGAAAGTTACTGGCAGGGTGGCGGCTGGAGCTGACAGAGGAGTAAATCAGGCATGTGCAGAAACAGGTCCCTTTCACAGCTACACGTCCGACCGGCCCTTTGCACGGGACGCATCGCTTCCTCCAAGCCCCCCTCCCGCCACCACTTCCCAGCCTGTCTGGTCACCCACACCCCGACATTACACCTCATTACACCCCTACCTACTCAAGTGGAATGAGAGGGGATCCCCTTCCTCCAAGAGAGAGCTGGCCCAGGTCAAATAGGAGATTTAAATAAGAAAAAAGAAAAAAAAGGTCAAAGATCAGTGATCAAAAGACACATCCAGCACACAGAGATGTTTCTCAAACTGCATAATAGGGACAAAATACTGAGAGGAGGAGATTATTGAGTGGCAGGATTATTTGGCCGTCACACTGAAATGAAGTGAAAAGGCAGGCATGCTCAATGTTCAGACTGATGAATGAATTAGCTGGTCTAACCGTCCCCATGTACAGAGGGACACATTCCTTTTGTTAACCTAGAAGGTTTAACTTCATATTATTACATCACAGATGTTCTCCGCATTGCAAGGAACCTGATCCATGACAGGGACAGTAAGTCTTTCCGAACCAGAAAAGTTATGTAGAACCTACTTTTGACCAAATCCCACTTTAAGATCAGCATCAAGAGCTTTCCAAGCTATATTAAGGTTGAATCAACATCTTGCTGAAGACTGCTAATGTACAGCTCTTCTGCATAAGCAAAGGCATGTAAAAGAGCAGCAGAATGGAGAGATCGTTTTAGTGTTTGAGTATTTTTGCTGAGTGGTCCACATTCCTATATACTATGGGAGCCAGAAAGCATTGGCTGAACCCATTCAAGATGACTCACCATTTGTTAAGAGGTTGCACCTCCAAGGACAGCTGTAATGACTTATACGGCTTTGGATCCTGGAAGTCATTCAAGATCTACACAGAGATGCGTACACACACACACACACACACACCTTTGCAAACATTTTAAGTTATACGACATCTTCCATGGTGTGTGTATAAGAATAGCAGTAGACAAATGAAGTTTCCAGTAAAGTTAATTCATGACTTATGTTGTAAGGTCATGAGAGGTTCCTTCACTAAAGATTGCAATCTTAAATGCTTTACCCTTCACACAAGAGCACTGTTTCATATCTCAGCAGCAGGTATTGCTCTAGTGTTATTCCAGTGTCTCTACAGGTTCCAGCACTGCCTGAACCTGTCCAATAAGTCTATTCACAAGCCCGTGTGATGACTTCCATGATTGCCGCTAAAATGACATTTATTAACAGTAAAGACAAATAAAAAGGTTGAACCTCTGAAAGGCAGAGACAGGTAAGCCAAGCAAATTCTGAACAGTGAAACAGCCCAACCACTTTTACTACATCTCTTGTAATACCTACTTGGGGCATTTTCCGTCAGACCAGGTCTCGGATGGCATCAGGAGTCACATTTGTCACAACTTTCACCTAATTTCGTTAAACCTTGGTTTATA
>JAODKE010000125.1:12311228-12330822 GCA_026779605.1 Mormyrus hasselquistii
ATATATGAGATGATCTCACGGGGTCTTGCCACCTCAGTATATAAGATTCCATGAGTTTCTATTACATCAATAATGCAGTTTGTATAAGAACATTGAGTTCATTGCTTTAATTCACATATAACTAAGCTATTTAGCTAGATCACACACTGTCATCTTGTTTCTCAAGGGCAAGGATTGAACACCCAAGTAGTGTATTTTCAATTTCGGATTACATTGTTCCAATTCTCTTGCAATATCAGCTTACATAAAAAAGCCATAATTAAGACAATTTGATTGTAAAATTACCACCAGAAAGACAAGAACATTTCAGAAAATATACTTCCTGCTGTCAAATAATTCCTACTTCAGGTACAGTAATATGAGAACTGAATGAGCAAAACAGTTTTCCAGATAAACACCAAACAATATACTTTTAAAAAACAAAGATGCATTTTAGAAACACTTTTTTTATACATTTAAAAAAAAAAAAAAAACTGCATGGGGATGTCTTGTTCTCCACAGCAACATATTTACTGCTCACCAAGGACCATTTGCAAGCCAACTAATTACAGTGTTGCAAATCAGACAGCAAGGGTTAAACCACGGAGTCTGCAGCCAACACTGATTTCATCATGGCGCAGTGCAGATGCACAGATTAATTTTAATACTCAGATGCCAAACACCTCCCTAACAAACACACAGACATACAGAGAAACACACAGACAGACAGACACACACCTTGATCTCTGTTTCTGCTTTTTCTTTAGTGCTCATAAGTTCATATTCTTCACCTCAGAAAACTCTTCACTTTGCAGGACCCAAAATCCTCATGCAGCAAGTGGTGGACCCAAACCATTTAGCTTTCATGTGTTTTTTTTTGGTAGGTTTTTAATATGTGTTCTTTTGCCTGGAGCAAACAGGCTAGCCGAGTACCTCATCTAGAGATCAAAAATAAAATAGATTCTTCCTTAAAATCCTGGATTTGCCATAATAAAACCAGTATAGACAAACACAAACTACTAGACTACAAAGGGCGTCTGGGACCTTCTCAACACCCCCAGAGACACATTCACACCCGTATTCAACAGAAAATGAACAGCGCACAGATACTGTCATTTCACATGACAATGTCAATTAAACAAATTGACAATTAACTATTTGTATTTAATGTAATGCTATTATTCCAGGACTGTTATTGGTCACATATTTGAACATTTGGAAGCCCTTAGCAAAGACTTTTGCTCAATTTGATAAGAAAGGATAATCTTTTACATTACACCCTCTTGTTAGCCCGGTACACATGAAAACCTTGTTACTTTAACTGTGTGTGAATCTTCCTCTCACAGCCTTTATTTTACAGTCTGTAACCCTGCAGGAGCTTTCTGTCGGCTGGCGGACCGTCTCGGGGCTCCGCCCTCAGTGCTCAACCCGGGATAACAGGAAACACACGACCCACCCGTAACCACCTTAGTGCACATGGCCTATACTGTCAATTAAAATCATGCCTCTAGCTCCACCAATTAATTGATCTAATCCACGTCTAACACCACATGTGAGCAATCTGCCCAAAAACTTCTTCAATTAAGTTCAAAAGTCAAGCAAAATGTTTCAAAATGCGCCATACTTTATAAAAAAAAAAAACATTTACACATAAATGAAAAAAGTAGCTGCACAATATGAATGGCTATTCCACAGTCCTGTGTACCCACACTGAAAAGTCTCAAATTATTTCTTCAGAATGCTGACAGACAAGTGGACAATTAACTAGCTGTATTTAATATAATAATAGCATTCCTCGACATCTCCAAAGTGAAACTGGACAATAAACATTAGGAAAACCTCAGAAAATAAAGTAGCTTCAACATTCATCCAGATTCCTTTTTCTTTATGCGAGGAGGTTTCTGGAACAGCTTTTAGTGTTCCATCATCAGTCATCTTTGACCTAATGTCAACAACTTAGGATGTTCTCCAGTGTTACACTGTCAAGCCATGGCTTTCAGTTCAGTTTTTCAAAGTCCAAAAAATTAATTCTATGTCTTTTGTTCCTCAAGGGAGACCAAAAAAACTATTCCCGAACTTTATGCAACATACAAGACTTGTAATTGCAAAGCAAAATGACATTGTGTTAGGGATGTCCGTTAGGATAGCCTCCAAAAAAGATGCCTTGTTGACATATTTAATCAACATACACATCCGCACTCTGTTCAAAATCTCTTGGGCCTGAACAGCAAAAGAATAACGTCAAAAAGAAACTGACAATGCTAAAACAACGGAGTCCTGGGAAAGCATAAATACCCACACAGCCATAGGCAACACCATGCAGTAAAATACTGCAAAGGTGAAAAGTAAGTACTATAAGTGCTATAACACGCTCCTTTATAAATACCCACACAGCCATAGGCAACACCATGCAGTAAAATACTGCAAAGGTGAAAAGTAAGTACATAAGTGCTATAACATGCTCCATGAGATTATGCGGGTCCTTTTTCTTTGAGGGAATCTACACTAGCAGCCAAAACTGTGGAAACACTTCCAACTTTTAGAGATTGCAGACAAGGCAAAACAAGGCAGCATATGTAACTGGTTTAATTTAAATGACTAGAAACTTCCTAAACACCGAGGATGGTGACTACATGCTTAGTTAATTTGGAGTAGTGGACTTGACAGGATGCCATTTCCCAATGGCATCGCAGCATATCGCCCCCGTCCTTGCTTTCCTGACAAGTGATAGCGTCCCCACGGCAGCAGCAGAGCCCGTGTCATGCTGTAGATACAGGAAACAACCTGCATTTGCCCTGTGTGGAGCTCTTCTTGTCAATATTTAGAGCCCCGATTTGGAGATTTCTGATCTCAATACACATACCTTACCTTCTCCAATCCCATGGCCCAACAGCAGTCCCTTGACAAACCTGCTCCAAATCACTCGGGTCCAAGGCCATCATTATCTCCAGATAAAATAGACGTGACTCTTCTCTTCGCTAATGTGTGCTGCATTTCCTCTGTGAAACTGATGCATGCTACAGCAAGACTGTGCAATGTATTGACCAGTTACACAATGTCAATAGGCGACATTTTTATTATTTTTTTTTTTTTTAATGCTGGATTTCATCCCCAAGAGCATTGGGTCACACACCCAAAAAGGTCTTTTATATGTACTGACAAAGTAGCCTGATGAAATTCATCTAGGCACTGATCGTTTTATTTTTCTGGAAGTATTTTTCTTTCTTCAGAATTGTTACTTAGATGTGCTAGAACAGTCGGTTCAAACATTTTTATGCCTATGAATTTTTAGTATCCTTTTGAGGCTTAATTTTAGCTGGAGCAGACTTCACTAACTGAGATTCCAATTTTCTGACATACACCAAGCCCTTTCCAACATATAGCTGGAACCCGTTTCTAAGGATAATACTCAAATCCACATTTTTTTCCAAGCAGCTCAGATGGAGATTGAAAGTACAAAATGGCATGACAAAGGCCATTTTAAACAAATGGAGAATTCATCTTCGCAGCGAGGCTACATTTGGATATTTTCATGGGACATTTGATGCTGAACATGAATTAACCTCAAGCCCACAAGTCAGAACATCCATGCCGCGAGACACAGACTAATTTGGCACTAAATCGTTAATTGCACAAACGGACCATTCACAATGTTTGTCAATTACTTACTGGAAAAAATGTCATTTTTACCTTTTATAATGAAGGCCTCACACAAAAAGTAACAGACATTAACTATGTGCTAAGCAAGAATGAACTATATCATGTTGTTTCTTTGAGAGACACCTGTAAAAACTTACACTGCTTGAACTTGTTTAACAACATGAAATGATTGATAAGGAGATGAGCGTTCAAATATTCACTTAAGCTCAATGTAAGCAAGTCATCTCTAGATCCTTCATTCATGTGCTACTTCTCAACCCACAGAATGTCATTCTGAGATTCCCTGCCTCCCAGCCAACAAACACTCTGCATCTTCCATGTTGCGCAACACACCCTAGTTAACACACACTTCAAAAATTAGCTGGAGCACAACTCCACGCACCGAAGTAAAGAATCAGACATCACGAGTCAAACGCTTGTCCATATCCTTCAAATTTCTACTGAAAGTATTTTTTACCTACACACAACGGAAGGTGACTACCTCAGTCTTGAGAGTTCAAGAGTTAACAGGGAACAATGATGGATAGCATTCAGCATGTGATGCACTAAATGTACTTCACTGTTTCTGAATTAGACTCATTCACTGCTTATTTCTCTGACATAAACCAAATACCTTAAACATCTTAGCAATGATGACTTAAGTCAACTAGTGTAAAACAAAAGCTGCAGTAACTGGTTCAATTTAAATGACCACCTTTAACACTTGGTGACTTTGTGGTCACAGAACGTTTAAGATTTATTTTCATTCGTTTTTCAATCCCAATTTTTGGTCATTAAATGAAAAGAACTAGAATACCTCCAGAGTAAAGCTTAGACATATTAACAAAAAAAAAAAAAAATCAACATTTACAGTGTGTACTAAGTTAATTACGCAACACCTTATTCCCATCAACTCTCATATTAAGGAAAATCCAACAATTTATAGTTATGTTTCCTATTTAAAACAGGTGAAACTCATTAAGTTTGCCTGAACTGTGCCTGCCACATGGCAGTCATTAAAAGAGCATATTTTGGTGTGCCAAGTTAATATGCTAATCATTTTGACAGATTACACAGTCAAAATGGGAATGAAAGACCTCAGTGAAGGCTTCACTATACCGAAAACCTCACAAATACTGGGCCGTGACCATTGCATATTTAGAGATCTACATCAAGGGAAGAAAGTGCTTACAGGCCTCTTCTGGAAAGCTAAACTGACATGATATTGTTACAGGCGAACCGGAGATCAAAAAAAATCCACTCAGGTCCATTTCAGAGATATTCAAAGAAGTGGAACTCGAACATCTCCCACTCCACATAGAGCCACATGCTCCCATGTTCTGGAAAAGTACACAAGACCTCCACTAAGTAAAATAATGTTTTTAAAAAAGAAAACCACTAAGAAAACCGCCTCGCTTGGGCTTGCAAAGATCTGAATACTGAATCAGGAAAGAGTTGTGGGTTGACAATGAAAACTACCATTAATGGACCTGATGTTTAGGCCCGTGGCCGACAGGTATACAAGACAAGATAAGATTCAAAACACTACAATAAAAAATGAACAAAAACAAAAGGATTATGAATGTGGCTCAGTGATTCACCTCATATCAATTGCATCGAGAACTTCTGGGCTTTTCTAAAACAGTGACGGTACGCTAATGGGAAAAAATTACAACAATAGCAATGCTTTAGAAGCGACTGCAAGATGCTGCACAGAAGGTTTCTCAAAACCTCTTGACTGAGGACAATCTGGTGTTAGTGATGGAGAAGGGTGAATAAATGAAGAGTGGCATTTCAGTGCTTCCCTCATTGTTGAAATTTATGCTAAAAACACATAACATCACAGTGTACACAGAAACTACCACTGGTAACTGCACACTACCAATTAAATGCTTTCATTTCAATTTTCAATGTAGTCCTAGGCTTGACTATTAAGCAATGTGTGGATTTTATTTATCAGAAAATACTAAACTGGAATGATCGCAGAAAAATCTAAATCCCTAACTTGTCAAAAAGCCCATCGTTTAACGCGCCATTTTTAGCAGGATTCTATTACCATTTTGCAAGTTCAAGTATATTTAAAGATATAAAATGAGTAAAAAAAACTTGCTAAAAAACAACATTCTGTATTTTGTCAAATGGGAGGATCATGTGGAACATCTGGACTTCTGCTAGTTTAGCTTCAGTCGCGTATTAATTTAACTCCCAGTAGTGAATATTAAAATCTGGGCTGCTTATTACATTGACTGAAAACTTGTTTAATGAGTAATACTTTATTTATATATTTAAATCCAAAGCTTTTTCTCAAGCTCGACATGATGGCTGCTAGCAGCACATCTCATAACACCAGCTAATGTTCCATTATCAACCAGATGTCGTGGCAATAACACATGTTCCATTTCTGCTAGACTCGAGAATTTCTAGAGATGCTCAGAAATTAAAACTGGATAAAACAAAATTAGATAAATTCAGACTTCCTGTAATATTTGCCCATATGGTAACAAACTTGTTCTTATAACTCAACACAACACACGAACAAACTTGCATGCACTTCAAATGGCTGGCATCTGGAAATTAATTAATGAGATCTGGCTATTAAAGTAGCAATTAACATGTTTGACCTAGATGTTTAAAAAGCTACGCAGAGAACAACTATATCTAAACCTTAATTCATTGGAATTGGCGTGTTTGAAATCGAAGCCCTGCCCTTTCATACAAGCTCCAGTGGCACAGCACTGGCAGGAGATGTTTATTAATTTATTTGGGCCGGTAATCATTTAACATTTCATTTTTTTTTTCTTTATTCTAAATTTTAAATGCGTCAAACTTCCAGTCATGAAATAATCACTCAGTTCAATCTAACCAATAGGTTAAATTAACATTGTAGAAAAAGACACATGGAAAAAGAAAAATGAAAAAACAAAGAAGTATCAAAAAGAAGGAAGAACCAAACATGGTCATGCAGTGGTGCCCATTTCAGTATGTTGGCCATAAACTGAAAACTGGACGACACCAATATCCCCATGTAGCAATGCACTGAAATGGTTTGCATTTAACTCACAGCCATGTTGAACATAAAATAATGTTTCCCCCTTACGCCGTAAAATGTGACTTAAGCAAGCCGCCTCCCACCATCCCCCAGCTGAACTCAGATGAACCCAGTGACTGCTTCTTTTTTCTAAGTGTGCTACAGAAAGCTTAGGATCAATCCTTTAGGTTCTTAGTAACCCTATGGAGTGCTGGAAAACTTAAATCACACATGCTTTGTATTTAAGCTGCATGTGAGCACAGGTGTGTGATCTGAGCTTTAAGGAAACAGTCGCTGTACAAAATGTCATCGGACTCCTTGCCTGTTTAGTTGCTCTCAGAGAAGCTCAAAACAGATCAGCTTAAAGCCTATTTACAGAATTTTACTGACGCTGGGAAGCAAAGCGCTCGTGAGTCCAGACATCTCACCATAAGAGCGTCTGGAGGCTCTCCCACACCCCCGTAATACAGGGACACGCTCACATTCCACCCCCTCTCTCTCTCTCTCAAGCAATATGCTTTTGTTCTCCGAGTCTTGTCACCGTGTAGGAAAAGACGGTTTTTCAGAAAGCAGCATAGCACCAGGTTGATTTCCACACTCCCCTGCTGTGTGACACTCTGGGCTGGGTGGCGGCATTGGGCAGATTGAGGTGGTGGCCATGATCCTGTGCCCGTCCTAGAGTGGCGAGCCAGCATTGCGCCTGACAAAGACCATTCCCAACCTCTCTCATAAATCCAGGGCGGCCGGCGCGCAAACATCTGACGGAGAGCACACGCGCACACAGGCCCAGCCGCCTCACGGGAGGCCGCACTGCATCGCCGGCGGAAACGGGCCAGCCGCGAGAGCGCCCCAGCTCTATATTTGGTGTGGAAAGTTACCTCCTGCACGGAGCGTGCGGCGGGCTTGTCCTGGTGGTTGGCCAGTATTAGGAAAGGAAGCGTGCAGAGCTGGGGGTGCTGCAGGGCAGAGTGAAGCTCCGCCCGCGCTACCTCCAGGTCCTCCTCCGAAGAGGCGCTGTCCAGGACAAAGATAACTCCCTGGGATCCCTGATAGTAGCGACTCCAGTATTTCTTGATAGTGTCAGCTCCTAAAAAACAGGGCAAGGGTTGTGTTATGCGCCGTGAAGACAGACATGCCATCTGAGCCACATCAGCATCACGCCAATCGTCAATGGCCACATAGACACATCAGACATGTGGCCACGGGTTAAGCCATTTATGAGTTTTAGAAGATGAGACTGTGAAAAGTAATAAATAGGTGAATTTGCACATCCAAAATTGTGTGTGTGTGTGTGTGTGTTTGTGTGTATGGACTGGGGTGGGGGGGTGGCAATCAAAGAGTTTTACCCCTTCAGCTGAATTCCATCAGGGATGATAAAAGGACCGTATTAGAAACAACTGATATGACTCAAACCGATAGAGAACATCAGAGCTTCATCAGAATGAGAATTGGCACTGCCATTTATTTATTGCTGGGTTAAATCATTTGTGATAAAGTCAACCTGTTCATTTACAAGCAGGCTTGTTACAGTTGTTTTGCTATTATGTATATGATGATACAGAGGCAATGAAAATATTCAAACATTTTCAACAATTGAGCAAAAAAAAAGCCATTTTCCACATCTGACATCATTTTAAAAAATGATAAAGGCAGCCATAAATGCAGCAATAATGTTTTGAACCCCCTAGTAAAAATAATCCCAATTCTACTGTGCTTCTTGGATGAGAATTTATACTTAAAATGTTTTCCAACTTAGGCATAACCTAGAAATTCAACTGGGAGATAACGGTGAAGTTCAGAAAAATCCACAAAGTGTTTCCACGTCAAAGAAAATCTGGATAACATTGGATTTTCCATGGCTTGGTTTTTAATCATTTTCAAGACTCTTATGATAGCCACTGTAAATTGTGTCTATAGTATAGTAGACAAAGTATGGATCTATCATTTCCTGCTAAAAGCTTCCTCTGTTAACCACTGAGTTTCAGTAATCCCTTTTCCAATGGGTCTACTTTTGCAATTTTTGCGTAGATCGGCAACTTTCCCTTTGATGTATGTTAAAAACTAAGTTTTTAATTGTTCATCATTAACGTTGTAATATTCACAGCTTCTCATTACTGCCACCTACTGGTCACTACTAAATAATAAACATATATAATTTTACATGGTCCTTAAGGTTAAAAGAGGAGTCATGTCTCATTCATTAACGTGCACTGGATATAATAGAGAAATATTTATACCTGAAAATGATATATATTTTTACACAAAGTTTATATGCTAAAAGACATGCAAGTGGTTATAAACCTTTGCTTAGGGTAAACAGATCTAATTGTGCAGTTACACAACAGGCAACAGGCAATTATAGAAAATATTAAAAGATAACCACACAAGTTTGTTTATTTTATAACTTTTAATGAAAGTCTTTCCGCTATGGTTCCAAAAGAAAACCACAGGCCACATTTTCCAGCACAACCTGGGAACAATTTAGTAGTCTGCACAGTAGTACAGAACATTAATAGTCACTCAACAGTAACTGTTCAAGATGGAAACAGAAGTATCAAGTCACTCCAGACAAGAGTGTTTGTCAGTAAAAGGCAGATTTTCATGTCCCAGAGAGCTAGGTAGATTATTTTGACAAAGGACAATCATTCTGTTCCGTTGACATTTTTTGTTTTAATTAAAATATCCTCACTTACAGAAACAACCATGCGAATCATAAGTGATCCCCGGCGCTGCAGCTAAACTGAATTTAGAAACACATCAATCATCTTAATAACCAGACAGAACGTGCCATTTATCAGATATCTGCAAATCCACAAAATATATAAAAACATTCCTAATGTAGGCCTATACGACGAAATAATTCAAAAATAGGGGCTCCAAAGAATTTCATGCTATAAAAATGGACCTGGTGACATTTCCATATAATTAAAAGATTTGTCCTACTTTAATTTATGCTAAACTTGCAAAAGAATTAACGATGATCAACCCTCATTTCAATATTTTAAAACTGGGATTGGTTCTCTAGACCCACAAACCCAGAAGACCCGAAAACACCTGCCCCCCCCCCCACTCTGTAGTAGTAAAACACTCTCCACTCTCAAATCTAATAAGATCTCTATTCCTTACTCCCATCCCTGCATCACAAGATTTCGTTCAGCTTCTCATCTAAAGCGAATATGACAAAACCATTTGGAGATGCTTTTGCGTGTCAAATCACTGGTCAAGGTGGTTTCTCTTGTGACAGAAGTTTATCAGAAATAGAGCCGTTACAAGAACAACCAGAATAAAATGTACTCATTCACAACCTTGAGAGCATTTGCAAATGCCATCTTAACACAGTATTACACAGATATCTTCATATTATTGGCCACAGTTGTGTTTTTTTTCCCTTTTAAAGTTAAGAACTAAGTCTACAATCGTGCCAAAAATGCCAGCAGCCGGCATTTGCAGAATAACCTAGAAAATCTAAACATGTACTTAATCCAAACATACGTAATTAGGTTTGTTTACGCCATATTGGTGTTCATATAAACCGCATTTGAGTTAAAAGGTATCAGTTAATAAAAGTTCTTGTTTGCTCCTAACAGAAATTCATGATTTCATATCTGAATTTGTTGAACGTTGTAGCAAGATCAACTTGACTAGATGACGTATCAGTAAAAATCGCATCACCATAACCTTTGACAATAAAAGAAACCACATGCTTGCATAAAATACTTTTTTTTTTTTTTTTTTGATCTCCCAAGAAAGAATATATAAGAAAAGTGTTTTCAGACATCCTGTTTGGGGTGGGATCAGCCTCCACAGTGGGTATGGGGCATGCAGGAGAGAAAGAATCATGCATCGTCTCACACCGAGACAAACGTTTTGATATTTTACACAGAGTCTACTTGTACACACACTACTTCACTAAAAAAAAAACACAATTTTCCTCATTTGGAAACAGCATTTTGCATCAATTAAATAAGGCAGCAATGTAAGCTATTGACATTTAGGATTTTTTTTATCATATAATTCAATACATTCACTTTATATACTCATAGAATATATAATCACAAGCATGTTAAGTACCAAATCAATAGCGATCACATTGAATCCAGCTGCCCACCAGCAGTTACACATGCATTGCAGACAGCTTGAGCACAGCCTCCTGCTCGCTGCAGTCATCCCATGCTGCAAAATCCTTACGATTAGTACAACGTGACTAAGTGTGTCTGGATTACCTTTAGGTACAAACGCCTTCAATTCTTTGCTACTTAACGATGCGCAGGAGTTTCGCAGACACTGTGTCTTTCATATATTACATCACATTTGCCAAAACAATCATTGTGTAACATTTAACTGCAGTACTGATATATGGATATTATTACCATCTAGGGACATGCCACCCTCCCCCCTTCGATTTGTCTGATACATCTGAACTCTTATTAAGAATGTGCCAACTTAGATATGGGGGTGTAGTTCAAACATCACTTAGCCTGTAGTGATCCTTCATACATCAATACAACATTACATGTAACGTTATATTATTCATCTGTGCATTTCATTCTGAAATTTACCAGAAACAAAACAGAAAAAAAATCACAGACCCCAGAGCAGATGCGGTTTTAAAAGCAATAGAGAACAAGCACAGGATTTCTCCAGATACTCAGGTTTCCTCCCGCAGTCCAAACACATGCAGTTAAGCAACACTGGGTCGGTAAATTGACTATATTTTGAAAGTATGTGTGTGTGCACGCCCTGCGATCGTCTGGCATCCTGTCCGAGGTGTGCTCCTGCCTTTGCCCTGCGCTGTGTAGAATATGCTCCTGGCCCCACCAGGACCCAGTGCAGGTGCAAGATGAGTGCCTGGTCTATTACTCACTTAAACTTTCATAAATCTCAAATCTAATTAGGCTGGACTAGCTGGATGAGACAAGCAGGGCAACATAAATCATAAATATCAAACCATTTAAGTATAAAATCAAGTAACTTGTTATATTTAGAATGTTTTATTCATAAGGACAGAAAATCAGCCCTGAGTATAGAATTCTTATTAGTGATTAACACTGGCACAGATTAACTTAATTTTAAGCTCAATAAAACTTACCTCCGAGTTCCTTAACATTCAGGATGGCATTCTGGAATGGCACAGCTTTGATGCTAAAACCTAAAGAAAATGGTAAATTGATGAAGAATAAGGTTATGAATGCGGATATAAATTTCAAAAGATTTGAACTGAATGGTACCTCATCTATATGAGCAGATAAAGTATCTAGTGTTCTACAGTAAGAGGATACTCCGGCAAAGGCAAAAAAGTATCCAAACATCACAGGACATCTACAATATCTTGTTATAACACACCAAGATATCTTTAGTTAGATAAAACGGATGATCAAAGGCTGTGAACAGATGTTTCAAGCCAACACAACGTGTAGTTTGACATGCAGTGATGAAGCCAACATACTCACGCATCACCAGTATTTAGCATATTAGGCGGTGGATAGTGAAGACATGTGGCCTTAAAGGGGTGACTGGTTTGTCTCATGTGGACTGTGGTAAGTGGTCATCACACCTGTAGTTGGCACAATGTTGTCAGTGTCTTCACTGCAGAGGCGGGAGAGCAGGCTGGTCTTGCCGGCTCCTGTCAGGCCTATGCATACCACGTCATACTCTGGTCTGGGTGGCGGAGGTCCTTTGCAGCACAGTGCTCGGAAACACTGGTGTAAATGCAAAGAAGAAAAAAGAATTAAAACAAGAATATTTCTTATAAAGCAGCTGTCTCAGAAAGATAGAGGGAGCCAGTTTTTTGGTCAAACATTCAGAAGATACCCCATGTCCCTGCAAGTCCCTGACCAAGGAACTTTACAGATCAGCTGCTATGAGAATAAGGGCTTGCTCTGATAGAGCCATCTTGGATGCGCTTCTTGAGAA
The DNA here is from genome assembly GCA_026779605.1 of Mormyrus hasselquistii. Lineage (NCBI taxonomy): Eukaryota > Metazoa > Chordata > Actinopteri > Osteoglossiformes > Mormyridae > Mormyrus > Mormyrus hasselquistii. The sequence continues at coordinate 12,323,788 of JAODKE010000125.1, forward strand.
ATAAGAAAATGTGCGGAAATGCTTTTAAATACGATCTAAGGTTTTAAGTATTCTGTTACTGGATCAGTTGTGGTTTAATTACACTATGGAGTGGAACCAGCGACCAGCCCTTCCTGCTGACTTGAAGCTGCAACCACAGGATTAGTATCAGTCCTATAACTGCTGTGCTATACACATGCCTCAGATATACAGAAACGTAGAAATATTATCCTTACGGTAATCATCGGATTACTGACATTAACATCGCTAGTCTATATTAGTTAATACAACTACTCCTTTGCCTGAAACCAGGAGAACACACCTGTTTAATCAAGTCAATTGGATTATTTAATCAACGATGCATTCTCAAAATGTCTGCAGCTCAGTCACTTGCCTCAGGTAGTAGGGCTTTTGTCTACAGGCCAAAGGAAAATCTCAGCATTTAAACAAAAAGGTACGAAAGTGTTTAATGTCTGTGGCTGTCCATCAAAGAGAAGACTTATTGAGGGCTGCAGGCTTAATCTTTTATGTTCATGGAATCTTTTAATTTTGTTCTTCCATGACTTCTTACTGGTTTTTTTTCTGCTCATGCTCGCGCACATAATGTTAGAGGTATTGCAAGATTCTGTTCGAGATAAAAACAATTAAAGGAAAAACAAAAGAATCATGCACGGGGCAGGCGTCCCGTCTCCCGTCTTTTGAAGATATGACCAAGAGCCGAATGCCGCACCGGGTGTGTACTCGCCATAAACAGCTTCAGCAGGCTGGCCATAAGACAGGCAAAACATCAGCGGCCACAAGCAAAATGAAGCACTGCTTGAGGAGACCTTAACTTAGAGCACATGATAAATAGGGGAGGGGGGAAAAAAAAACACAATGCTAAATCTCCTAGAGGGGGAAGGGGCTTTGATGGCACCGGCAATGCAGGGAATTCATAGCCACAACCACAAACAACCCCAGCAACCAGCCAGCGGCCCCCCAGCACAGATTACGGCATGTTCTTTGTCCCAGGAGGAGATGACAAAAAAAAAAGGCAGCGTGCAGCTGTTGAGGAAACATCTCTGGCAAGAGACACATGCAGGTCGTCAGCCAGACAGCCTCTTAATATCGGCAGCCGGGTGGCCGTTTCGGCTCGCGGGGGCGGCAGAAGCGGGGAACCGGAGAACCGAAGAACCGGAGCGGCGGCGCACAAGCAGTCCAACTCTCCAGGTGAAGCCCTGTAGTTTATTTCTCGGCTCGATACTTCACGGAGAGGCTCCCGTTCACAGATAAGAGTCCTTTTCAAAGCAGATCGAAAACTTTGAAAGTCCCTTACATATTGTATCGTTTTTATAGTGCCTCATATGTGCATCGTAACTTCATGACACAAAAGGCACATATGCATCGTTCAAATTTATTATTATTATTGCATGTGTGGACTGCAGAATACAAAATGTCATGTTGTTTATTGTGCAAATTTAAAACATGCACTGCATTTCCAGACCTCCAATGATAATGGTTTATCTCTGTCATTTAACTGTAATTCTTAACAGATGTCCAGACCTCCCAGTTCTATGCATACACTGCCTGCCACCCGGAAGTCAAACAGCGTCTCTGGATAGGTGGAATCTGCAGGACAGGGCAGGCAAGAAACTAGTTACAGTGAAGAAACGGAAGCAAGTTTCACAACAGTCGCATAAAGAAAACAGTGCCCAGCCTCTGACCCTGCGACCCCCCCATTACCCCCTTTGACATCAGACAGCCTCTTCTTGATCAGCTGACAAAGTGATTTATGAGGACGCTTGGTGGAAAAGGCTCAAGAAAGCGAAAAGCAAATACTCCGAAGGCAGAGGCCCTCATTCCGGCGCTTCCAAGAATGCGAGATTCACTGCATCCTGTCACCCTGACGGAGCATGTCAATCGCACCCTCGGCTCTGTCCTACATGCCGTCGTGCTCCCTTTAACCCTATGAGTTCATCTCCATGGAATCGGAGGAGTTCCAAGCCCCTCACACAAATCTATACTTGCGACATAAGAATGGGTTAACAGTTCCATTTGCTATAGTGATGAGAAAATGCAAGAAAAGTTTTTACGTGGTGACTTATTAGTCTCAACCCACCCGCCCCAAGATATAAAATGCTGCCTTTCCATAAGAGCTGCTTGATGCTCAGCTCCTAATTTATCAATCACTCCTTGCTAAAATGTTTTCATTTTCTCTCCACAAAAAGGCTGCCAGACATTACCTCATTGGTTTTTTTTTTTTCTGCAGTCACAGAAGCTGATTAGTTGGGCTTTATGCAAATTAAGAATTATTCTGGGCTGATATTACCTACACTGCCTCACTTCACTGCACGACACACTATGTTAAAAATGTCCACCATATACACCCCCTGAGATGCTGTCTGACAATTAAAAAAAGGAGGAGAAAAAAAAAAAAATAAAGAAAAGATGTCAAGACATCAAACAGCCGACATAATTAAGCGGCCTGGCAGACGGCCAGTCCTGGCTCGCAAACAAAGATTTAACAACATTATATCCAGGAACAGCAGACACAGCTGCGCTAAATCCACTCTGCAATAGCACAGGATTAAATATCAGCGCAATTGTAACCTCTACAGAACAATGCGGAGCTACACAAACAAGCAAGCGGCTGCCCAAGTCCTCTGCCCATTTTTGTTTATTTCAATCATTAATACTACAATTACGGGAGTCTACAATGAGACAAACCACTTCCCTTAAGCAGTACAGTAGTTTCACTAGATTGTCAAGCCATGACCCAAGTCGGCTTAGAAATGATCGCTTTTAAACAAAGGAACCAGTTTTGGAAAGGAAAAAAAAAAAAAACAGTTTTGTGTCACTGTGTGCAGTATTACTGAATATGGTTGGTGTCACAACAAATCCCCATTTGACCCGACTTCATATTGATTCAGTCTTCAATTGCAGTATTTTAGGCATCATGTGTCCTGACAGCGGTGCTCAAACTTTTCAATGACTTTGGTATCCGATGATGAATTGTATAGTGATTTCACCGAAAAAAATACTTATACTATACTAGAAAAATCTCGGGAAAATGCTTTGTCTAAATGAAAAAAACATCTGTGGGAACACAAATCGCATACATGAAGGTTAAGAAAATGGTCAATCATATTTCTGACAAATGGTCGTAAGGCGATGAGTCATTTAGAATTTTATAGTAACGTCATTTCGGCGTGTCCTGGGACACTTGAAAGGGAGATAAATTTAGCCCCACTGGAGACTTCTGGGAGAGCAACATAAAAAGAGTTCTTTCGGCCCAACCTGGTCTTCCCTGGGATTTTCCAGAACGATTTCCTATCAGGAAGAATAAAATGACTAGAAGTAACATGGCTTATTGCTGTTCTGAAGTGATCTCCTTGTAATGTTGGAGAAACAGAGCAGGGAAACACAGCAGAAAATTAGAGACCAGGATTATTTCCCCTTTTCCTCTGGGAAAGAAGCCTTCTGCTTTATCAAATTAAGCAATAACGGGTCTGCAAAAACCTACTCTTTTATTCATGAAAGAGAGACTACTTCAATTACTGTTAAACAAGAATATGCTTGTTTTCCTGATCATCCAAATCTCGTTTTTTGAAAATCATTCACACAGTGTTGACATGAACAGCCATCGTCGTCCACTGCTGCTGATTCTCCAACACCATGCAGGACACGAATCAGCAACCTGCTGCTCTCATGTCGCCACTGCATTCGGCATCAGGTTGTGACAGTAAAACGGGGAAGACGACATTAGACATGCCGCATTTATACCATTTTATGACCGGCAACCTCATACATTCTGCATCCAGCTACAACGCGATTTCAGACTCATCTGAGCTTCAGAATGGGTGTAGTGGATGTAATGCGATTGGGCCAAGGCTGTAGGGGAGGAAATCCCCCCCCCCCCCCTCCCTTTGACATTGGGCCAGGGGGGGCCTAAGGCCTGCACTTGTCTGCAGAGCTCAATCATCCTCCGAATGACAGCTTTTTATATGAGGCTCCAGCTGAAACAGGACAGGGCCACTGACTGATATGTATGTAATACACACCAGTAACAGTCATAACAGACTTTCCTTCAATGGTGTTGTGGGGCAAGGGTGGGAGGGTTTGTGGAAAGGGGAACTCATTCATATTTCTCCCCCCCCATCACTGTCGTTCAGTTTCATTCCGCTGGGGCTTTAAAGCGCCCCGGCAGGGATGGGTGACCATGGGTGAGGAGTCCAGTGGAGCAGCGTGTTGGATGCAGAGCGAGTCACCATACGGCAGGAGGGTAAACACTAAGAAAAAAAGAAAACAGCCTTACAGTTGTGAAACTATGTTTCCATGCCAACATGACGACTTTCTGCTGACGGCCCTAGTCTCAATCGATGCATGACCCAGAACGCAAACATTAGCCACTATATCAACCTGCTTACGTTTTAAGGCATTTTATAATTACACTGAATTTCCTCCTGCCTTTCATGAAAAAGTTAGTGTGTGATGAATGCCTGTTTCGATACCTGGGGGTGCCCGAAACAGAAAACTTTAATTACATAACTAAATGCGCAAAACATCATTCTGACACCAGACCTCATGACAGTTTAACCAATACAGGGCAGAAGGGTGAAACAGTAGCTTTACTGTCATCTGCAAAGAAACCAAGCATATCCAGGTAATCTAAAATTACCCATACAGGGCTACTGGTGCAGAAACACATCTATGCCTCAAACGTTTCAAACGAAAACACCAGTCGGGACTGCTCTCGTAAGCATGGACTGCTCTTATAAGCAATATTTAGCTGCTCATTTGCAATGCCCTTCCTGAGACAAGCTGCCGACAAAGCTGTCAAAAATCGCAAAACTACAATTTTATGTGTCGTGTGTGTAAACTGAACCCCATGCATGTATGATAGCAGCTATTGTTAACAGAGTCACTTTGACCTGTACATATTCTTCATCCTCTACATCTGCAATCCTTGTGTTTTATTGTATTACCATGTATATTATCGTCTGTACCGCTGTATTTTTCAAGCTACAGGAAGCCTAAATTTTCTTCAGGACTGAGTGAGAGTGAGTGAGTGAGTGAGTGAGTGAGTGAGTGAGTATCTGACAGTCTGTATCCTCTGTAGCACTACAATGGTAACATTCCATCTAGCAGCCTAAGAGTTAGTCTAATAGCATGATTACTAAATATCGTCAATAAGGCAAATCATCCAGCTGGCTAGAGAATCACAATCACTAGAATACACTTACTTCCCAATTCATACATGTTACTCATAAGTAGTTTTACATGACTGCTTTAGAAAAGCTAAATGCAGCATCACTAAACACGTCCAGCTACAACCGTGTCCTTGAATCCTCACTGTTCTACGCATCAAAAATCTTTAGGCCCACTTACCTACAACATTAATTCAAAAGTCAAAAATGATTAAGCCCTGTTCATGGCCCAGCAGGATTTGGTCCAACCGAGTGAAACATGGGCACAGGCTGGAGACAACCAGACAGAATATTCCAGTAAATTAGATAAACCCAGTGGCTGACTAAATGAGATCACAATTTGACCAAGTATGTCTGCACAATGGCCACGTGAATTGAGTAAATAGTTTATAATGAGAAACAGCTCTGCTAGTGTTATTTTTCCATTGGAACAATTGGTCCCTAAACACTAAATGTATTCTGTCAGCGTTACCACACTGTGGATGTGCACTTAGGCATTTGTTAAAGTCCCACAGAGCATAGCGCATACATGCATATACATGGTGCAACAAGTACACATATACCGTCAGGCTCTGTGCAAGAAAAACGCACTGCCAAAGTGGAAAATGTGGACTGCTTTCTTTGCTCTCCCAAACAAGCATGTTGGTGTACCCAAAGGAGGCTCCGTCCTTGCAGGTGAACACGCTTACGAGTGACTCCACAGCACCACCTAGCTCTCTGTCATCCTCAATGCTGAAACACGATGTGAAGATAAAAATATACATGAGAATGATACACATTGAAATTTTACAAGTCTCTGAATTCATTATTTCAATTGTTAAACAGGGATTCCACATAGATATTGAAGCTATTGACTTATGCCACTTGAAAAGGAGATGGCAGACAAAGAATTGAGAGCAACCTCAACTGTGGGACAAGAAAAACTCATTTTAACGACAAACAAAGCTAATTTTTCACGATGGCTTTGCATTGCAAGCTTGGCCACTACCAGCTGATCCTTCCAAGTTGGTGATGAAGCACTTTTTTTTTTTTTGTTTTTTTAGCAATGACTAGACCATTAGAACTTTGCAAGGTTGGTCTACACTGACCCTACCACCTTGCGGACAGGTGTTTCCAATAGGGCACTAAGTAATGCGATACTCCATAACACAGTACAAGGACACAGCATTCAGACAGGACCTCAGTTCCTTCCCTGCTTATCATCTCACAGGCAGGAAGGAGGACAGACATGATGAAGGGTTTAAAGTCTTCTTGAATGACACAAGAAAAGCAGACCATGACTTGACACGCGGTACAGCTGTTCTACGGAGATGGAGTGCTACCTCATTTTCATGTTCCGGGCTGGGGGACTGGGACAGAGCAGGAGCGGCCCATTCTGCTACAAGCAGGGCAAACAAAGTACATCCATTTTGGACAGACTAAGACGATTCAGTTATTTACCCTCCTAGCTAACACCACTGCCCTCCAGGATCCAGCATCAACCTCCAGCCAAACATGGCAGCTCCTACTCCCTGTGCGACCAAGACGAGAACAAAGATGAGGAGCAGCCTAACAGAACATCCAGACTGAGAATGGAAAGGTAAAATGCCACTGAGCGGACTTGTGTCAGGTTACCTCCACAGGCAGATATGGGAAGAACTCAAGTAATCCACACACACGGGCTCCTTCTTCCTCTCTGCCCGTTAACCAGAATGATAACAGATCCAAACAAGTTACAGTCCACATGACCCTGTTCCCACCCCAGAACCGCAGCTCCAGGACAGGATATCTCGTCCAAACAGCAGCACACCTAGCTTATTATTTAGCAGTTAGGATATGCCGTAAAAGTTTATAATCAGGGCAAAGCAAGATGCAAGGAAGTGATGGGGTA
>JAODKE010000125.1:12335052-12359635 GCA_026779605.1 Mormyrus hasselquistii
GTGTGTGGGTGTGTGTGTGTGTGTGTGTGTGTGTGTGTGTGTGTGTGTGTGTGTGTGTGTGTGTGTTCTTTCTTAACCTTTCTTGAAAAATCACAATACATCCCAGGACCGCAGTTTGTTAAAAAAAAAAAAAAAAAAATCACACGCTATGTATAATTCCTCCACTTTTCAATCTTTGCTTGACCTAATGATAATGCTAAATGACAATTCTAAATGACATTATTTTTCCATTCTTCCAAAAACAAAATCTACTATTCCAGCATTACTTTCTCCTTGGAAATGTGCACAAATAATGTAACATTCCTTTTAGGGAGTCATTAGATGAAAACCATACTGGCAACATTTTCAATTATACAGAACTGTACTGTGTCAGGCTAATTATGCACAGGACCTAAACCCCCTTCGATGGTTGTGGGTACGCTCCCTCCGAACTGTGTCTAGTTCCTGTCCAAAAGAGAAAGAGGACTGTTTGAGGGTTGTCAATAATGGAGACCATTGTGGCTTCACTCAGTCGCCTTTGCTTCAAAGAGCTTCCGGAGTTCTTGCTGGGTGCAGCTGAATGCCTACAAAGTCCCCCCCCCCCCCACCAAAGAGCCGAGTTTGGGTAAAAGGGGTAGAGAGAGGGCGCCTGCCACCCAGCACCAAAGAGTCAATTAGACAAAAATGCATGACAAAAAAAAAAAAATCTAGCATTGTTTTCATTAAGAACCCACAACAGCTTGCAAACCCACTTTTCTCCATAACACTGCCCCACAGATGAACCAGGTTAACGGAAATATACGAGTGTCTTAACTAATAAACTTTGACCTACTTTTCAATTTACTGTGATTAAATAAACAACAGCTAAACTTATTAACAGGGACCCAGATATATTTGTATAGTTTGTCAATCACTTACAATAAAAACTGTCTATACAAATTTGTAATTTACTTTGTATTTAATATATTTATTGCAGCTCCAGATAGACAGATACACTTTATTGATCCTAAGGAGAAAGTCAGTAATTATTCTGAAAAACCAGCAGAGAGCAGAGATCTTGATATGTAATTACCACCTTTTACCACATGGCATCTCGGTGCCACAGGTTCAGTGGAAAAGCCTAAACAACCTCCGTTGTATGGAGATGTACTGCCACCTGCTGGTTCATTTTCACAAAACATGAGAAAAACTTGAAAGCATGCTTAACAGTGTCGCAAAACTATCCCCTGACCACCACAAAGTACCAAACATGTGGAAAGAATAAAAGTGCTTCATAATGTGAAGAGATGAATGATGGGAATTATATTATGGGATTTTCCTGAGATGAATGCAAGAGGGCGGTTTTGTGATTCACTATTTAATCCCAGTTAACAGGTGGGGGCAAGATGGTGGTTTCTCAGCTCCAGCTGACACCAGCAGTACACACAGCATTCTGCATATTAAGCAAGTTAATACTGATGTTTGGGGGTATTGATTTTGATTAAGAAATCAAAGTGCTGTTCGTTTATTTGGGTTTCTGTAATTAATAGAAAAACATTCAAAACAACAGAAGTGTTTAATTTTTATGTTGGGGAGGGGGGTCAGCCTACTTAGCAGAAGTTATTCCTGTAAGGAACAAACAGCCCATTTCTCTCAGGAAAGGATAGATATCCCTCCTGGATAACCTGGCAGACTCCGACCAACAGCTGTATTCAACAACAACAAGGTGCAGACAACAGAAAATATTCAATATGATGAGCCGTCAACAAACAGCAGCGGCAACGCCGAAGAATTAACATTCAAGTCGATATCTAAAAATACCACCGTCTAAGTGCTGTCACCTTAACAGACACACTCCTATCTATCTAAACCCAGCATTTCCCTGAATACGGGACACAGGGAAGCAGAGGAACAGGTTATCCATGCTCTGATAAGCATATTATTATTCAGGTATTCTGCTGACACTTCTCTCATAAGAATTTTCTCTGAAGGAATTTTAATTGAAGACCGTTTTCAAACCACACGAAAAAATTGAGCAAAGATTAAATGTGTTAAAGGTAATGCAAGCGCCAACAATCATTTGATTAAATCTTATTTATAAGTTCTAGAGAAGATGTAACCCGTTTCTCTGTCTGTCTCCTTTCCTGTCACCAGCATTCCCCAGTTTTTTTAGGCAAATCCTCCATGACCCTCTTCTCCAATAGCTGTAAGACACACAGGTACCATTCTTTGTACCAGTTAACCCACAACTAGCTGCTCACTGGCTTACATTCGCCCAGCCAGCCTTGCTAAAGTTTGAGGTAAATCTCAGGAGCCAATTCGTTATTCCCACTACTTTAACTTCTCGAAGGTAATCCATGTGACAGTTTTTGATATGAACATAAAATTTCCCAAAATATTAAATCAACAAATGTCAATAAAACATATCAAAAACACAGAATGGATAAATACCACCAAAAAGCTGATAAGAGCACAGCTGATATTACCAACAGGCAGCTGATGGCACTCAATCCAGCCATCAGTGTACCAGCACCTTCAAGCCAGCCTCAACTCATCAGAACCACCCAGATTTTGTAAATGAACTGTTACACAACTCAACCTTAGCCTTGAATTTACGAGTAAGTGACTTAATATGGTTATTCTGATCATTAAGTTTATGGTCATTAAATAAAGCTCACGGAAATGGTTAATTCTTTGGACTTCGGTTCACATAAACATGCTGACTTGATCAATACGTTACACAAGAGCGAGGCCCACTATAAACACTGTGCAACAGCTACGCATCACCTCAGTATAAATAACAGTAAGCTGACAAACCTTTGGCTGTCGCATGTAAAAAGACTAAAAAGCAGTAGCACAACATTATGGACGGTGTTTTGTGACAATATTCAATAAATAATTATGCATTTAAATTTACATTTAAATGATTATTTAACTCACAATTTAAAGGTTACCCACAGCCATTAAATTTATCTGTCAAAGTCATCCATCAAGCACAGCAGACTCTAAACAAAACGTAACATTTGACTGGTTACATTGCGAACAATAACATTGATCTTGCCTAGTCAACTGAATTTTCATTTATAACTGTGTTTTTCTTGCAGACCCTATCTTAACCGTTTGGTATCCATGGTAACTAGGTTTAGGATCTGAACTAACCAAAGTGTCATTACAGTGTACAGTTTCAAAGTCATTGTTCCTATCCTAACATAGGAAAAGTGCATTATACAAGCTTCCAAACTTCCTAACTAGAGGATAACCATGCAGCCTAGCTCTTGAAATATAAATAAAAATTATATATCATACCCAAGAATTTCCAATTCATTCCCTTGTTTTAGTTAAATCGAGACCACATTTTATTAATGTGGTCAAACAAAATAGACGCTCCACAACTTATGAACTTTCAGACATACAAACAAAGAGGACTGTAAGTCCAAATTGTGTTCCTTGGGCTCCTGTTTCCTGTCCGCAACATCAATTTTTCCTTTCTGTGAGCCAGTTTCGCCCAGTACGCCTTCTGGCCGCTACTCCCGCCGCACGGCAGCGTACCGTGCGTACTCCCAGCATCCTAGTTCTTTGTACTTGCGTATACCCTGAAAATGATGGTGAATAACGACTTACGAACATTTCAAGTTACGAACAGCCATTCGGAACGTAACTCATTTGTAAGTAGAGGAGCGTCTGTACATTAAAATGTGGCCACAATATTTTATATATTTATATATTTTTTACTGCTATTGTCATGAGAGGACTCCGTAACAGGACACCACACACTTCATTTGTTGTCTATAAGCAATGAAACAGCAAGGAAACGCAGTATGTGGAGGCCAGTGAAAGTTAGGACAGCTTAACAGTTCTTAATGTTAGGAGAGTTTATTTAAGATTTTGGGAAGTTAGGATATGATAAAGCCCCGGGATATGATTACAAATGAGGATTTTATGGACTACGTGAGATCGAGCTGTTGTGACTTAGTTTGCAATGTAATCAGATGTTAGATTTCGTTTAGAACCCGCTCACTGAGTTTGATGGGTGACTTTGACAGATAATGTTAATGTTTAGTGGTATAATTTAAAGTGTAATTTAAATAATGGTTTACACAACAAGTTAAATGACATATTTATAAATAACCATTTAAATGACATTTCAATTTATTTATCGAATATTGTCACAAAGGCCTCCTTACTAAATAAGGAGAGTTTTGGAATATTGACACATCCTCTAGAAATACACAAGAAAATGGCCAAACTTGTCAAAAACGTACCTGTCCTGGTGGAGGCCATACGGACTCGCCGACCGACAGGAAGTATGTGTATAGCAGATATGAGCAAAATACAAGCAGCTCAATAGTGGAAACAGATCGGTTTTCCCCGAAGGCCCAGGGACAAAGGTAGTGAGAATAAGGAACGTGACAGGCAAGAGAATTAATGGGTTCCATGACAGACGGGAGATGGGAACACAGATATGCACTGCATGGCCATTTTAAGAAATGCTGATGGCGTGCGATGCAGTTTGGTTAGGATGCAAAAGGTTAGAATGAGTGCTTGCAAATTCCAACATTCCAGATGGGCTTTTCGTTCCTTGGAAAGTCAAAGGAAACTGCAAGGGAAACAATTGCTGTGATGTACTCAGAGGAATGGATAGGAATGGGTGGAGGACAACTTTTACAGTTCATAGAACAGAGCAAGTGGCGAAACTGCACAGCCACTGGCCACAAGGTAAGAAGAGCAACATAAGAGATTAACTTAAAAAGATGCAAGAAAAATAATCAGAGGTGCACATATTCAAAAAAACATTTTGCTTTAAAAAAGTGTGAGAACGGGTTTCCGAAATATGGAACGCTACGCACAACAAGTGGGGGACCCGAAAAGAAAATCACGTCGGAGGATACACACTGATAATACACTCAGAGGGACTGTCGTCACCCACTGTATCAACATACACAGGTTTCATTAGACATCACACTAGTCAGAATGACAGTTATTGTACAGCGAGTTCCCAGGAGTGCATATTTCTCTTTTTCATTAACGGAATCGAAATAACCTCGACGGTGATGTCCCTGGCTGACAGGTGAGTGGAGACTTGCAGACACAATGACATCTGAATCAAAGAAAAGCAAATAGGAAAATGAAAGTAAGTCCCTCCATTTTAATGAAAAGGAAAAGCAGCTTGTGGTGGCAACATGTTCTGCCTTTGTGGTTAATTTAGATCAAACCCTTCAAAATTTTGTCAGAGCCTTTCAAGAAGCAGCCACCCTACAGTCCAGGAATCCTTACTACACACCCCCGCACTGGTGAGTGGTACGGCCCAATTACAAGGGGCCTTCTCCGGGACAGGGGCCATTTGAACCCGATCATCTGAAGCACTGTACAAATCATTGTATTGTTTAATTGACCAATAAGTGGCGTGAAAAGTCTAAAAATTCGTGGCCGGTCCAGGCACTCCCACAGGCACAAATTACAGTGGCTTCAGAATAAACGGGGGAGGTCGATGGAACTAAAATCATATTTGTAAATTACTATGATGATTAAATTTGACCACAATTCAAGGAAGTAAGTGGTCAAGGAGCTTAAAGGAGGGGTATGAGAAACATCACTCATGGTATTTTGTTTTTACAGACGAAGAATCTGACGAAACCTTAATACCCTTAGAACATTAATACCTTTGGTAGGAATATGACATCCTAGCAACACCAAGCATTTGCCATCACAAGCATGGATTATTCACCAATAAATCTAATATTAATTCCATAATGGCCTTGCTTCTGCAAATTTTTACTAACATTTACCATTTCCACTAATATACTGCAAACAAATCCGGTTTGCATAAGGCCTTTTTATGTTGCCATTTCAGAGGATGCCAACCAAAACTTTCAGGAGGCCTAGTTGCAATAGCCTGGACCAAAACAAAGAAAAAGGCAGCAGACATCGGGTACTGTTAGCTATGGTATGGAAGCAGCTATGAAGCGTCATTTGCCTGCATCTCCCAGAGCAATAACTCAACAACTCAGCAACTCCTTGTGAAAATGGTGATGAGCCATAACAAGGCAACAGGTCCATGACCGTCACAATCAGAAGGAGAGACAGGAGCTCTACACAAAAGGCGGCAAAGCGGGATTTTGGAGATGCCGACGTGCGAGTGGAAACAAGAAGACACTCTTGCTTCCTTCCATCAGCGTCAAAACTTCAAATTGAAACTAAATAAAGGTTTAATAATTACCCTTATATTATGCAAATATTAAAATAGTACAAAATGTATAACTTACATAGAACTGTAATGAAACACATCTCTTACAATCACATGTTCCTCTGTAAAGGCAACCTATAGACGTATATGCACTACTATGTCAAAGAAAATCTTCAGAAGAGTACTGGGGCGTGTAGGATTTCCTGCTTAGTCGGATAACTTGTCGGACTTATAGCAGCCTGGGCTACATGTAAGTGAACAAAGAAATAAGTCTATTTAAAGCAGGGACCCTAAATCTGACAAGCTATCTGGTTAATCAAGAAGTCCAGCTTTGTCATATGAGCATGTTCTAATACACATCCCAGAAAACCCCACACATTCCTAACCACAGCCCAGCCCTCCCCCTCCTCCACCAATATTAGGGCGCATTGCTACCTCAACAGGAATGAAGCACAGTGGGTCAAGTAGCAACAAGCCAATACGCTGACATACTGAACAGAAACTGTTAAGCGAGGGTCAGCTGGACGGCCATCCTCCTCCAAACAGGGCATGACGTCACACAACTTGATTAAACAAACTGAAAAGAATATTCCAGATACACGTATTTGGCTGTATTGCTGAGATCGCAAGTTTCACAAGAAAATGTCATAAATATTTGAAGCAGCTAATCAGGTACTATGACTACAATCATTGTGCACATTACTGATTGACAGAATAAGCAAAGACTATAACAGCATTTCCCATCCTTTTTTCTGCCACAACACTTTTTATTGGACAGCATTTTGCAACCGGCGCATAGCACACTGGCTGAAAGGCACTGGGCTTTACTACACAAAGTCCATTATCACATTATGCAAATACATATCAGCATTGATGATCTGCTGGTTAGAGAAAATAGATTATATAGATAGATAAACAAAATTGTGTTCAGTCCATTGGAATGTACATGCCATAACATCTTCCTTGTATGCAAGATTACTTAAGTAATTATGATGATGTATGGTTCAATAAACCATAAATATCAGCCAGAGGACAGGCCTGGAGCAACAACAAAAAAAAAAAAAGTTTTAAATGATGCTTTGTTATGGAAACCACTAAAACATTTTCAGATGAGAATACACAAAAGGCCATCAGAACACTATATTTAAGTGGTTCGTCACATTTGACAAAAGGCCAACATTCATAACACAAATAAAAAGGATTCTACATTAAAAGGAAATGTTCATGGTGTAAAAAGACAGACCTGCACCTTGACGAATGATGAGACTTTCAGAGGAACTACAGTGAGAACAGCAGCTTAAGTGGCCTTCAGCCAAGTCGAGCAGCTTCATTAACAGAATTAAATTGTTACTGTATTTCTAAACTAATATATAATATATGCTAAAATTTAATAGCTTAGTAACTTTCTATAAAAGAGCCATTTCTTTAAAATGGGCGGTCATCACAGACGGATTTTAAGGTACCCTTATAATCAAAAATAGATGAGCCTGACCTAGTGAAATAACTGTGAATGATAATTTTCTGTGCAGGAAGTAGCTCTTTGTTTCCCAGACACTGTAAATCCCCCCCCAGTTTTCAGTTTAAATAAGGTGGAAAAAGCTAATTGTTATGAATAGCATCCTGTCCGGACCCGTGGAATCTCGGCATTCCAGCACGGCCCCGGCCAGCTTGACGAGGGGACCGGCGTGGTACCGGCAAAGCTCACTTTTAAGGGACTGTGGGATCCTTGTTCTAAGGTAAAGGCCACTCATATCCTGCCATTCAAAACGCGGAAGTGTGCTAAGTATACAACGCGGCGGCATTCAGAGACATTTCCCAGCAGAGTCAGGGGGGCAGAATTTACAGCCGACATCACCATCTCCTTCTCCAGGCCACAGCGCGCCACGGGATCCCAGCAGGACGGGGCATTTCCATCGCATAGCCTTGCCTTATGTTCTTGAAGCGTCACCATGCTCATCTAATTTTTCTTTTAAAGTAAACTGATAACATAGAGAGAACAAAGGCAGAAAAGGTAATGCTCTGCTCATTTGGGGTTATTTACTTATGCAAAAGGCACTTTTCCATTCATTTATATTGCCATTGCCACTTTGCTCAAAAAATCATTTTCCTATATAAATCATTGACATGTATATTATTCATTTAAACACTGTACATAAACATACACCCAGAATATACTAACATAAAAATGTAGATATATACTCAATGGAATGACACACAATGACTAAGCTAAATAGAAAATCCACCTCATATCTTGATAAGAAAAGGGGCGGAGTTGAGAAGGGAAAATTAGCACTAAACAGCAGCAGTCCAAAAGGTCATTAGCAGGTTAAGAGATTCAGCCGTACCGGTCTAATCCAGTTCCTCCCCATTTCGTTCACTGTGGGTCTCTCACAGCCCCGTGACGGCACCAACGGCAGCAGAAACAGACACCTGTGTGTGTTAACTTATTAACTCCAAGGCGATAACCACAGGACAGTAACACGCAGGTCAATGGAAAGTACTGATATGAGCCGACAGGATCCCTACGAGATCCACGGCTATTTTTAACCGTGAGTAGACTTCAGAAATGGATCATGCGACAAACTGGGTTTCTGAAACTACACTGCACGGGCAATACAGCCAGGCACGTTTAGCTTAATATTTATTCTGACCTTTCAGTTAAGAATAATAAAGTCAGCAAACTGAACTAGCATTCCCACCGCACCTGAACGTGACTGGTACCCAAAGAAGCAAATAAAAATAAAGAAAATAACACAAGCAGTATCAGAAATCTCCAGAGCATTTAACAAGGCATTGAGTAGAGGTGCAGTGATTCCAAAAAGGTGTTGATTTCCTTATTGCCAAGAAGTTGTTTTTCTTGCTTTTGGGAAAGGAGTGTAGCACTGGCTGCTTGCTGGTAACTCCTCAGATGCTGAAGCTGAGCACCTGCGACACCCAGGCTAAAGAGCTAAGCGTCATGGAGGACCTGGACAGCGTCTCCGGCTTCACAGACGTTAAGGTGATTCTTCAACACTTCACCAAACCATGTGCAAACACAGACTCATTTCCACTCATTCTCATAGTTTATGGCTCTGAAAACACACGCCAATGGGTTACTGAACACACACACACACACACACACACACACAAACACACACACGAAAGAGAGAGAGAGCCAGAGGAAACCTTATCCCTACATCACTACTCTTGCTGGTCTGTAAAACGAGCCTCGGAGTAAGGAAACCCCAGAGCCTTCATTGCTGTAACAGACTTAGTCAGAACCGAAGGAAATCAGTTACTGTAGGTCTTATAAAAGGTAGTATTATTTATGCAACAAAAATGATTTAAAGTAAACCACAGTATCCAGCTAACTGGAAAATTACTAATATTTTACACAATTAAGCAAAAGAATAAAGATTAATATTATTACTAACTATACTAATATTTCCAAAAAGCTTATTTTCTGTCATTAATAACAATTAACATGAAATGAATGCATTACTTATTAATGCAACTTTACACATTGCATCAGGAGATTTTACAGACTGCACATCTTTACATTAAGAAATACTGCAAAGTTTAAGCAAAAATAAACTAAGCTCACAAAAAGGTGCAAGTCCTCCCACATTTCTGGTCACGGAGCAGTCATTTTACACACCATTACCACCTTAAACAGGGCACTGAAAAGGCCTAATGAGCGTCATTAAGTCCCAACAGCAAGAACAGGGACATTTAAAGAGCCAAAACACAAAGACCTGAGCATCAGTGACAATAGCTCTGATATACTTCACATATAGACAAAGATGATTTGTAAGGAAAAATCACAATACAAAACATAAATAGCTCATAAACAGTAACAATGCTTTCTTAATTCTGTAAAAACGTTGCAAAGTTAGAAATTTCATAAAAGTCTATTAACAAGCAAAGTTTAACATCTGCATATATTAAAAAAAAAATAGAAATGTTTTTAAGTGTCGATTTTTTTAATTGACTCATTCAGTTCTGTTGCCATTTTGCTGTTAATTGAAGTTGTAGCCAATGGCTTCCAAAGGGATACCAAAATGAACTTTTTAACTATGGACTGCTCTTTTAGAACTATAATCTGGGTCTTAATATATAACTACTTGAATGTTTAACTTAAAACTACTGGCTGTTTCTAATGATAGTGCTATATATATTTGCTAAAAATTGTGATTTTTGTTTTAAAACCAATAAATTTACAGTATTTTTAATGAATCAAGCAAAACATTCTGTGATTATTGTATACTCCAGGGTCAATGGGTGCACAAGCTCAAATGATTCCAAAATGTCCAAGATAACCCCCTAAGAGGCCAAAAAACCAACCAAATGAGATGTTTCCTTCACCAACCAGCTAGTCTTACTCCTGCTTCAGTAGTTATGTTCTCTGAAGAAAAGGACGTATTCCCTGCTGGCATTCAGCGACAAAAATGTACTTTACAAAGTCCATTCTAATTCTATACTCAAAAGCAAGTATCAGCTGACAGTCTATCCGGTCAAACGTGTACTGACTTGACTTTACAGAAGAATCCAGAAACACCAGAGTATCGCTACATCAGACTATGATACTAGTAAGATGTATCCTGTGCAGACATTTCACTTCCTTCATTATGAGTCTAAGAAAAATCCTATAATAAAACTTTAAAAACACTGGTAAACACAGGTGTTCTTGCCATTTTTTTTTTCTTAGAACAGTGGTTCTCAATCTTTTTGTGTGACAACCCCCAAAATAACATTGGTTAGTGTTTGCAACTGCCAGTGCCAGTATATCCCCCCCACCCTCATATCTAGGTGCACATGGACACAGCGCTGTCCACGGTGAAAACAACGACTAAAACTACTTAATCTATTTCATCAAAATCCAAATTTTATTTAGTAAGCGTACAGTTTCACAATGATCAGGTGACCCCCGGAAATTATCTCGCGACCCGCATGGGGGGGTCGGGACCCCCAGGTTGAGAAAGACTGACTTAGAAATATAATTTAGTTTAGTAAATCATTCGTGCAGCCATTATCATCATAAAATAAACTTGTTACAAGCCAGCAGCATGCGCACCTACCTAAAAATACCCAAACCATTAAGGCAACAGAGGAAATATTTAAACTGCAGGCACTCTTGCATTCCCACTTGCATTTCTGGAACTTTAAAAGGCATTTTAACAGATTAACCCCAGCAATACGACCCAAAATATAATGGATAATCTAATAAATGTTCATTGGCCACCTACACTGTACAGTAAGGTTTCAGATTAATAATACCTGCATACCATTATTGTTACAAATTCTTGGTATGACAGACATACAGCCAGCCCACTGAAACTCATCCCTATAACACAGCACAAGAAAATACCTCCTTCCGCATTATCTTCAACTATGGAAACCGGTACGAGCCTGTAGACCCAATTACGACTAAATCAGTAACACAAGTCCATTGTGCAACAAAACCAAAGTGTCACAATTTATATTATATATTCAGCTTCAGGCCATTGTTTGAGTTAATACTCAACAATGAAATGAATGAATAAATCTTTAAAACCAATTAAGGAAATCATAAACACAGACATACTCAATGGCCACTTTGTTAGAAACCCCTGTGTAAGGCAGCATGATATTTCAACTCCTGAAAAACTTCAAGGTAATTTGTAACATGGTATTTTTTTAAGATTCATGTTACTTAGCAGTATTGGTTTTTGGCCAAGTTCACCCTTACTTACCAAGGCAGCAAGCATTTACATCAGTAAAATACTATCTCAAATGTTTTTTTAAAAAGGTATTTTTTTCATTGTTATGCCTATTAGAAAAAACATTTGGGCTGCGATTAGGTTAATAGTATTCCTGACATCATTCATTAGATTATTAATGTATATTCAGCTTGACAGAGACATGTTTTATTGATTATAATCGTGCACTTGGCTCAGTAAGAATTGTTTCACTGACATTTTATTAGATTGATAATGTATATTTAGCTAGACAGAGATGGGTTTTATTGATTATTACCATATATTTAGCTTGGTAAGAACGTTTGCTGGACCGGCATGATTTTAATATTACCATGATAAGTCGATACTGGGGATTTTGCTTTAGAAATATGCATTTCATTGCAGGCATAATATTATATGTAATCCAAATTTTCAGGCACAGACTGAAGCAGTAGCTGAACAATTATAGTTATGTGAAAAAGAAAGTACACCCCCTTCAGTTCTATGGATTTGCAGAGCAGGACATAAAACCAGTCCTAAAGTTACAAAAATATTTAAATTTAACCTCAGGTGAAAAAATAGCATAGAGCAGTTTCCACCATGTCATTTTTTTAACGTAAATGAAGATGCCACGTGAGAAAAACATATTTCCAATCGTTGGTAGAAGCATCTGTAGCAACAATTACATCAAGTTATTGTCTTCTGTATGGCTTTATCAGTCCTGGTATAATTCCTGAGTAATTCTGGCTCACTCTTCTTTAGAATACTGCTTCAGTTCATTGAGGTTTGCTGACAATCGTTTATGCACAGCTCACTAAAGGTTTCACCGCACAATTTCAAATCGAGTTGAGGTCTGGACTTTGACTGGGCCAACTTGATTCTTTCCTTTTCCAGTCATTCTGCTGTAGATTTGCTGGTATGCTTGGGGTAATTGTCCTGCTGCATGACCCAATTTCGGTCAAGCTTTAGCTGTCGGACACATGGCTTCATATCTGACTCCGCAAGACGGAGCAGTTCACGGTCGACTCAATGACTGCAAGGTGGTCACGTTCTGCGGCTACAAAACAAGCCCAAATCATCTCCTCTCAACCAATGAGCTTGGCAGTTGGTATGTGACGTTTGTGCTGATATGCTGGGTTTGGTTTTCACCAAACATGGCACTGTGCATTACGGCCAAACATCTTCACTCTTGTCTCGTCTGTCCAAAGAACGTTTGTCGCTTGTGGTTGTTCAGATGCGACTTCGCATGGTGCTGCCATGTTCTTTTTCGAGAGAAGAGGATTTCTCCAGGCAGTCCTTCCAATACGCCATTCGCCCTTTTTTCATTTGGGGTTATATTAACCTAATTTTAAGACATGCTAAGGACCAGATGATTTACGACCCGTAGAGTTGAAAGAGGGTGTATTGTTTTCTTCACATAATTGTACGTATGAAGAATCGTTATAACGTTTTAAGAAAGAAGGGCATGCACAGTTAATAGAGCTCTCCTCTCAATACGCTCTGTCCGGTGACCTGTAGCACTTCTAGCAGTGAACCATATTTCAGAATTTGCTGCCTACTGAGCCTTTATAACTACTGTTGACCTGTGCTACAGTACGGCTGTATATGATTCATAATGTGCAAGAAATTAAAACCAGTATACCAGATGAACCAGTATACCGCCTAGCACTACTTTGAGGATTACGCAGTAGTGCGTTTCGTGGTCCTGCACACCACTGTTATACTGAACTATTATTTTTGTCCTAGTGGCCTTCCAGTTAGCTTTAAGGAGTCTGGACATTCTCCTCTAACCCCATTAACAAGTTATGCACTGACTGGATGTTTTTGTTTCTTTTTTTTTGCACCAAATAAGACACTGCAGTCCGTGTAAGTCGCAGCAGGGTGGTTGTTTCTGGGATTCTGGAACCACTACACCAGGCACCAGCGATTATGGCACATTGAAAATCACTTAGATCACATGCCTTAGCTGTTCAAGGCTTAGCTAAACAGTAACTGAACCTCTTAACCTGGTTTACACATATATATTCAGTTGCAGTCAAGCGTTTTGGGGGAGCAGGCTGTTTGAGCAAGTGTGCGTAATGAAGTGTCCACTATGCAGGCCTACTATAATTTAAATCAACGTATATATAACAGCCAGCACCCGATCTACTAAAGGCCATTTTACAACAACACATTTTAGAGAAGACAATATTCCATATGCATTTTTGCCAGCTGGTTATTTTTGGGCCATTTTCCAAATTTTTACTAAAAGCACAAATAGCACATTTCAACTAGCTGAGGAACTGGATGCTGCTCGAGAGAGACAGTCAAATAAGCCATGCAGGCTTCAAACATATCACTGAATATACACATAAAACCACCTGTCTAATGTTGTGCAGGTCCCCCTTGTGCCTCCAGTACAGCTCTGACCCATCAAGATATTAACTCCACAAGACCTCTGAAGGCATCAAGATGGTAGCAGCAAATCCTGTAAGTTGTGAGGTGGGATCTAAATGGGTTGGACTTCTTTGTCCCACACATCCCAGAGAAGCTTGATCGTATTGAGCTCTGAGAAATTTGGAGACCAAGGCAACACCTTGATCTCATTTTCATGTTCCTCAAACTATTCCTAAACAATGTTTGCAATGTTGCAGGCTGCATCACCCTGCTGAAAGAGGCCACTGCCATTGAGAAATACCGTTGCTATGAAGGGGTGTATTTGGTCCACAACACACTGTCTCCACTAGCTTGCCGCCTTCTCCAGGTAAAGGACACGCACACACCTGGCTGTCCACATCAACTTGAAGAACCGACTGTTCGCTTGCCTAAAATATAACAGCACATGTTATTCAATGTCATTTATTTCACCTGTCAGTGGTTTTAATGTTATGGCTAATTAGTGTATATAAAGAGAATGCCAGTTTTAAGAATTCAAACTCCAAATTTTTAATATTTAATAGAGCCCAATGGGTTTTTTTGTCTTTTTGTGCATTTTTGAGGTAACAGACATCCAGAAATCTGCTTACTGTTTGGGTTCATTTAGGTATGTGTGGGTTTGTTTGTTGTACTGTAAATAAATTGCTGTAAATAAAACTCCTGATACAGAAACGTACACAAGCATTCTGTAACAAATAAACCAAGGGTAACAAATAATCTCAGGCTGGTACGTTACAATGCAATAGCATAGATTCTCAGTCTTCGCCAGTCAGAACAATAATCATCATAAGAGTTTAGAGAGATTTATTGAAGCCTCAATATTAGGCAACCAATCATTTCCGGAATTTTAATTAAAATGCTTTTTGGAAATGCCTTCATGTTTTCAGGCGACAAATCCACACATCAAGAAGACATGGTTATGATTAGCAGATCATTTGTATACTCTTTCTATAGTTTCCATGGGAAAAACGTATCTTTTCCGATGGCAACAGTTTTTGGGATTAGACCCCACGCCGAACTCAAAGAGCAATTGACTGGACATTTCCAAAGGCACTCAGGGACAAAAAATGGATGGAGCGGTAAAAATAAAATGAATGTGCACGTGGTGAAGGGTCATGTGACTATATCACAATGATAACAGAGTTGGCGGTATGGGCACCCTGCTGCTTCTGTGTCAGTAGGCTGTGCACCCCCCCAGGCCTGGACACATGCGGCAATACGGTGCAGGAGGGAGTCGTTCAGCCATTGCATCTTCTCTTGGCCCTCAAGATCCTGCAGATTGGCACTGGGACCGAGTTGACATTCAGGCTAATTGGGGAAACATCAGAGGACCTGGAAGTCCATAGACACACGTGTAGACGGACGTTGTCTTGTTGAAAGACTGTACCAGGGTGGCGTCTCAGGAGTGGCAAGGCAGGATGTCACTGACGTAGCGCTGTGCCGTCCCTGAATACCCTGAATCACTACCAGAGATGACCTTAAGTCATACCCTCTGACTCCCCACACCATGACACCAGAGTATCTCTCCTGGCAGGATTGGTCCTCTCCCTTCGATGCCAACACACGCACACACGACGGTCATCCACGATGACGCGGAACCGAGATTCATTGCTGAACATGGAACGATTCCACTCGCCATCAGTCCATGCCTCCCAGTTACAGCGCCACTCCAAAGACAGTCCACCCTGTGCTGGTGTTAATGGCAGCCTACACACGGGAGGGTGAAACCACAGACTGATGCCAGTCGTCGAGACAGTGTGAGATGACATGAGTGTTGTAGAGAGTCCGATACCTGTGTCTGGATGGCAGACACAGATATCATGTGGTTCTGTAATAATTGGTGCACAATACAACAATCCTCCCAACATTGGACGACTGACATCTGCATGCCCCGCATGCCTGGCAATTGCACAATAGGACCACCCAGCCATGCAGACCTGCAATGCGACCCCTATCAGACTCCATTAACTGCTGACAATGGCGTCTAATGCATCTACGAGGCATCCTCTGTGTCTGGTGACTAGACGTGCCAGCTTCTTGCAAATCAAATTATTTAAATACTCATTTCTGGTCTGCACGTGCACCAAATTACATCCAAATCAGTCCATTACTTCTGGATGCTTCTTTTGGTCACTTGGCATATATTCCATAAAACCTTCCTTGCACTCCATATCATTGCATGACAGATCCTCAGTTACTTAGAATGTAGCCACACAGCAGCAAATGAGTCTGAAAACCAACATATTGTATTGGCACAAATATAATACGACCCCCTCACACTTTTTAGTAACTATTTTTAGAAAAAAGCTTTTGGAATACCAAATCTTACCCTTATAAAGAAAAATATTTTTATTTGACAAAATCATATAAGTTAACCAGCAACCACAGTTTAAAAAGCTACCACAGGCAATCAGATTACGATAAGCTGAAAAAACATTCCAAAAAAACAACTGTATTTCTTTTTGGGCAGTGAGTAGTAGATAATAAATATTACAAACTCCACAACGCTTTTCAGGGCGAAGAGTATTTTTGAAGCAGCAGACCCACGGGAAAGGCTGAGCTATGCTAATAAATGACACGACAGCTCTTTTTATATGAATGTTACTATCTTTGTTAACGGCCACTATCGGTTTAATACTAAC
Source organism: Mormyrus hasselquistii (assembly GCA_026779605.1). NCBI lineage: Eukaryota > Metazoa > Chordata > Actinopteri > Osteoglossiformes > Mormyridae > Mormyrus > Mormyrus hasselquistii. Next base: position 12,351,948 of record JAODKE010000125.1, read on the forward strand.
AGCGGCACAGTCAGGGAAGCCAACAATTCAGGCACACGCGTTAAACACACACACCGCCAGGTATGTATGACGCTCACGCATTCTGACTCTCCTGCTCACGCAAGCAATCTTACAGCAAATCTTTATTACAGTAAGTCGAGGCACTCGTTACAAAATATCGTATGTGGCGCCATCTATTCCCCATTTTGTCTTGGCCTGTCTAGGCCCCAAATATAAGACTACACCACCTTCTCAGACATATTTTGAGGGAAAAAAACCCATCTTATCTTCGGGTCAACGTGGTAATTTTCATAAGCTAAGCACTTAAATGAATCATTCCATTTCACCTTCAGCTATTCGTCTTCTGTATTGAATTTCTCATGTTAATTAACCCTGAAAGTACTGAAGAAGCATTCGTAAAAATAAGCCCACACATCTGTCTACCTCTCTGCAGACCTAAACCCCACCGCAACCTGGAGTAAGACAAGTCCTTTCTTAAAACCTCTAGGATTACTGTGCTGGAGGAGCATGTTTACTTTGTTACAGACTATACTTCAACACTGTATTGGAACTAGTACATCCTATCTCAAGAGGGATGAGTCCAATTCTCCAGCAGTATCTTCCTTATCCCAAGAAAGTGTCACTGTCTCATTGGAGTACATTGGATACAAGCACACAAACGTCTAGCTCCATAGGATCTACTCTCCTGATCGCAGCAAAGTGCAAAACACATTCTTACCCATTGCTAATTCGTATTAAATGTGTATTGCGCAATGAATACTTGGGAGAAAAAGCCAAGTTGTGGAAAAAGTGGCGAAGCACTGCATGATTTATTAGACATCACACTCAGCCTATTATTGCAAACCATTTGGTCAGTGAACATATTGCGCCTCTGGCTTAACTTGTCAAACATATTTTTTCCACTGATCCAATGCTACAATTAATTTTGTAAATCCACAGGGGCTCCTCCAGATAAACATTCCTGTGCCCGTGGAACAAAAGCTCTGATGTGGATTCAGCAAACTACAGAGACCCAGCGCATGGGGTGCAGGAAGAAAGTACAACTATCTGGAAAAACATGTGCAAGTGACTGTTAAACATACTGTGGCAAAACAGTGACGAAACTATTACGTCTAGAATGTTTTCGATATTACAGCAATAGTAAGAACACAGAGTACGACACAGAATTTTCTTTTTTTCACGTCTTTAGAACTGAGAACTAAGATAATCGGTTAAAGGCCGTCCATAGTATATTTATATACATTAAATTGCTGCAAATGAATCCATAAATTTAGAATATAAACCAAGGTATAAAAAAGGCAGTGTGTCAAATTAGCAGAAGAGGTAAGTAGCCAAACAGTTAATAGCCAAGGTCACCAACAGCAAATATTAAAAGTACCATAATTTTAAAAAGAAAAAAAACTACTAGTCGTAATGTAAGCAAAGCAAATTTTAAGCAAATATTTAGTATCAACACCTGTAAAGCTGCTAGCAAATGGTTGTTTAAGTATCCTCAATACATTTGATTGAAACTGAAATTAAACTGATGGGATTAGTGCAAGTGCACTATAACATTTGAAGTAGCCTTAAAACTATGGCTGAATATTACTGGAGGGAAAAAAAAATTAAAAACAAAAAAATCACACTGCCATATTTGGAATCTTTCCAATTAATAATATGGTACTTATTCTTGTATAAAACAAAAAAGTAGATCAAACTGTACCCAATATAAATTATACCTAAATTAGGGCTGGCCGATATCATATCGATAAATCGCACATGCCCAATAATAACCAGGCCTTCAAATGAGAGGCAAAAGTGGTGGTACTTTCTGTAGTTTATAGTCTGACGCATTTATTAAACATACAGATCTGCCAAATACTGATTACTACAATTTGGGTGTCATAAAATGCCTTAATATTTTAGTTATACCACTAATCTGCTAAAATTGTGGGTATAAATATACATCCATCTAGTACCAAAAATCTGGCATCTGGCCAAATATTTTGCCTGTCGAGCTCTGGTGATTATTGTGCATGCACGATATAATATCGATATATCATCGTCCAGCCGTAAGCTAAAAAGAACTCATTATCTACCAAGACAGTCTGTCTTTACTAGGAAAGGCAAATCAGAAGTTCACTTTCATGGTAATTCACCAAAACGTCTGGTACACTGACAATTCAATCGTATTTGAAATTTTATCAGGAACAAATTTCAGATAACATGAACTTAAAGAATATTTTTATGATAATTTTATATGTATATAGTGATAATTAACAGCAGCATAATCAGATTCTCTTACACCAGTTGCCATTAGTTGTGCCAACAGACAACATATTGCTGACAAAACATTCAGTTTTGCTCAAAATCATTTCTATGGAATTAAAAACATTTCCATACAGCAAAAGATGAATGTCTTCTGGTGATCAATTCTTGTTAGTCTTGCTTGTTTTTGTTAAATTTCTAGCAAACATCATACACTATGAGGGAGCAGGACCAAAAACCATGATTGGCCTATAGAACACATGCAGAGCTTATGGAAAAACAGCAAAGGTAGACGTCAAAATGAATAAACTACACACTTAGAAAATGGAAAAATTACAGCTAATTATATCGTTGCTAAATATTATTTAAAATGGCTGAACTATTATTTGATTTTACAGTTATTTGCGAATTTATTTTTATTTTATTTATTTTCGAGTATTCGAATATTCGACAATGCTGATTCATTCCTACCTCGGAGCATGTCACCACATTTAAAACTTGTCAAAAACATGCTGAGTGATGACTTCTTGGGCTATATCAGATTCCTGTGTGGCACAGTACACTGTTTCTACTGCTCTATGCATCAAAGGACACCCAAAATGACATTATGAGATAACTATTCTACAGAATTAGCCTACTGCGAGTTCCCATTTCTGCACTTTCCATGACATAGGATACACATAACCCATGATAATCTGCATGTAATCACCCAGTATTTACACCCTGCAGTCTAATGTAATCTCCACACCCCTGTGCAACAGCAATCTTGTCAACCAATGTGGTTTTCATCTTCATATTTAAGCGAGATAAAGTCTACGCTTTTCATTATAGTTTTTTTACTTATAGCAAAAACAGTGAACCAAATTTAATGATATTGGTTTAAGAACAGGAGCGTTCATAAAAGTACTGGTGTTTTATAATGGCGGAATTTACCCAGGTAGAGCACCACTAATAAGGGATATTTTCTCTGCGCTTCTTGTTCTTACAGGAGTGAGCCAACGTCAGTAGTGTGATGAAGAATCTGTGCTATACATTTTTAGGTCACTGACATCATGCATTGAAGAGGCACTTCGAGTACAATACTTACTACTTGATTTTTTTATGCCAGCGCTCAGCTTCTGTAAATATTTAATATAGGTATCAGTTACCTTCAACAGAACCCCGTAAAAAGTGAAATATCAGGTAAACAATTACTTGTACTTTCTTTAATCAATCAACTATAATATGCTTAGGGATCTAGTAAATCATCAGTCACATACAAGGTAAACCAGGAAATGAAACAAAACACTCGACATACTCATCTTACACTGGATGAAAATTTTTTTATAAAAAAACTGATGTTTTGACAGTAAATTTGAAAAACCCTTCATAAAATTCATAACTTACATAATTGTAAGAACATTAAAACAATAAATCGCAGTAAGGGTGAATTCGTTAATGTTGTAAATCGGTCCTTTAAGGACAGCTCCAAAACTACATATTGATTGTTAGCCATATAGTATAAATGCAATATCGAATATATACCATCATTTTGCATACTAAACACAGCCGTATTACTTTTCAACCAAGGAGTGAATATTAAATAAGTGACGTGTATGTATATAATTATTATGATACTGTAATATCAATGGAAAAAAGAGGCAGTATACAGTATAGTATTTTTTAAAAAGTAAGTAATATGTGCTTACGAATCATACTTAACTGATTCCAATCGGGAAAATTTACTTGTCAAACTATTCAATAAAATAATAATAATAATAATAATAATAATAATAATAATAATAAATAGTTACGACCTGACCTTTTACTATGTTTGACATTCCATCAGACATTAAATGACATGCCTATGTCAATCCAAAAGGCACAGTTATGTGAAGCTTGCATTAAAACCTCTTTCACTGGGACGTAACCATTTTCTTGCCAGAGGCTATACGATAAGTGTAGTATATTATAGTATAATTTATTGTTGGCAAATAAGGTTTGTTATTGTTAACTTTGTTTAGATGTTGGCACAAACAAATACACACCGGTTAAAAGACTCTGAAACGGATCGAATGGTGTGACAAAGACGACACTTTAACATCGTTCATATACGAGCATAGTTAAATCGACGTTCATTCAATGGATGGAGTAGAAAAACAAAACAAAGGGAAAAGACGTGAGAAATGGAAAAAAAATGCCATACCAGATAATCCATGTATCTGCTTTGTTAGTAGTTAAGCGTAGCCGTATTCTTCCAAATAGATAAGTCGTAAAGGTAGATTCGCTTCTTGCTTGAGTATTTTGTGTATGATGGATGCATTCAAAACACTGTATTGTCAGCACGGTGCTTTGTATTCCCCGCCTTTTCACACAAAACAGAATCGATATTATAATTCCTTGAGCTGCTGGCTGCTATGGTTGAAAGCTTGGTCGTGCAACCAAATGTTAACGCAGCGGTCTTTAGATCTTCTTACAAGTGAAAGTCCAAAACCCGAGGACGGTACACTATCTGCCGCCCCTTTGGTCACACAGTAAGTGGCGCGTTTGGGTATTTTACAAAATACAATGTTACAGGAACTGTAGATCCTGCTTTCCTTTTGCGTGGGGTAGTCATCTGATCAGGAGAGGAGGCACGCAGCGGTGCACGCCTCTATCAGCTGTGAAGCCGCGTCCTGCGCTCCTCCCTGTCATGTGACGATGGACTTTCTTTTGTATTTTTTCTCTTTCCTTTCTCGGTTCGCCGGCGATGTACTTTTACTTTAACTGGCCGTTTCTTGAGCTGCTTAGATCGAAGTTTTACAAAATATCTTGCCTAACGCCTTTTTTTATGAACTAGACGATGTTAGAGATCAATTCACCTGTGATCACCGTTTTACAAGATTTTCAATAACACGTTCAGGCAGACTGCCCGTTAAGTTATTTCGTATCATCATATATGCATTCAGATACATTTAAAATAACACACTGTGATAGATATGGTACAAACATACATGCAGTTTATTCTACGAGTGGTTCAGTGGGTGAAGATGCTGTGTCTGAGATTGGAATGTCATCTGTTTTAATCCCAGGGTTGGTACAGTGAATTCAGCATTGGGCCCCTTTTAAATCCTTTTAAATGGATATTGTGAACCAAAGTATTTTCCTTAGTAGGATTTTAAAATAGAGCTTTGAGGAATGCTCCCTGGGTGTTATATTAAAGGCCTTTGTGTTTGTTTTGATTGCAGGTATCTTGTTTGCTGATTTTGCTGATCTGGTTTTCTAGTTGTTGAACTGTTGGTGATAAAAACGGCTACCACCAGCCGTGTGCACTTAGCCAACATTGTTATTAGTAAAACAACTGCACTTTGTTGCACAAGGACCAGTGAGTCTATATGTAAATCCACTGAGGAAGCCTTGGCTCGGCTAAGTGTCTCCTTGTTCTCGCTACATGTTGCCTCTGCTTCCAGTACATATCTCAATCTACCCTCTACAACTCCAGGCTATGCTGGTTCCAGGGACCCTGAGACCCCCCTTTAGCCTTTCTTATGACTTGACCCAATGTGGTGGAAGACCAGTTGGACACTGGGGCACCGTCACCTTCAGTACCCCTGTCAACTGAGGGTACCCCCCCTCAATGCCAGCAGGTATGAGAATGTGAGAAATGTCTTGAGTGCTAGTGTACTTATTACCGGCCCAGCAGGGAAGTGTCCTAATACTGTTGGGGAAGTCCATGAATTGCCAGGTGTACTGATGCTACAGACGGATTGACTGTTGTTTGAGGCCTTGTGGGATGCATGCCTGCAGCTCCGACACAGGATATTGCAGTCCAAGTGGACCTACCAGTCATACACCACTCACTGTTCATCTGCAAATAGTTGCTCCTTGTCCTAGCCAAGGATAAAGAGGTTTTTCCGCAAGGTGAGCTCTCCTCCGTGCCTGCCAAACTGCATTCTGACCTTTTTCAGCTAGTGACAAGTGCCGATTCCTTTGCCAATAACCTACTAGTTTAAGTTCAGTTAGAGAGTGGCCTGATGTCAGTTCTGAGAGTTCTGCCCTGGCTTTTAAATCTCCATTCACAATGCCTCCTGCAAGTTCTTAGCTACCTTTCATTGACCCTACACCATTATCAAACGTTAGTCCAGTGAACTATCGTGTCTGGCAACCCAGCTGCTGTTCCATCGAAAAGGTATATAACATCAGTCTGTTAAAGCAATGGCTTAAACCACGACCCCTCCTATTCACAATCAGCATGAGGCCACTGGAACGTGCCCACATTATCCAGCACCTGTAGGAGGTATATCCATCCATTAACTTCCGCTTATCCGAGGTCGGGTCGCGAGGGCAGCAGGGAAACCCAGACTTCCCTCTCCCTGGCCACTTTCTCCAGCTCCTCTGGGGGAATCCCGAGGCGTTCCCAGGCCAGCCGAGAGACATACGTCCCTTCAGCGTGTCCTGGGTCTTCCCCGGGACCTCCTCCCAGTGGGACATGCCCGGAACACCTCACCAGAGAGGCGTCCAAGAGGCATCCTAAGCAGATGCTCGAGCCACCTCATCTGGCTCCTCTCAATGCGGAGGAGCAGCGGCTCTACTCTGAGTCTCTCGGGAATGACCGAGCTCCTCACACTATATCTAAGGGAGAGCCCAGCCACTCTGCGGAGAAAACTCATTTCGTTTCATTACTCGCAATCTTGTTCTTTCGGTCACTACCCACAGCTCGTGACCATAGGTGAGGGTAGGAATGTAGATCAACTGGTAATTCGAGAGCTTTGCCTTTTGACTTAGCTCCTTCTTCACCACGACAGACTAATGCAGCGCCCGCATCACTGCTGACGCCGCACCGATCCGCCTGTCGATCTCCCACTCCATCCTTCCCTCACTCGTGAACAAGACCCCAAGATACTCAAACTCCTCCACTTGGGGAAGGACCCCCTCCCTGACCTGGAGAGAGCACTCCACCCTTTTCCGGCTGAGGACTATGGTCTCGGATTTGGAGGTGCTGATTTTTATTCCAGCTGCTTCACACTCAGCTGATTAGGCCAACAGAACCACATCATCTGCAAAAAGCAGAGACCTAACCCTGAGGTCACCAAACTGGACACCTTCAACGCCCTGGCTGCGCCTAGAAATTCTGTACATAAAAGTTATGAACAGAATCGGTGATAAAGGGCAGCCCTGGCGGAGTCCAACCCTCACCGGGAACGATTCCGACTTACTGCTGGCAATGTGGACTAAGCTCTGACACTGGTTGTACAGGGACCGAACAGCCCTTATAAGGCAGCCCGGCACCCCATACTCCTGGAGCACTCCCCACAGGGCTCTCCGAGGGAGGCTGTCGAATGCCTTCTCCAAGTCCACAAAGCACATGTAGACTGGTTGGGCAAACTCCCATGCACCCTCAATTATCCTGCTGAGAGTATAGAGCTGGTCCACTGTTCCACGGCCAGGACGAAAACCACACTGCTCCTCCTGAATCCGAGGTT
>JAODKE010000125.1:12372683-12387382 GCA_026779605.1 Mormyrus hasselquistii
GAATCAGTTAACTGAAGATGATGATTAGTTTTTTAATGTGTTTGGGTTCACTGTCATGGCCACATGATTTTATGAAAACCATAAAATTTCTCTGAAAATAAACCTGAACTTGTAAATACAAAAAGTAAGCCTGTTCATCACACACACACACAGATGTAGAAAAACAGTCCCACTTTGGATCATGCAAAATTACATGCTTTAGTTTGCCTTGATTTCTTTCCTGTGGAAGCAGTTTGAAATTACTTCATCCACCCATCTTCAAGTACTTATTCAATACGGGTTCAAGGAGATCCTGCAGTCTATACAGAAAACACAAGGCACCAAGCAGGGAAGCACCTTATATGGGAAAGCCAGCCCATTGCACAGCAGGTACACATATTCACACACATTGTTAGACTGCAGCAGGAAATGCAGCACAGGCCAAACAATGACCATGGTGCTACCCATACACTGTACGACTGCTATTAAACATTACATAATTTGTCCATGATGTAGTTCGAATAGCTTCTACACTTGATTCAAATTAAATAGATCTAAACAACAGCCATTAACTACATACTAGTCACCAAAAGAAGAGGAGATTTGGATTGGGTTATTTTTTTTTCCTTAATAGCCTTAACTTTCTTCCCAGAAAATCTTAAAAAAAACAACAACAACATTGGATGGAAAATCCCATGGAGTCCAAGACTTCATGCATCTAGGAATAGCAAACGTTTACTATTAAAACTGACTGCACTAGCCAACCTCTTTTCAATTCACTCTTTAGCAAGGAAAAACCATTTGAAAAATATGTCGCTGGGCTTTAAATTAAAGCATCCATCCATTTTTGAAACCGCTTGTCCTGTTTAGGACTGCAGGCTCCGCAGTCTATTTCCGAGGCTCGGGGCGCAAGGCAGGGAGTATCCAGGATGGGGATGTTAGGGTTGGTTTGGGAGGGAGGTGCAGAAAAGGCCACGACAACGCGGGGAGGACATGCAAACTTTACAGACATGGAACTATGGCGAAGCCCCTAGTTCCAGAGGTGTGAGGCGACATTGTCAACCACTGCATCACCGTGTACCCCGAAAGAAAACATACAAACAAAAAAAATCTGGACTACATTCGACAAACTGGAGCTTTCACTTAAAATGACTGTCATAAGAATCTGAAAACGGGACTAGATATATTTTGAAATATTCTTTTGAGGCATTCGATTTGTATTGCCATTGTAGTTTTCTTCCATTCTTGGAATAACGCTGACAGAGTTAAGCACAGATTGAATTTCTGACACTGCAAAGTTTTTCCGCTATTCAAAGAGTTGCGCTCTGCGAAATAGGTAATAAAGGTACACGAGTTAATTAGTTATTCAACACACTGGCGTGCTTTATTACAATCTACGAAATCAGAAACTGTATAGGGATACAGCTTGCAACAGTTTTTTTATAACTCTTCCCAGGCTCCTCGCAAAAAAAATCACTTTGATCCCAACGGGAAACTGTGGTAGATTCGTGTTGCCTGGTCGATTGTCTTGCGTGGCTCCTCCCTCGATTATTCAGGCTGATGACGTATTGCTGGCGCTGTTGCCGTTTCAGAAAGCTTATGGCATCTGGAGCGAGGACTCGTTTGAGCTGTAACTCTAGGCAGCAGGGAGTGATTGCTGAGTCGCATTTTTATTATTATTCCGTTTACCAAAAGAGTTTGTTTAAAGATATGAAAAGTAACAGTTTTTAGGTCCTTGGCTGTTTCGCTACTAATAATCCGACGAAACTGAAGAGGAGTCGCAGTGAATCGCTGAAAGTGCCCGGACTTGTGTGAGTTGAGTTCGGACTGATTGAGTAGTTTCTGTCGGAGAGTTTCTCTCTGTTTATACCGCTCTGGTTGCTCCGCATTATGGCGTTAAGGGCGCGGGCTTTATATGACTTTAATTCCGAAAACCCCGGCGAGATTTCAGTGAAGGAAAATGAAATCGTTACTTTGTACTGTGAGCAAGACATAGAGGGTTGGTTGGAGGGAGTGAACAGTAGAGGGGAGAGGGGGCTCTTTCCTGCCTCCTACGTGGAGATTCTGAAGAACACGGCTCCGTCTTATAACAATAACATCTCGGCCGGGGACGGGTATCAAGCCTCAAAGTATGCCAATATCTCTGGTAGCGGCTATGATACATCTTACAAAACACAGCCAATAGATGAAAACTTATCAAAGACTAGTGCTCCTAGTTTTACCAGCTACCCAGTTCCAGTTCAACATCCACCCAGTTATCAGCCCAGTCAGGCGAGTGACGATGATTGGGATGATGAGTGGGATGACAGCTCCACAGTTGCAGATGAGCCTGGAGTCATTGGTGGAAGTTTTCCAGACTATGAGGGGAATGGACCATCCACATACAGGATGTCTACTTCATCGATGCCTCGAGGTGGAACTGCCCAGCAGGCCAAGAGCTCAGCAACCGTCAGCAGAAACCTCAACAGGTTCTCGACCTTTGTGAAATCTGGAGGTGAGGCTTTCGTATTGGGCGAAGCTTCTGGCTTTGTCAAGGATGGGGATAAGATTTGCGTTGTGATGGGCCAGTATGGACCGGAGTGGCAGGAGAACCCTTACCCATTTGTATGCTCCATCGATGACCCCACCAAACAAACCAAATTTAAGGGTATGAAAAGTTACGTGGCGTACAAGCTGACTCCCACTCACACACAGAGTACCGTCAGCAGAAGGTATAAACATTTTGACTGGCTGTATACTAGGCTGGTGGAGAAGTTTCCTGTTATTTCCGTTCCTCACATCCCCGAAAAGCAGGCCACTGGAAGGTTTGAGGAAGACTTCATTTCAAAGCGGAGGAAAGGCCTGATCTGGTGGATGAACCACATGACCAGCCATCCGGTTTTGGCCAGGTGTGATGTTTTTCAACACTTCCTCACATGCAGCAGCACAGATGAAAAGGCTTGGAAACAGGGGAAGAGGAAGGCGGAGAAGGACGAAATGGTTGGTGCCAATTTCTTCCTCACCATTAGCACCCCCGCAGTTCCACTTGACCTACAGGACGTGGAAAGTAAAATCGATGGCTTCAAGGCTTTCACGAAAAAAATGGATGACAGCGTGGTGCAGGTTAATACCACCTTCAACGAATTTGCCCGAAAGCAGATTGCTGGATTTAAGAAGGAGTACCAGAAAGTTGGATTGTCCTTTAAGATCCTCGGTCAGGCTTTTGAACTTGACCAGCAGCAGTTCTCTGTCGGCTTAAACCACGCGATCGCATACACGGCGGAAGCTTATGACACCATTGGAGAGTATTTTGCTGAGCAGCCCCGACAGGATCTCGACCCCGTGATGGACCTTTTAGCCCTCTACCAAGGGCATTTGGCTAACTATCCAGACATCATTCATGTCCAGAAAGGTAAAGTCATTGTCCCGCCATACGCCCCTCTTTCTGTGTGAGCTTCAGTCTAAAGTAAAGCTGTTCAGTGCTGCACATGTATTAATCTCTTTCTGAGCCAGTCCTTTAACTGAAAAAGACACTTGTTGGTAAAGTAAATCTGTGTGCTGCCTTTTAATCACATTTCCGTTGGCGTAGCGTCACTTTTTCTAGATGCACTGTGGCTTCTGCATTGCTCGAGTTAATAAAAGCCTAAATTTTGTATTAAATGAAAAGTGTCTGTTGCAGTGAGGACATGCAGTTCATGGTTAGTATTAGATACTTTATTGTGTTGCTTCCGCTGCATGCTTTCAGCACAGTTCACCAGGTGATTCCTTTTTCCCCAGCCTTGAATAGAAGATTAACTCAGTCAAAATAACCAGCATGCCATTAGGCAGAAACTTATTGCACATTTTAAGGCAACTCCTACTGCTTTATGAAGGATTTTTGTTTGCCTCATTTTGGGGAGGAGTGCATTTAGGGGCCAGTTAAATCACATAAATAAGTCATGACTCACGACTAATTAGATCAAAGTGCATGAAACTAGGATAGGATACTTGTTTCACAATGTAAAATAAAAAAGATAAAGCAGAGTAAGAAGATAAAAGCAGAGTAAAATGAAAATAGTGCAGGTTAGTAAGTATCTGATTACAAACCCCAAATCCAGCACAAGGAGTTTAAAATAAAGGCTTCATGCTTGTGTTAACCTGATCAGGAAAAGTCATTAACAAAACGTTTACTTGTACTAATTTTTTTAAGCAGTCATGAAGATGCAATAGCAAAACACAGGAGAAATTACACATTATAAAGTATGACATTATGTGTTACGCCCAGATTTGGGATAAGATCCAGTTTATCATATTCCACTGTGGAAAAATACAGAAAGGGTTTAATCATATTAGACATTGGCAAATTTGATTTGAAATCTTTGGCCCAAACCTGACCTGTGCAACAGGTTAATGTTGAGCACAGCTGTGGATGGGCAAATTTGGCTTTCAGCATAAGCTGCTAATGTGCTAATCAGGAAAATTCACAGGACATATTAGTGTAACTACGTTCCCTGTAAAAGCTGAAGCAGTCAGAGAGGGTGTATCTGATTGCATACAGGGAAACAATCATTTCTGTGTATGATTAACCGCAGTGAGATCAAGTGAAAATTAATGATGTGGATTTATTTCTGTTGGCTGTTGAGAAAAGTGACAGAACCAGCAGTCAAAGAGCATAGTCTAATATTTTTAAATCGTACCGTACATGTCCATTTAATATTGCACTACTGTGATGTATACCAGACAGACATTTAATCGTTAAAAAAAGGTCACAAGGTTTTCATTTCGAAAATGCACCAAATTAATTGCATACTTCAATGCAGCCGTTTTTGGCTCCATTCCTGTCATAATCTCCAAATTGAGACCCAATTCCAATCCAAAAAAATTCATTCTTTTTTTTTTCCCCTCACGTGTATTGAGAGAAGAAAGCCTATTGACACCTAGGTGTGTGTGTGAACGACGTTTAGGAGGGCAGTTTGAATCGAGATTGAGTGTGGGAGATCATCTGTGACGCTATAATTCCTTTGTTGTTTTTACCTCTCTGCAGACTGACCCTGAGTTCACTGAGTACAGGTTGGGTGGGGTTTGTTTTCCAATAAATTAACATTGGGTTTCAATCATGTGTATCTCCTGTGTAGGTGATCTGTCCCCAAGTCCAGAAGGTCGTGGATTCAAAACCCACAACCAACATAGTGGTGGTGTTGTGGTTGGGTCCTTTTGCGATGCTCTTAATCTCAACAGGAATGCCAGCCACCCCTGTTCTCTGAACCCAAGTTTGCTTCTCTTCTTTGCTGTTTCTGATAAAAGGTTCTGATGAATATAAATATGCCAGAAATAATGGCTGTTTTACCTATGATGCTTATAGTGAATGCAAAATTGTTGTATGGAATTGAGTTAAAAATGAAATTCAGAAAATATAAATGCAAACATAACACAAACAGAAGAATCAGGGCAAAAGGGCTAAATACTCAAAACACTCCTTTTGGTATTCTGGGGAAAAACTTAAATCACTGGAAGTCTATGAATACTCTTATGAACTAATTGTGAGAAATATTTGACTGATGACAGGCCATTTCACGCTCTTTTGCAAATTCCAATCATGTTTGTATGCTTGCTTGTTCAGTGGTTACCTGGCCTCAGTATTATAAATGCCCAAGCTGGCTCTGAAATGGACCAGTCATTAACTGGTTTCTCATGTGTTCTTTATTTAGCTGGTTAAATGAGAATGGATGTTTTTGTTCTTGTGCGTAATGCATACTCTGAAAGCCCAGTTGTGTCAGGAGTTGAAAATAAGCAGCTAAACACAGGCCCTGAAAAAGTGGTGCATAAGATTTCCGTCATTGCAAGTCTAGATATTTTGCACCTAGGAGGTCAACTGTTGTTTTGGTAAATAACTTGAATACCTGTTCTATGTTATGATCTTCTATAATGTTCAGTATTTCATGTATTGCCACTAACTGGTTGAACTTGTGAAGTTACAGGTTTTGTCAGTGTGTTATTAGCATAGTTTAGTACGATAATTTAGCATCATTTGAAGCTTTTTGGCACATTATTTAAATATATCGCTGATTGTGATTTCATTAGGATTTAAAATGGGAGTTCTGTTCTCTCTTCTCCATTGTCTTAGTGCTGGTCATATTAAGAAGTGTCTTTTCTAGATGTCGAAGATGCCAGTGTTTCCAAAAAAAAGGGGGAAAAAAAACATACAGCAATTGGCAATTCTAGAATAATTGTTGTAATAGAAATGGTTTCAATTTCTCCAAGCAGCCAAAAACCTCTTGGTTAACTCTTAGTTAAATGTTATTCTTTACATTTACTCCGTTATGATTATACTGTGTATACTTTTGCTAGTAGCTTATTAAAACCTATGTAAATGTTGCATATTTAAAGATTTGTTTTCCCCCTTGTTTTGTGTACTGAGGAAAAGCTTTTTACATGCCATGACATGAATTTCTTATTCATTATTGAAAATTCTAATCAGCTTTGTTCCCTTTCATTGTAAAGAGGCAGGTACCCTTTGCCAACCAATCAGCAGTGCAGTGATTCACAAATACTTATCCATCACTTAGGCTTCCACCATTGTTTCTCCTGCTCTTGAGGTATAATATTTGAAAAGCATTTGTGATTACAAACTCGCATGTTGCCATGGCACTTTTTTTAACATAGGTGGACCTGACATTTGATCTGCGATTATGGTGCAATTGGAAGTTTCCATTGTGCGATTTGCCAGTTTAATGGTTACAAAGCACCCCCCCCCCCCCCCAATTATACTGGCATTATAACAAAGAGCAAATGACTGTGTAAGTTCGATGGCTTCCGTTTGGTTTGGAGGGCCCTCAAAAGCACATGTGTGTGACGCGGTTCCTTGTCACTCTTTCTGTCACTTTTGAACTGGTGATGGAAAGACAGGTGCATAAAAATGAGGAACGAAAATATCGTGACATATGTCACAGAAGAAATTGAGCTTTAAAGTTGCTGTTTAATTTTTTCTTATTTTGTCACTTTTGTGTAGTTTTTATATAATATAGGAAGTATGTTTCCACATCACATTTTATGAATTCTGAATAATTCAGGACTAAACTTGAGAGTTGAGGTTATCAGCGAAGAAGTTGCACGGTTCCCACTGTTTATTACACTCAGTACACTCTATGGGTTGTTTTTTAACAGCCAAATCAAATGTAAATGATCTGTATGATTATGTGAGCCAGTTCTAAGGATTCAGTGTTCAGTGATTTTTTTTTTTTTGGTTTGTTTGCGATTTACACAGTTCTCAGTATCCTGATAACAAGCAGGCTATGTCCAAGAGCTGGCTTTGCACTGTAAAAAGAAAGCTAAGCTTTTTCTGATTTCTCCATGGCTAATTTGTGCACTGTGCTGTTGTCTGTTTTGATGACATGTAGCCGTTTACATTTCAGTGTGCTGAGACAAAGGACATGATTTTTGCCCACCATTTAGGAAAGCAGAAATGAGAGACCTACTTCTACCTCTGGCAAAGAAGACGTTTTTCCAATAAGACTGCATTTGCACTACAAAGGTTTAATTCTGTAGCTGTTGTGTAACAGTGTCGACGTGGGTTAACATCTGGCTTATTCAGCCGTAATGCTAAATGCACTGTATATCCTACCACAATGCTAATCTCACTGCAGTGCTGTTCATTTTCATAGTCATGTGCTATGGTCCTTTACCATCTCTCAGACTTTGCTCCGAAATTGCTGCAATAATACTGGTTGGTATGCAGGTTCAGCTGGCATACTGATTTTAATTTCCTGTACAGTATGAATTTTTCATATACAGCTATACCATATCATCGCTGAAACTCCTGCTGTAACGCTTCAAAAGGCAGCAAAATTGTATAATATTGTTCACTGCTAGACTGTGAAGGGCTGGCCCCCCATCCTGGGTTGTTCCCCCCGCAACCCGGAAAGGATAAGCGGTTTGGAAAATGGATGGATTGATGTTCACTGCTAAAAGCGCTATGGATCACTGTGCAGTGTGTACTGAGAGGGGACCCCTGTTAACTGTGTGTACATACACTTCTAACAGTCATAATGCGATCATTTTTATGTAACTGTTCAGCGTTATAGTATTTATAGCTATTCAAGTCTGTGTCTGAAAATCACATGTAGTATAATAATTTGGTTTGCAGTTAAATGCATATCGGTAAAGCAAAATTCCTAATTTTCCATTTATTTATCAGTAATGTTAAAATCATGTTGGTTAAGTAAATGTTCTTACCAAGCTAATTATATGGTAAGTATTACAGATGCACTAATTGTATTGGCCAACTATCAGTATCGGCCGATACATCGACAGTGAGCCATTTGCCGAAAGTTAAAAATTAACCCATATGTGCTGCCAATAATTCCCTTTAAAATGGTGACCCATATTGCTTTGCAGTCCCACTTACTAACCACTGCTATGTGGAATTATTTAGCAAAAATGACAGAAATGCGTTTCGCAAACAATACTCTGCTAAAATTTTCACGAGAAGGATCTGCAGTGGTACCTCAGTATATGTCCTTAATCCATTCCAGATCCTTGGACGTGTACCAAACAGGACGTATACCAAACAAATTTTGGGAAAATGATTAATCCATTCCCATAAAAAAAAAATCCTATTGTTATTGGCATATTATATGTTAATGGGGTTTTATAAAATAATTTAAGCACTGCTTAATACTAAAATACATAAATACAAATTTCACCCCCTTCGCAACGTTATCCGATCTAATAATGTCTTTGTTTTTCACAATCACAGATACCATCGTTCTCGGTATACAGTAGGAAGCTAATTCCCAAATACCTTTCAACCCTCTCTTTTTTGTCATCTCCATGGTGATCCTAACCATTTTCTTCATTGCTTGGCTCTTCTAATTAACTTTCTTAGAACTCGTGGTTAATGAATTTACCAAAAATACCAAAACACCCGAAATCACGTGAAAATTCAGAGTTGGTAGCAACTGGCGTACTGACGCTCGTGGGCAGTCATGGTTTTGTCTCGAGAGAGGCAAACAAGGATAGAGCGCTGTGTCTTGACTCATATTTGACTCGTGCAAATTCTAGCACACAAGTCGTATTCCAAACAAAGGTCGTATACCAAGTAAAATTTTTTGCGTCCAGACGGGACGTATACCAAGTTGGACTTATTGCAAAGCAGATGCATAACCGAGGTACCGCTATATTAGTAAATATTTCAGCACAACAAATTAAGTTGCTCCCCTTATGGTGAGACTGAAGAATATAAAGTTTATGAAAAACACTTCTTTTCCAATTAAGAAGGCTGATTGTGTTGTTCTTCCCCTTCCAACGTGTATTTGTGTGGTTTGTGTAATAACAGTAACACAGTTACCAGTCAATAACAAGTATTTGATAGCAAAAGATATTATGGAGTTTATCACACTTGATGATCAGCCCTTCTCTGTTGTTGTTGTCACAAATATAAAAGATGTATATATTCATAGTGCTCTGGGAATGTTGCCAGAGTTGGTGTTTTCTTACCAAAAATAAATGCTTTTTCATATTTTTGGATTGTAATTTTTAAATTTATTTGGGTGGAGTATTCCCTTTTTTAAGCAGAAACTCTCAAACAATCGTATCTGTGTCAGTTTTTAAAATAATCGGCTAACGGTGTTGGCAAGAAATTTCTTTCTAGGAACATTACTAGTGATCGGTAAAACATGCCTCTAACATTCAGTCTAAGACAACATGTGGTGAAATAATTTTTATAGAGCCAAGTACATGATTATAATCAATCAAACATGTCACTATTGAGCTGAATATACACTAACAGTATAAATGACATGTTTTATTAAATTATCTGCTAAATGTAAATGGGTTATGCCATAATTTAAATAATTGGTCTTACCATCCAGTAAGTGCTGTACCATGTTATGTGGCATTAAAGCATTGGCTCGCATAAACTCCCAGCTGGTTCACTCTGAACCCCCCCCACCCCCGCCCCCCCCAGTGAATTTTTAGAGCTGGGAATTGGTTGTTTTGCACAGTCATCCCTTCATTATAATCTAGACTATTTTGTGCCTTTTTAAGATCTTGAAGGGTCTTTGGGAAAGTTTTAAGATTTGAAATCCGAAAAAGGGAGTCTATGGGCGTTATTCTTATATAAATTTGACAGCTACATTGAAGGAACCTTCCTGAATAAATGTAGCAGGTGTTGATATTATGTATATGTAGCTGTCTTTGCATAGTATCTGTATGTGATGAGCAATAAGGGCATTATGATTGAATTCAGATAAAGATAGATAAAGCAACAATCTTGATTTCTACAGGTTTAACTGAATGATATTGCATCTCATTTAGCTTGCAGCTGTGAGTTTGAATACCTGCACAGCTTTCATCTATGCTTCCCTTGAAATTATAAACATGGGCTTTGGGACTTCAAAGCCACAATCATTGTGCTATCAGATATTCTTACCAGTACTCTTAGGGTCTGTTCTCTCGACTGTACAAGATATCAACAGCTGTGACCCTCTGTACAGTGGTGGTGTAATGGTGTACTGAAGCTCTGTTGTTTTTAAATGCTGTAAGTTGATTAAGGGCAAGAACTTTTAACCTGAAGACTGTGTTTTAAATTCTTACAGGCATCTTATTATCCTGCTCTTGAATAGTGTGCAGAATTTGTATTGCCGCAGTAAAGTGTTTAGCTCTATGAAAGGATAAAGTATGCAAGTTGCCTTTGTTAAAAGCTTCAGTTAACTTGCTAAATGTAAATATACCGAAATGTGATACTGGGTTACAATCACATGTGTCTGTTGACGTTTCTTTGAGCTACTCTAGTGTGGGTTTCTTTTGCCTTTTATGTTAACATTTATGTTAATGATTTGTTAGTTTTTATGTTCGATAGAAATGAGGTCCGAGTCTTACTTTCTTGTAATTTTCAGTCTGGATCTTGAACTTTGTTATGGAAAGTAGCTACATTTTTGGGGTTATGTTTCTTTACTTTGAAAAAGAAATCCTTGTTTTTCTGTTTGTCTCGTTGAAATAGAGAATTCTTATTCTCCCCCTGCTTACACAGTATAATGTGTGAGGACTTTAGCCTCTCTCCTCTCCTCTCCTCTGCTCTGCTGTTCAAGACGAGTAGAGATGACATGGATCCTGCAAATGATTCACACCCACTTTTGCATCACTTCTCACACCTATAAAACCACAAGAAGCTGAGCACGAGTTTGCAGGACAATGTGTTTTTATTACTTATTTTACACGCGAGCACCAAAAGCAGAACTAACGCAATGCACCGTTCTTCACAGTTAAATTAGCGCACGCACCCAAACACTGTAGTAGATTCACTCACAACATGGCAACGACGCGGGGAAAAGCTGGCGCTTGTGCCCAAGAAAGATGTTGCTACATCTGTAATATGGAATTGGTTCGGTTTTGCGCCGTCGGCCACAGACCAAACTAGTCCTCGCTGCAAAGTAACTGCAAAACTGTTGCAACCAAAGGAAGCAGCACGACAACTTTATTCCAGCATCTAAAGCAGAGACACAGCGGAGTGGGAGAAGTGCGGCTCCCAGAGAAATGAAAATACCCGCAGAACCAGCACAACATCCATTTCGAACTGTGTTCGTTAAGAGTGCGGCACAGTGGAAGGCGATAACGAACGCTGTCGCGATGCATATTGCAAAAGACATGGTGCCCATACATACTCGTACTGTGGAAAAGCCGGGATTCATTAACATGTTAAAAGTTTTTACAAGTTCCTAAAAGTGTTTACAATGGCGTGGTCTGCCATCTCACAAGCATCTTTTTTGGCTTTTTTTTTTTTTAACTTTAGAGTTAAAACTCGTTTTGAAACATTTGTCATCTGTAGTTTGATTTTGAGTAGAGGAGGGGAAAATCTATTTAAAATCGAAAATCGGATTTATTGTAGAGAAAAATTGGAGATTTTAGTTTTAGGCCATATCGCCCAGCTCTGTGTGATACAATACCTCACTCATGCCGTCCCTTGCCAAGGGGGGCTGTAGCCGTAAGATGTATTGGGCAGTAATTTAGACACTCGCCCTTCTCCACAAAAGGCCCATGAGGCCAAACCATGCAAATTGTTACGTAATCTCTTTTGATTTATTCTGCTTTTGGCTTTATTTTCTGACTGGCTCATTCAGCGCTGTAAATAGCTATACTACAAGGTTTTAATAATTAGAAATAGACCCTTTGTTTGCTCTTATGTGTTCAGGCAGTTGAAGCTATTGCGGCCTTCTGGATGCATTTGCTGATGCACTGCTGCCTCTGGAAGTTGAGAGGCGGCAGCGTGAAACAGTGTGCGTCATGGCTGTGGGAGAAGCGTGGGTGGAGGTGGGGGGTCCGTGTAAGAAAGGAGGCCGCGGCTTCAAAGCACTTTCTGCAGTTAATTACTTTTCCTAATAACAGTGTCTTGCCAGCAGCATGTGATGAAACTGCGTCGTTCTCTCCTCACTGCCGGGAGTTAGTAAATAAGTTACAGTTAAGCTTATAATTGCTCTTGTATTTGTGGCCACTGGCAGCATAGTGTTTAGGGATCCATAAGAGCGGTCTGCAGCTCGAGTCTCAGAATGGGTCCTGTTGTAGTATCATTGAACAAGGTACTTTACCCTGAATCGTTCGGTGAAATACTTACCTGTCTCATCCCCCCCACCACCACCTTTTTTTTTTCCATGGGAACTTCCAACGTGTATTTCTGTGCTTATTTTTTAAGTAATTTTGTGTAGTGCATTTGAGTTGCACTCAGAGCTCAGAAACGAATGGTATGAAATGCTCTGCCCTCCATTTCCCATTATAAATCACATGGCATATGACATCAGCGTCATCCTTATGCCTACGTGAAGGACAGCTCCGCGGAAGGAGGCTGCTGCTGCTTCGTGGTGAGTCTGTGTGCAACCAAATTCAAAAAGAGCAAAGGAAATAAAAATGTTTATCGACTATCTAATTCGCTCTTTAAAATCCTTGATATTTAGCCTCACATTTTCCATCATTTCCTTACCAACAGGAAGGTGAACCTTGGCCACGGTAGTGGACCTATACTTGGAGGGAAAATGGGAAGTGACAGTCTACAGTCAGCTAAATGACACTTGCTAGATTGCCATGACTTTCTCGCATGTGCTCATAATTTGGGCCTTTTAGGAGCTGCTGCTTTAGTTAGTCTGACGACTTCAACATTTCTTTAATGTCTCAACCTCTCTTTAAAATTCATCGACCGAATTTAGAAACGACAACAATTGTGTTGCTGTAACCTTTTAAAAATGCCATAATGTAATGGTTGTGTATCAGATTAGAATATCCTCATAACTAGGGTTGCACAGGTACCGATTCCTGATGCTGGTATCAGTGCGATACTGCACTCATATGCCCAAACACATAGAAAAATGTTAGACATGAAGAACTAATATTTATTGCATTCAAATTTAAAAACCGTGACATTTGCTTTTTTTGCTGCCTAATCAGATGTTGGCATCTAGCAAGAAATTGTCAACTGGAAACATTTAGGAAGGATAAATGCAGAGAACATCGACATTGGCAGGAGCATTTTGGACATATTTTAACATTAAGGGCTAAAGACAGAAGTGAAGCAGACTTTAAGCTCTCTTCTGCTAAAGACTCAAGAGTAGGAAGGGGCAACATGTCATTTAACACAAGCAATTTAATCAGACATCTAAAGACACACCGTGGTGCAGAATATATGATGTATGGAGTTCTGCTAATGCTACTAACTGAAGCAGTAGTTATTTAGTTATTTAATGTTATATTCAAGTTAGTTATTGTTGTATGCAACTATCGCATCAGGTTCAATGACCAATATAAGTACATCTTGGTGTTCTCTCTCTCTCTCTCTCTCTCTCATATATATATATATATATATATATATATAAAAAAATAATATAAAAACAATTGCTATCAAGTGGACCAATCAGAGTTCCTGTTGTCTGCATCGCACAACGTGCAGTTACATTTCTGGGGTGGTGCACACCACGCTATGGGTGGGGTACACAGCTAAGTCGTACTTAAGGCGATGATTTGACACTGACTAATAAATCAGCCTTTACAGTCAAGGTTTTGTTCCCCTGTAAAGACTTTTCAAGCTGAGAATTGTGACTCTTGATTATAAATGATTGAGTTGAAAACTCAGGTTTCAAATAAGGTAAATATAAATGTAATGAATTGTCATTATATATGTTTGTGGGTGTAATATTAAATGCAACACATGCATACATATGTGTGTATGTGATACATAATATGCACACACATACACATATATGCACAATGCATGTGTTACATTTTGATTTACAAAGTTAGGAAAGCTTTAAGGTTTAAGTTAAGCCTGATGTTGCCTTACATAAAGAACAATGATCACCGTCTCTCTTCCACACAGTGATATCAGATTGATACTCGGTGTTGGCTGATACCCAAAGCCCAAATGTCTGTATATGGGCAGAGAAAGTGGGATCACTGCATCGTCACTCATAACCCTGGATGATGTGAAAGCAGCCGTTCTGCACCAGTACACTCACCACACAGTAGCTAAGGTGATGAAAGAGCCTCATAATTATATATAGAATTTGGTGATCAGTGGTCATTGTTAACACACCACAGCACAGCACAGAACAACGTAAGATGTGACTTCCGTGACATAGCAGGGGGCAGCTAATTCAGGAGCTGTGCTTGGGGATGGTACCTTGCTCAGTGGTGACATGATGGTGGGGGATTCGAACTTGCAATTTTCAATTATAAGTGCGCTTCCCTAACCATCAAGCCACAACTTCACACCACAACTATAT
>JAODKE010000125.1:12387482-12423281 GCA_026779605.1 Mormyrus hasselquistii
TCTGCCTTTTACGCACACCGGTATCTTCATTTTCCGCCATTGCCATAGAGCTCAAAATAAATCGCGCCACCTTAAATCTTTGAAATGCGCTTCAGTTAAAACAGTCCGTGTAAAACAATGATACCGGTGCTGCGCAGTAGTCTACAAAGCGGGAGTGATACGATAATAGATGGACTTTGGTGACGAATTAAACGAAGCCTCGAGGCAAAGAATTTTCCTCGAACATTTTTTGTAATCGAATCATTCGAGTTACTCGAATAATCGTTTCAGCCCTAGTGAATATTGATGAAATGCGTTTAGTCATGTTTATTGAATTTCGTTAGTGAAGCACACCACATGTTATGCTGTTTTGGTATACTGTGGTTTGGTATGCTTCAGTGTTATGCACTGAAGTTGTGGTGAAGAAAGGAATAGCCCAGCAGTCAATGTCTTTTTAAAGGGGAGATCTTGTGGATGAAGGAGGTAAAAAGATGTCGGTGGTTGGGCGTCACTTTTTGCCGATTTTAAAGTCCAGCATGTTTATTAAACAAAAGGATATGCCAACATGTATAGTACCGGACAGTTGGTGTGCAGCCAAATGTTTTGCCTGTCACCTGAAGCCCTGGTGATTATTGTGCATACACGATATAATAATGATATATCGCCCAGTCCTACCTGTATCTTTACGATTTGTTATATTTCGGTACAGTTTGTCATCTCGTGCAGTCCATCTGTAACCATATATTTTCGCTCTGCACTTAGATATCTACTTGGGCCTTTAATGTTAGCTTAAGGTAAGATGGTGCATTATTGTTTTGTTTTTTGTTGTTGTTGTTGTTGTTGTTGTAGCTTTTTAACGTAGCTGGACATTAATACACCCAGTACAACAAACCCCTGTTAAAGATATGAAGGTGTGGAGTACAATGCAGGTGGTGCAAGTGAGGCAAAGCATCCTTGTAAACAAGGAAGGTGTGTAATTTGTTGCACGTGGAACGAGGTGCAGTGACGAGCAAAAGCAAGAATCCTTGCATTGGGTGGGGTTAGGAGTATAGAGCCCAGACTCATATAACACAGGAATGGCACATTTATATTACTTGGCAGATGTGACGTAGGAATGAGACAGATAATGTCAAGCATACAACTAGGGTATAAGTGCTACTATTAAGTGCTTAATATTCTAAGAAGCTAAGGTCAGAAGAGCCATGATTCAATCCCTACTAGACGAATGCAAAATACAGGAACATCCACTTGCCAGAAGACCACAATTAAACAATAGCCACTGAAGACAGAGTAGGTCAGTGGTTGGAAAAGTTTGTTGGTCTTGAGGAAAAGATCTAAAGTCTTCAGTTGTGTATCTTTAAGAGGTGAGCCTGTGGCTGAAAGTGCTTCTCAGCTCTTCCAGTTCTCTGTTGAATGGGTCTCATAATTATAGCGAGCAGTTTAGACCATTCTTCCCTCCACCACTGTTTCCAAGTCAAGTCGGCTAGTGCGTCGGCTGTCTAAAAAAGCTTTTGTTTAGTGTCTCGTCTTTTGCTCCATACTTTCTGTGCCCTCAGGTAACCCTTTTAATGAAACCCAGCTGATCCTCATTAGCATCGGTGTCTTTGGGTTATTTTATGGCCAGTTCAGGGGATTCGTGTTAAGAGGTGGCAGGAAGTTTCCTCAGGGTACTGGATGTGTGGCTTTTGTTTTATGCTTATCAATGTGTTTCGGTTCAGTCTGCATCTAGTCTCCATTTTGCATTTAGATTTTTTTTCAGTGTAGCCTTCAGTTTGCCCAGCCCTCACTGGGCCTTGGGTTTGTCTTGCCCTTTGGCAGCTCTTCGCTCAGTAACGTTCCGCGGCTCCTTATCAGAAGCCAGCCAAAGCATCAGAGACGTCAAAGTGTCTGGCACCAGGGGAGCTGGTGATGAAGGCCATTGGCTTTTGTCTTATTTTGTTGTTGGTTTTTTTCCCCCCAACTTAAAGATGTGTGTCCTGGAAGGACCAAAATCCTGCAATGTGCCCTACTATTAATTTGAAATTAATTAGCAGAAGTGCTTTTAAGAGGGTAAATTAAATTACATAGTCTTTTTTGTACCACACCAGTCAGTGGTACAAATGACTTGGCCTGCATTTATAGCATCGCGGTAATAGTTAGCTGTATGTGAATTTGCAGGGGCTTGAGGTATTTGGAGAAACAGCAGTGGGAGGAGACTTGTATCCTGGAGGGTGATAAAAATGTACAGACACCTCTTACGTGGAATGCCACTCCTGTTTTCCGGCACTTGTCTCCCCAGTGTGTGGTATTTGGCTTCTGTCCTTGACAAAAAACAGAGATTCCTTCAGTGTAACAGTGTTGAAGTCAAAGCTGAAACTGAGAGATTGTAGTCTTTGTAGCCAAGGTTACAGTCATTGGTTATTTTGGTACAACTTAAATCTAAAATTGATCTTGTAGGGGAGATATACCATGGAACATGAATGCATCCTTGTTCTGGGACCGTGTACTGTAGCATATTGTTATGTGGTATATTGAGTAGTGCAAGGGGGCTAAATGAGGGAAGAGATGCAATGTAATCTATAAATTGAGTACACAAATCTCGTTGTTTCCCCCGAACTGGTCTTCGAATGTGAATAAACTGTGCTGTCACCAATGATGCTGAACTTAACTGTCATGCATAAGGATGCTTTTCTGTTTGAGTCTTTGAGTAGCTGCTAATTATCTTTTGTTGCTATGTCATTTTGCCGTCATTGTGGAATTTAAAGCAAATTATGAAGAAAAGTAACGATTTCCTGTTTTCGTGATTATGTAATTGAATGTCGTTAAAAAGACCTTGAAAGGAGGGAATCCAATCGACCGAGTTCTTTATAACTGGGGCTAAACTGGGGCTAAACAATTTATCGATTTCAAATTGAAATCGCTATTTGAAACGACACGATTAGCACATCGCAAAGGCTGCAGTTTAGGATATGCATTATACAGCACATCTGATCCAGAGTTTGAAAGTGTTCTGAGAGTAGTTTTCATTTTCAAATTCATGCTGTCCTCCTTGTGTACCAGTCATGCTCACCATACTAAAGTGGCCCAAGGCATCTGTATATATGCCCATGAACAACAAAGACGTGAAACCCAAAGAAAATGTTACGTTCTTGGAGTGAAAAAATATTGATTCCGCTGCTTTCCTACCTATTTCATGGTCAGAGATTGTTCACAGAAAGGTCCTATTATTACGGGTGCAAACAATGTTGACTGCAGGATACCCGTTTTGTTTTCGTACAGGAATTTTAGTTTGTTTAATTTTACATGGTCACAGCTTTTGTCTTTGTTTGATCTCTGCCAACCAAAATAAAAAAAAAAAAACAACTAAAAAATACATGTTGGATGCAATTCATATCTTTAAATCTTATCTCATTATATTTAATAGAAGTCCCGATGTCTCTACAGCCAAAGTCTGCAAAACTAGGCAACTCCCAGCAGAACATCTTAGATGGATAGACAGCCCCTCTAAAAGATATCTTTCTCAGTTTAACAGCCCTGTTAAGATCTCGTCCTTGCATTACAATACAGACCAGTTAATATTTCAGTGGTACCTTATGCTGCGTTAGATGTTTTAAATGTACTACACACTGAATATTGAACTAAAGCTTGACCTTTAAAAAAAATCACATCGCACAAATCAAATCTGTCGCAATACCTAATTGCTAATCGGATTAGATAAGTGTGTGTATGTGTGTGTACATGTGTATATATATATATATGTATATATATTTTATTATTATTATTATATTCTTAGCCTGATATCCACATATCATATGTGATTACAATGTGTGTTTTAATAAGTTTACATGTGTTTAAAGCGTGTGGGAGGGGTATTTTAAGGCTTAAACTATATTTTAAAAAATAATAATAATTATATGGTCTTTCTATATCGCACATTTTCACCTATCGCTGATGGGTCTGGAACATAAGTCCCGCGATAGGCGGACAGGATCACTGTATATTTGTTTGGACAGATGAAAATCTTCTTCAGAATTGACCTCAATTCTGTTTTTAGATTATTAAAAAAATCATGAAGTCATTTTTCGTTGGCTGGAAAGCTGAAATTTATTCACAAGATGGGAAGCTTGTGCTCAATGTGCTTTCCCGGGTTCCATATCTGCACTGAGTAATACGCTGGTAATTGCTGTTCCTCTGTATGCTGATGGCTGCAGGCTTAATTACCTGTTTCCGCCGTCAAAAATTAGACGCCTTCCTACATCACTAGTCAGGTGTCATTAACTGCTTATCATTCCTGCTGTTTAAGTTGTGGCTCACCCTTTTCTGGAACACAGTTAAGAAATTATTGTTCCCTCTGCCGGCATGCAGCCATTTCAACAATGGAAGCTGACATCCAACCAAAAGATGCTGGACTGGGTAATTAACATTCCTTTAAATGAGAATGACCATGTGCTTATACCTATGGAGTAAAGCTCTGGTAGCCTATTTGTGAAAAGACTTTTGGAATGCACATATGTAATGGCATATGTTGCGTGACTTTTTTTGTTTCATATCTTAAAGTCTTGTCTTAAAATAATACTTTTAAGAGCTTCAAATTACGAAATGGCCTTTATTTTATTTTTATAAGCTTTCGTGGTGCTTCATTAATTTTCCTATCACGAAGTAGCAGGCAGATGAAAAAAGGTGTTTTAAATTAATAAGTAATGATTTTTTTCCAAGCTGACAACATTGGGCCCTTGAGCTGTTGGGCTGGAGAGGTTGAAAAAGTGCAAATCCTCCTCTCACAGAGATGAAGTCATGCAGCTGTTGAATGATATCACTTGTTTCATGCCAGTACCAAAAGGGTGTAAATTCTTCTTTCATGGGAAACTTCCTCCAGTTGTCTAAAGTAATTTATGTTCTTTTTTATTATTATAATATATTTTTTTCTATAGACCTATTCAGCTGTAGCCAGGGGATGTTATGCAGACTGAATACAGCAAATACAAATCCTCCTCCTCCTGTTTAGTTTTTTGTTTGTCGTTTTTATTTGGAAGAACATTCAGGAGGTAAAATGTGTGTTTTTAAACAATATGTTCTATCACACGGTTTTAAATTTATTTAATTTATGATGTTTATTATAGCATTATACCGGATGTGAACCATGTACAAAAAGCTTTTTTTTTTTTTTTGCCCTTTCACCCACCAAATGATTTCCCACTGAGGGAAAAAAAAAAGATCATTTCCAACTGAGAGAGATAAAAAGAGAAAAAAAGTCTGTTGTTCAACCAGGCAGCAAATGTGCTTCTTCATTTTGGCGTGAGTCTGTAAGCGACGGCCAGGTGTGTCCATGCCTCTCCGCCAACCAAAAGAGAACCTTCACAGTGGCTAAACCGCGCTGTCTGTCTCCACACAGGAGCCCTGACCAAAGTGAAGGAGAGCCAGAAGCATGTGGACGAGGGCAAGATGGAGGGATCGAGCGCCGAGGGCATCTGCGAGCGCTGCAACATCATCTCGTTCGCCACGCTGGCCGAGATCCACCATTTCCATCAGATCCGCGTGCGAGACTTCAAGGCCCAGATGCAGCACTTCCTCCGTGAGCAGATTGGCTTCTTTCAGAAGATCACCACCAAGCTTGAGGAGACCTTGCAGAAGTACGACAATGCCTAGTGCGATGTTGGCGGGGGGGGGGGGCACCTGCCTCTCGCTCCCTAATACGGAATTAGCAGGCACTGCCTCAGCATCACTGGTCGGACTGGGCCTGGTCTCCCTCGGCCGTGACTGCCTCTCTTTCACATGCTCAGATCCACTGCATTCATCTTTGATGGCTGTTGATATGAGGGGGCAGGATATTATTATTATTTTTAACCTTGCCCGGGGAATGTATTTTTCGGGGCGATAGTTTATGCATTTTTGAAGGCTAACAAGACCCTGTGTTGGCATCAGTGCTGCTGCAGCGGTGACTTTAAGGTGTGTTTAACATAGTCAGCCATTTAACAACAAAAAAAAAAGTAGCTTACATGATGAAAGCAAGTTATATCATTGCTTATACTATCAGTGTAAGTTTTAACTTTTAATTAGTTAACACTTATCTTTAACCGTATTATTGAGAAAATAGGTTTTTTTAATTTCGTAATAAGCCTCCAACAGGATACTCAGAATAAGTGGTGTCTACATTTAGCGCTGTCGACTGGCCTCCTTGGATGCGTCTTTGGCATGGTTGCAATCTCTGTCTTTTCAAATAAGAAACAAAATGTTTACAACTACCAAGCAAGCAGCTATAGCCACAGCCTGTGCCTTCCGCTGGTTTACCTGGTATCCTTTCATGCCTTGCATATTCACAGATTCGTGGACTGTTTTTAATCTCTTATTGTCGCATTAGAATGAAGAATGATGGTGACTTTCCAGCTGCGTGAGTTTCCTTGGGGAATGAGAGCGCTTTTTTTTTTTTTTTTTTTGTCCTTCTGATGCTCTTGTATTTCCTCCTATGAATGTCTGTCATGACTCTGAGAATCGAGGCTATCAGTATCTCTTGATGGGGTTACATGCTAATCCTGGCAAGTTTTACTTGAGATGCAGGTGAAGGATGAAGTCATCACCAAGGGATGAAATCAAGACAAGAAGAGAAGTATTGTTTTAAAAATGAATGTCGTTTGACTCAGTATGAGTGTTTCATGCAGTGGGCAAAGCTTTCCAGGCACAAGAGAACCTAACAAGTCTGGGATTCTTGATTTTTTGAAGGGAAGCACTTCAGTAGGCCAAATATGGTGAAGCACCATACTGGCCAGGGCTGGATTGTATTTAGTGGAATCCTTTCTTCTATAATTTGCAGGATTAGACATTTATGTTGTCCGATTCTATATAACAACTTCTTGGAGGAACAGTTGGGTTCTTTCAAATGTAGGAAAGAAACAAATGCTGAAGTCGCCTCGATATTGTTGCTAAAGTTTCAGCTACCTGACGTTAAAAGGTATTTATATTACCTTTAGGTGTTTAATAACCAAAAAGTTCTTCGCTCCGTTTGCTGTAATTCTTTCAGTTCATCCCAGTTATCCTGTTAGCATTGGACCATTTGAATCACAACTTAATATCCACTGTTTGAATGACTGTGCAAAATAAAAACTTTGAAATATCTGCAATAGTCTTGTATGAGCTAACTGCACCAAACCCAAGTGAACAAATGTAAATATACAGAGTAAAGAATTATGACAGATTAGTACCAGATTTGTACTGTTTAATGTAGGGTGGTACATAGGTGCTTATTTTTAATAAACGGGCAAAAAAAAAACATGCAGTGTGTGGATTTGGCAGAAGCCTGGGCGTTCCTGAGGCCCATTGTGGGAAGGAGGCCTGATCTCGGTGCGTTAGTGAGCCCAGGGGACGAGGGACGTTCGCTGACGTCTGGAGCCTGGCCGGGTTCGGTCAGCCACGGCGGGAGACGCGGCGCCTCCTGTCCGGCCGAAGCAGCACCCTCAGGCTCACCCTCCGTGGGGGTAAATTAATGTGGAAAGGCAGCCGTGTTTCTGCTGCTGGCTCTCTAAGTGGCCCCCAGGGGAGGGATGAACCAGGGTAAAGGCTGCCGGCGCTGGAGGCTGCCTGCCTGCATGCTCTGTGGAATCAGACTTAATATCCCAAGCACACCCTGCGGGCCTCTGTGTATTACATAACATTACATAACATACATCTTCTAACCTACATCTTCAGCTTTCACTCACCCTCCAACTTGCATTGTTTCTCAGGGTAATTCTTTTTTTTTTTTCTTTCTTTTTTTTACCACTGATAAAATGTAAGTCACGTTGATTAAGATTTTGTGTTTTTTCTCCCCCCCCCCAACTGGGGATTCTGTTTTAATCTCCGCTGTGCCACATTAGTCTTCTGCATTATCCCGCAAGTGTGGTTTACAACTGGACTGCACAGATACTGAACTATGGAGGGAAAACCACACAAATACTAAATAAATGCATGACCTGAACATAGCATGTATATTGTTTTGTATCAGCTTCCTCCTTCCACTGTACATTTTAACATGGATAAGAAGATATTGCCTGGTTTTGCTTGTTTCAGCCTCCATGTTGCATGCCAGCCCCCCCCCACCCCTCCCCCCCCCATCTTGCATTCCCTAACATTCCTGCCTGGCTCCCCATTCACGCACTTTCAGACAGTCTGGCAAGGAGGAGCATTACATTCCCCTCGCAGGCCTGCGCTGGTTGACTTATCAGCCTGCTAAGTTTATCAGTCCCCTTTTTACCCAAACCATTTGCATCTCAAAGTGCTATAAGGCCTCTGGAACGACCGGCAGAATAAATGTGCATTTTTCATACCTATACATATAGTACAAGGCTTAAGGATTTTCTTGCAGACATAAGTGCATAAAGGAATTATATGAAAAGCATATAAGAGACACTTTTTCATGGCCCTTCCTGTAGCAAAGCGGGGCTGTTTGGGTCGCCCGCAGCAGATGGTGAAGCCCACCAGCACATCAAGGAGCCCGACGGACGCCTCAGGACCTGCCTGCTCCACTTCTTTCGCATGCGATTTCATTTCGTTATTAGGTTAACATCCAGTTCATCGCCACTCTCAGACTCACTCGACTCACCAAGACGTGTTTCGCAGTTACACCCTTACCATCTTAAGTATGGTAAACTTGAATCACCTGATAGATGGCTCACTGTATTTAAAGTGGGTAGCCCGCCTCATTTACCTGAATGGAAAAACTGATGGAATTAGGCTTTTCTTTTTTCATACATTTTTCACTCTTAATAGACTTGAGAAATTAGTCATTCTCATGTTTCTATTTGTGTGATCTAAACGTTGGTCATGTGAATCCTCATTGCACACTTCTCTAAAAGCATTTATTCCCAGACAAGGTCACAGTAAACAGGAGACAATGTTGGAAGCCCCCCCCGCTTTAATAAGTACTGCCTAGGTGTTACTTGACAACACACAACCACATACACACACCACTTAAAGCTGAACGGGCATCGGCAGGAATACAGCCAGGCCTCGTTACGATTATCACTTGCATGTGGAAGGCCTCTGAAAAACCTGCGAAACTCCAGCTGCAAGTGATGATGCGTGAATCACAGACACAGTGGTGGCCTCAGACCCTGTCACGGTGCTCACAGTGAGGTTGAAAATGCACAGTAATTTCTCTCTTCGGTTGCTTGTGTTTCGCGGTTTGTAACCCTGCCCAGAACCGACAGCCCTGCCCCTTCTAATATTACCGGTTGAATAATTTAAAGAGTTTCAATGTGATTGGTCCTGTTTTCGTTTGGTATTTTGTGGCTGTAAGTATCTTTGTAGTGCTTTACTCACGCTCATTGTAGTGTGCATCCTTCAAGTAACAGAGGAAGTTATTGACTAAAATTAGATTTTTTTGCTTTTTAATAGCAAGATGCACATGCTTCCTCTGTTGGTGTTACAGATTTGACTTAAATGTCAAAGTGGTGCAAAGTAAGATGTAAAAGTTTGAGTAATTATATGCAGTCTTTTGTTTTTAAATTAAATTTTGTTTTGCGAGCGGTAAGAATTTTAATGTGTCACGTAGCTGGAGGCCTTAACGTCAACAGACAGAGGAGGAGATAAAACCGCGACAGTGGCATGAGCCTCGTGACGTGCTGTTAACGTGCCCGCCGTGCTGCTCTTAATTCGAAGGCTGGGGGTCTGGCGGAGGGGCTGCACTACGGGACACACCGAGCCCGAGAGTGTGCATCTGAAACGTATTAGTGCAAATACATTCCAGAGCCCTTCGCAGCTGCAGTGAGACAGCGGGCGGCCCAATGTCCCCAGTGCAGGCTGGAAACAGGCACCAGCACCCAAAGCGACGTGGCAAACTATCTGACAGTCTTGTCAGAAAAATGGGAGATAGAGCACAGTACAAACAACACCACACTTCAAAACTGAAACTAGCCTTGGAATTGCCAAAAATATTTACACTAAAAATACATCGTACGAACATCAGTAATGATGATTTCTTTTATTTATAATGCTTTATGAAATTATATCTGCCCATATTTGCTATGTTAACTACCAATACTGAGTTTGAGATTGTTGCCGAAACGCAGTGATGTGGCCCGATTTCTCGAGGCTTCTCAGATGTTCCGTGCTTTTATACGATATGCTGTAGTGAGGGTCATTGCTTTGAACAGACAGAGCTTTGCTGTGAAATTGAAACCAAATGGGAATTAGGTGTGTCAGGCTCTGCCTCGGTGTTTTCCAGCATCTGGAAAACATGTGGCTGGGACTCAGATGGCCAAAAGCCCAGGCAGAGCTCGGCTCGTGCCGGCCCAGACTTCCCCATGGACCCGGAAATCAGAAGGAAAAGAGGACGGGGTGGTACATAAATAAACAGGAAGCCGGGAGCTGTGGGTCCACTGCAGCAAAATGTTCTGGGTGTTTTTTTTTTTTTTTTTTTTCCAGAAAAAAAAAGGGTCAGCATGTTTCAGGAGTCTAAAGTGCTGACGCGACATACGAATCGCTCGTCTGGGCCGAGCTCGGAGCCAGAGGAGCCCGAGGAACGATATCCTGTAAAGCACTCATTCTTCCCCCAGCACCGTCTGCCAAGCAGCCATCTGACCTGAGCATAAAGGTCTTCATTCTGCTGTCCCTGCACCCCCATGGTTACATGCCCTATTCTTCAGCCTGACACTCGTGCTGAAGCACAGCTGACCGTCCTAAAGACCCGCCTGCCATATAAAAACTGTTTCCTCCCATGACTGATGCTTTTGTTGGTTTTTATTTCCTGTTTTACACACGTTATCAAAAAATGACTAATGGTGAATTCAATTTAAATGATTTATAATGATTTATAGTAAATATAATAAATCAGCAGTAATTATTGATGAGGGGATGAACTCTTTCAAGCAGCCTGTATTGCTTTGTAAAGCAAAGTTTATATCTCCGTAAGCGTTAGCCGTGCATGTTCTCATGTCAGCTGGTATATTACTAATAGCATAATCAGTTATGAATATGGCTTTTTCCATATTCCAATATATGTTCCAGCTGCTTATCCTGGGCAAGTTATGGGGGAGGGGGAGCTGAAGCCGGCATCATGGCACCAGGCGGGAGCGCATCAGAGCACACACAGAACAGTGGGCGGGACCTGAACCCTCAACCCTGGAGGTGTGCGGCCACCATCCCACCCAACTCATTTTTTAGTAATTCAATTAACTCGATAATCAACTCGTAGATTAGACACTGACCTTCATAATTTTGAAATTCAGCTTCTGGGGCAGAGCTTTGCCTGTCAGAAGACGGTTAGCTGTTATTTCAGCTGCTGTTTCTATTTGTTTACTTTTTCCACTGGATCTGCAATGGACCTTTAATGTTTGTCCAAATGTGCAGGCTAAGGGTTCAAGTGTTCAGAATAGTGCCCTCCCTTTATTCTTAGCTGCTTAAAAATCCACATCCATTTTTTATTTCAGTGTTCAGCCAAATAATACATCACTGATCTAATCTGTGTGGCAAAGGTCCAGATTCAGAATATAGTTTTAAGTACCTTTGTTCTGGGAGGGGGATGTATTTCAGGGGTAACACTGTCATTTATTTGCCAAGAGTGTTGTCTGGTTTTGTTTGTGCTCAACATTCTCCTCCCTCCTGTTATATTTCCCTAAGCACTGAGCCACTGGGTAGCCTTTGAAAAATGGCACTGACTTGGCAAACGATACTGGTCAGATGAGGGAGATTCCCTCCCCCCCGCAGTGTCCTCCTCAGGTTAGATTACCAACTTTCATTATTTAGGTTTTTTTATACCATTGTGTGTTCAGCATCAGCTACAGTGCTAGAAAGCACTTTTCCCCCAGAAGTGGCACTAACAATTATCAACAATTAATTTCTGTGCAAACGTGTGTCTCTGTTCCTGAGAATTTGTATAAATTTGTACTTTCATTACCAAAGCGTGTAATAATTCAGTGTATTTTTTAAAACCATTTCAATATTGTCCAAATTAAACATCCTCTCACTGTTGAGAGATTGTTAAATTATAAACCTTCTTGATTCAGAGCTATGTTGCTATGTCTCCAGTATCAGTAGGAGTTGTTCTGAAGCTATTTTTTAGCATAAATAGCTTGTGACATCACACCAGATTATGCTTATTTATTTGATACTGCCACACGGTCAACAGCCTGTGTTGTAAATCTTGCCTTTTAAATCTATTCCTACTAATGTGTTTACTGGTGGAATTCCTGCAGGTACTGTATATCTCGTAGCGTGTGATCTGTGGCCCCTGTGTCTATTGCTAAGATGAATAATTAAGGACTGCTAAAGTTAGCCTTCTCTTAGCTTCTCTACTCACATCTTTTTTTGCTTTCCTCCATTTCATTTAGTTTTTCTCAGCGGGAATTTGTTTTTCTGCTTCGTATGACTACATATAAGGAATTTACCTTATCAGCATTCGTCAAAAATAATGAGCATTAACCACTAAAAGCCATTAAGTCGTTTGATAAAACGACTGGTTTATTACCAAGGTCTTCTGCACATGAAAGTAGGTTTGAAATGTAACAAGGAAAGAATCTGTATGGCGGGAGCCATTTTGTGTGAAATACAACATCATCGAATGATCAGCATTTTATGTAAAATCTCAAATGACCTAAATCTGACCTTTGCAGCTGTATCCGTGTGGTTGTTTTTGATAGCACTAGGCAGACAAATGATGGCTTTTTTCCATAGATCTCTGTTACAGAGCTGGTGTAAATTCAGACAGCTGGTCATGTGACCGCTCGTAGGTTACTGCCAGTGAGTTACACGACTCTGGGTTTAGTGCACGATATCGGACTTGGAAAAACAAGCAGAGATACACAAATGAATGTGTTCCCAGTGCTGAAAAACCTGATTATATGCAGCCTCAATAAGCAGTTGTGATAAATGAGTTGTGCAATAGGATGTTGGGTCACTGAAGTAAATAAGCAATAGATGTATTCAAGTGGCAAAATCAGCTTTTCGCTCTAATTCTGTAACCTGAAATTGTTGCTGGTATCACATGCAAAGCTTTTATCTATCTGTACTAGGCTAGGAATGTATTCAAGATAAAAAACAACAGCAGAGCCGGAAATCATATTGTGGGTGAGCTGGCAGAAAATCAGATGGGCCAGTCCCATGACATTTTAAAATTGCATCACACACAGCGCAAATGTGGACTTATTTTATGTGCATTTGCGCTGCCATGACAAGAAAATACCTTGCATTTTAACCCGTATACTCCAAATGCAGTCCAGTTAGCATATAAAAATTAAAATACATTATATTTTGTTTTCATAGCAGTAAGTACGCATTCGAACTTTTACAAACAATTCATTGTCGCACGTATCGTTCTTAAAGGTGAATGTGTACTTGCGCACCAGTTATGTGCACCCCTGATCTTAAGTAACCAAGAAAAATACAAGATTTTGCATTTTTAGTTTTTTCATAGCAGTCACCGATTTTTATAAAATAGCTTTTCCTTATGGGGACCAGGAAAATGGATATTTATCACGTTATGGGGAGATTGTGTCCCCATAAGGGTAGGTATACCCGCTCGCACACACACACACACACACACACACACACAAGTTATTAAATGACCCACGGCATTACTAAGATCAAATGCACAAAGAAAAATCTATTTGCCTCTCTGCAGCACTCTTCCTCCGATTCAGCTAACCACGCACACATATACCCATCAGACACAATCCTTTTATCATGCTGTGTCACTCTCTGTGAGCACTGAATGGGGGGTCTGGGCCCACCCGTACCACGGTAGCTTTACACATAAAACCCACAAAAAAAGACAAACATGCAAGCTTCACAAGAAGAACCTGGGGTTCTACGCACCATAACACAGCATAATGCGTAAGTAATGAACAGCCCCTGTAAAAGAAAATGCCCTGCGTGCGAAAAAGTAGAACACATATGTGTAGTATGAAGCATTGCATCGCGTGATTTCAAAGAGAACAAAGTGAAGAGTTTTATTTGTTTATCTTAGAAGCTGGCATATGAAACTGTGTCCCCGTGAAGGTAAATAGATGGTGAGACTTGACTAGGAGATTAGTGGGTGTTTCCGTTTGGTAGGACATGATTTCCTAATTGCTCTGCTCTTGGCAGCAATCACATGGACAAGTTCAGACTCTTCCGCTGGGGCTAATTAGCATCTTAGGACATGTTTACACAATATGCATACATATGGCTGAGGATTTCCTTCTCAGAAAGACTCCTGCAGCTACACATCTGCCATTGCCCTTGCGTCCTTTTTTTACAGAGAGGTAGTACCTAATAAAAGTAAATAGAGCACATTCTTGCAGTTGGAAACTCAGCAACGCAGCATCGCTAAATGCGGGACTGAGAGCTAAAAAAGAAAATACTTTTTGTTTACTAGACTTGCACACCCCACTAATTTCTTTAACGTGTGCAGAATTCATTCTGCATCCTCTATGCTCTAATTATTCAGGATTAAGACACTTTCCATGTGTTCTAAATAAACCGTCTTATAACTTGTTATAAAATAATTTTCTTGTTTGACTATTGACTGATTAGTCTAAAAGTTTTTAATCAAACATGGTGGTAACTGTGGCTTTCAACCTTTTTTCATGTGTGAGTGGTAGGAGGAAATGCTTGGCAGAAAGTCCGCTTTGTAGGAGTCGCAGGAATTCTTCAACTTCTTTGTTTTTTTAGGCCCTGCACAGGAAACCAGCGCCACTAGACCTCATTAATGCTGCTGCAGAAATGCTGACTGCTTCCCCCTGCAGAGTTTGGCAGGGGCCCTGCTTTATTCACCGTGATTCACTTCACTGTCATTTCCGAAAACCAAAAAGGATGGAGAAAAAAAAAAAACAGCCGGCACGTCTGGGCGTTATTTATACCTTTTGGTTTTACGAGCAGCAAACAGCCACAGCAAGTCGACGACTACTAAGACTTCCCCACTGGAAAAGTTAAACTGAAACCATAACAAAAAACAAAAAAGCCAAAAAAATCCAGAGTGTCAGCCGTACATAGAGAAGAGCAGTATTATTGGGGCTGACTTCTTTCACAGATAGACAAACATAAGCTTTCATTTTGTTTGACCTCACATTTACAAGCATTTTTCACTATGAAATTTCAAGACATGAAGCCTTATACCTCTGGGGTTTTTATCTATGCCTGTATGTGTGCAGCTCACATTTATTTCCACTGAGTGTGACCGTGTGTATGTATGTAGGTGGCCTACAGTGGACTGGTACTGCATGCAGAGCGTACCCTAAGGTACAGGTCATGAAGAGGTCATGCTCCAGGTGACCTGTCCAGTATAAATGGCTGGAGCCAGGACTTGATTGTTCCAGAATGTTAGAGTCTCTGAGGTTTGGCTGTGTGTCATTGTGCAGGACGTGCCATTCTCCCATCATTTCCTAAATAAACGCTGATATAATGTATTTCCTTACGACAGAGCCTTGCGGTAAAAGGCTGTGTCAGTCGTTTAATATGGTGATTTTGTTAAACTGACCTGCATTGCACTAGCCGCACTAGTTGCATGTATTCGGGATAATAATGGCTGAGTCACCAGTGTTAAGAAAAAACAAATGCAGTGACTTTGTCGGTTGAAAAGTTACATTCATTCGAATTACTTTAAAAGCTTAAAATGTGCCACTGATTGATGGTGAGACCATTAAACTGAATCAATCAAATGAATGGCAAAATGACAGCAGCTCGGCGCAGTAACACACAGCTATGTGAGGCTGATTCAATCTGCCATCTGATCAGCTCTGTGTGAAACTGGCTAATGCTGTTCTCCCATCAGTTATGTTTGAAATGGGGTAACAGCTTGAAAGTGTTAAAAATATAAATGCAGTTCTGATTAACACGAGCCATAATCTTTATGATCATAAAAAGCCCAAAGCCTTGTTCTTCTAGAAAATTACCTCCTGTTCTAAAATACAATGAAAAGGGGAGAGTATTGATCTTTTAAAGAGAGCCTTGTTTGGTAACCGATATATGAGTGAAAATGAATGCTGGTGCATGGACCATGAGGCGGCAGCATTATTTATTCTATCTATTTTGTACTGTTTTAGCTACCTAAGAAAAAGTAGCTAAAATGCTGTCTTTAATCTTACAAGTATTAAAATATTCAGCGAATATCTGTATTTAAAACAAAGTTCTCTATGAAGGCACATAATTATAATTAAATTTTAAAAAATTGTCTAAACTAGAGCAGTGGTCACCACGTTTTTTTGGTATGTTTGTGAGCATCTCATTACACATTCATCCATGTCACTCTGCATAATGCAACTGAAGAGTCTTTACTGAGATTCAGATATCAGGAAATATTCTGTGTGCATCTCTGAAGGTCACCAGTAATGCAACAGGATATCACTGGGCGCTATAGGACGCTTCTGAACCTCCCCAGTCTATCCATTGATATTTGCCCCTTGATAACCAGTGGAATAGATATTTACAATCCCTCAGTTGTTTAGAATTGAATTTCACAATTTTGCCTTCAAATTATAAAAATATGAACTGGTCTTTGAATACTGGATTCTAGTTCTTTACATTATACATTTGAAACTTTGTCTGGCAGATAATGATGATATATGGTGATAATGACAAGAACAATGGAATTTAATTATTTGTAGATGAAAACGTGTGAAATTCTTTTTTTTACATAAGGTCACAGCATTTGTTGATCTGATAATTTGAAAAGGGAATTGAGTAGCCTAAATATGCATAGAATGTAAATCATTCCCACCTTTCAAACTACATTGAACAATGTTGGAGACCATGCTGAGCTAGATAATCATGTTTAGGTTATTCTGTCATTATATATGCAAATGTAGCATTTTATTTCTCTCCCTTACTGAATTTCCAGGAAATGATAGATACTGTGGCCAGATGGTCAACAACATTTCGTAATGTACTTATTAATTACTTGTTAAATGGGTTTAAATCTTTGTCTGGGTACAATACTATACTGAATTGTATTCCTTTAGATTATGTATGAATCTCTTCTGCTCTTACATAATTGAACAAATGACAGGTTTGAGGGAGAACCTGAGAATCCATTGCTGAATTTTTCCAGTAGACAAGCAACTGGCTCAAGCAGTGACAAAAGACGGCAGGATAATTCAGGGATGGTGTTATATAAACGGGGCCCTTTGCTGTCACTTATTTGTCTGGAGGTCACACATTAGCTGCCCTGGTGAAACCCATGTGCTAATTTTAGGGAGGGTGGACAAGCAGACAGTCACTCCGTAGAGGGCAGCAAAGGTTACAGCTTTTCACCCACATGACAACATATTAGCTGCTGACAATATAAAGCCCCAAATCAGCAAACAATCAGTAAATGTTATTTGTTCCAGCCAAACAATGAAATGACTTCAGTCACCGCAATTGAGCACTGAAGCACAGCAAAAAAAACCCACAGGACCCCATGGTGCTTTAAGGCAACAATGTCAAATTCCTGTGCTTCTACACAGTGACCAGATGCAAAAGAATACTCAGCGTTCCTAAACACAAGAAGAAGTGCTCTTTGACTGATTGCTAGATGTCACTGAATTGCAAATACAATAGCAGCCATTTAAAAATAGGCTGTAAAGACATCTAAACATATTTGTAAATTAACACTGGGTGGTTGCAGTATCGTTGCAGCAAATGCTATTCAGAAAAACGTGCAATATAAAACATTTTTTTTTCTTATACAATACTGTGCAAAGGTCTTAGGCAGCCAAAGGAAATAGTCTTTAAATTATCTTTATATGGGTGTAAAAGTATACTATTACGCCTGTCAAAGTGTGTTAGCTTAACCGTTTCAAAACCTCTGCTAGTGTCACCCCATTATTTGCAGAAACCATACAATACACCCATCTATTTTTCAACTCCCCTACTAGCACACCTCATATAGCTTATCAATATCTCTGACTTTTTTTAAACTAATGAAGTTTAGTCAACCTAATAAACACATGGAATGGCTGTGGTGCCCCTGAAGGGAGGTCTGGGAGTTTGGGAATACCAACATAACTGCCAATCACATCTCTTCCTGAATAAACTACCTCTATAATGTGCAATTAACATACAACATGGTAAAACTCACCAATTTGATTTGAACTGTATACTCAATTTATCACACCATAATTAAATCAACTGAAAACCAAAAAGTATGTTGTAATTTATGCATACACCCTGTAAACATGTGGAATAAGATGCAATAATACACTTTAAAGTGCAACAAGAATTTTGGTTTATTAAAAAAAATTGTTATAAATATAGAGGGTACATATTACATTTTGATTCAGTAGTCACACATACAGTTCAGTGTCTCAGCAGCAGCACAAAATTTTATTCTACATTCTACACTCTACCACAATTTTACAGGAAATAAGCAAAGCAAAACACGAGCAACGGGATCTCTCTGCGACAAAGACCTGGTGAGCGGCATAGAAAAAGTGGGTAACCATCCAGATGTGTACCTTCTATCCTACAATATCTAACAACTTGTTTACTCAGTGCAGACACTACACAATTCAATCAAGCAGAGTACCACTTGTGTGATTTTAAAGGAATTAAACTGACATCTTAAAATATCTTTATCATTAAATGAGAAAATAAACCCAAAATATAACACAACCACTACAAATACAAACCAATGAGAAACCTAACCAGTGAGATATCAAAGAACAACAGTTATAATAAATACAAATTAATAATGGTTAGACATTTAAAAAGGATTCCATCCATCCATCTTCCAATGGCTCACCCGGTGCAGGGCGACAGTGAGCCGGCTGCACAGGACACAGGAGAGTGGTACAACCTAGATGGGATTCCAGTCCATCACAGGACACACACACACAAGCACAAACTATAGGCAATTCAGAAACATTGACCTAACTACATATTTTCAGACTACACAAAGAAACATATGCAGCACAGGATGAGCAGATCAAGATTTTGTGTTTCAACCAACCAGCTGAGTATAAAAAGAGTCAGTCGCAGAATATTCAACTGCTTGGTTGAAACAAAATCTTGGTTTGTATTTTAACTTTCTGAACCTGAACAATCCACCTCTACCCTCAACCCAAGTAAGGCAGCGCTTCTCAACCCAGTCCCTACCAAGAGCTGAGCAAGGAGGAACAAAGATGTGGACTGCCTGGGGGTCCTGGAGAACAGAGCTGAGAAACACTGATAAGGATAATCCACTAAACACACCTCGCACCTATACTTGCGAATATGGGGGGCATCGATTGTATCGGCCAACTACCGGTATCGTCAGATATCGAAACAACGGCCGGCGGTTAAAAATGAGCTGATCATTTTCGCCCACA
The DNA here is from genome assembly GCA_026779605.1 of Mormyrus hasselquistii. Taxonomy (NCBI): domain Eukaryota; kingdom Metazoa; phylum Chordata; class Actinopteri; order Osteoglossiformes; family Mormyridae; genus Mormyrus; species Mormyrus hasselquistii. The sequence continues at coordinate 12,406,673 of JAODKE010000125.1, forward strand.
CACACGTGCACTGAATAGTTAACAAAAATGTCTGCTGGGTGAAATTATTTTAATGCTAATGAAAAAAAAATGTTAGAAATGCATCCTGCAAAATTTCGCGAGGAGGATCTACCAATACATGTTTCGAGGCTGTAGTACTGCCAAATAATGCTACTCCATCAGAGCACGAGCGCTTCACAGCAGAAGAAAACTCAGTGCAGAAAGTGCGAAATCAAAATATAATTACTTGGAAGTTTATCCCACTTGATGATCAGCAATTCTCTGTTATAAATGATATAAATATAAAACATGTATACGGTTATAAAATATAGTGCTCTGGGACTGTTGCTGTATACCACAGTTGGTGTTTTCTTACCAAAAATAAATACTTTCATATTTTTGGAATGCAATTTCATTTTTAATTTATAAATTGTCTCTTTAACCTTATTTATGCAGAACCTCTCAATTGGTATGGTTGTCATTTTTTTTGTAAAAATCGGCTATTGCAGATATTTCTTTATCGGTGCATCATTATTCTTGAGACATTTCCCAGCATTGTATTTTATACAGGCTAACATGTAGCCGAAAGTGTGTATGTTTTCATTGTTTTTTTAAAACTCTTCATGAAATCCATGTAGTTGCAAAAAACTGCTGAATGACACAAATTCTGACATACAATAATCTGAATGCTCGCATAACTCTTATCAGTGCATGAGCCGCAAGACCGTGTCAGCCCTCCGTACAAACTGATTGAAAAATAATTAAAATAAAAGCTGCCATTCTTAAGTTCCCAGTTGACCTCCAAGGTTTCCAAAAACATACAGGCCAGTTCAGATAAAACCTGGACAGCAGCCAGAAAGCATATCTGGAAGTTTACAGTCGTCACATTACTTATGAGCATTGAGACAATCTGAGAATACAAACTTCCTTGTGGTTAATAAATGGATTTCGTTTTCCCACTTTGCATTAATATTTCAAATTATCCATGTTGGCTGCTTATATTGAGCAGTGACAAATGCGCTGCCCCTTAAATCTGTGCTGCTACTCAAGTAAAGCACAGATCTGCGTTGCTTTATAATCAGTAATCAGACAGCACTTATAACAGTACAACAGAAACGGGATAAAAATGACTACATTGGGTTCTGTGCTAGTCACGGCAACTTAATGTTTAATTCGAAATATGGAGAGAGATTGTTAAGGAGATGATACACAGGGCAGGACTTTTTGAGCAATGCTGGCAAGTTGCCAACCAGGTGATACAAAGGGCAACTTATTTGGATCAGAATAGTCGCAAGAAGTTGTCCGCTGTCAATCAGGGTTTTTCAGATAGATATAGGGAAAGTGCCCGAATATCATTGGTCAGCAAGGCTGCCCAGCAACGCTGCTCAAAAGTTGGCCTGTGTATCATTGCCCTAAAGAAAGAGGCATTTTCTTGGATCAACAGAAACATTTCAAGGCCTCTTATAAAATTACACAAATCTGCTACTGTTCAATATAACTACATTTTTGGCTACATACTACATATCGCAGTGGTAAAACTTTACCTGAGGGAACACATACTTACTTAATGCATTAATTAACTGGTAATAAGTGTTAGTCACATTCTGATTCCAGGTTCATTCATCAGTAATCAATCATGGCAGTTCGTGTTTTTCATGCAGCAACTGTGTATTAGTTCATAATTTGTTTGAGTAGTAACTGAGGTTCTAAATTACTTGTGCCCCCTCAAGTAAAGTGTTCCCCTTTGAGCATTAATGCTGCAAGACAAAAGACAAAACAGGGGAAGAAGAGTAACAAGAGCCTATTGACCCTATTCGGTCAGTAAGAACGGTTCTGTGCTCCATCCGACCAGCAGTGGAGAGATGGGGATGCGTTCACACCCAGTACTGGTTACTGCGCAGGGTTGGGGGAGTGGTGCGGCAGTGCTGGACAGTCTCGGGTCCCAAGTTGCTCCACGAGCAGAGCAGCAGGGAGGCTTCCTGGGGGCCGGCTACTGGTGCCAGGGCACGGTCATTCATCCTGTCGGCCACGGGGCTGCCTGGGCAGCTGGGGCTGAGTGGGGTCACCACGACAGATGGTATAGCCAGGCTCCTCTCTGGCTGCCCAAGGTATGGACTGCTGGGGCTTGGGGTGGCAATGAGGTCTTGAGTCAAGACAGGCCGGGCCCTCTTCTCTCTGCGGCGACGATAAACCAGGATGAGCACAATGAAGATTATGATGAGGAGTAGACAGGCCAGTAGGGGAAGGATGATGAATAGGGGATCAGAGGCTGGCGTGGGAAGTGATTCTGTCTTCACGGGAGTGATCTTGAGGGGATGGTCCACTTGGCCTGAGGTTGTTCTCGGAACAAAAGCAGTGGTATTATTCCGCTGATGGCTTCCCCAGCGATTCCGTCCCTTGAATTTCTGTAAGGTCTTGTGAGGTCTTTGAGATGATGCCAATGGCTCGATTGTGGTGTGTGGCGTGCGAGTTCCAAGCACTGTGGTCTGGCCAGGCGTGGGCAGTTTAGTTGTGTGCACCGGGCTATCTGTGGTGACTGGATTTACAAGGGATGGATCAAATGGTACAATGGTGAAATGAAATTCACCTCTTGAAGGCTGGACTTTTTCTGCTTTCAGGACAAAGACAAAGGAATCATTCAGATACTCCTTGCCAGTCATGTTAGCCTTTTCCTCAATAGCCACTTTTCCCTGCTTCACATCCTGGAAGGAAAAGGATGCTGTGGGACGGGGAATTCCTTTTTCATTAGCCAGGATTTTTACAACTTTGCCATATTTCGGTTGGGACAGGATTTCAAACTGAGGGTCAGTGCCACTTAAGACAGTCAACGCTGAAGCATTGATAAAGTCTTTGCTTAGTTTCACTAAAATGCCGTTGGGGATCTTTACACCCATTCCGAGTTGGATAAGGGGTCTCACTGTGATTTTAACAATCTGCTTTGTCAGGTTACTCTCCGATGTGAAGGCAGTGAACTCAAAGCTATCACCAGCAGATGAAAGATCTGTCATATTATATGACAACCTTCCTAACCGCAAGTCATTCTGGTCAAACCGACTGACTATCTCATTGCTGATCAAAAGTATGCCATAATGTGGAGGCTGTGTCACTTGGTACTGAATGACATTGGTCCTCCCACTGCTTCTTGCAGCCAGATGCTCATTTGAGAGGATGACAGAGGTCTGACCCTGTTCCAGTTCTACTTCTGTATTGTTTATAAGAGAAATTGTAATTTCATTCACCTCCAGATTGAAAAGCTTATAAACTGGCCGGTGTTTGCCATCAGTGACACTAAAATAAAATACTCCAGACTGGGGGCTTCCATCTTGAACAAAATACACCTTCTCATCGTTGATGTCGGCTTGGGTGAAAGTCAGTATGGACTCGTTCAAACTGTCTTTCATAGCCAGGAAGCCATTGTTGGGTTTCCGAATCACAGTGTAATTGATGTCCTCAGGAGGATTGTCCAGATCCACCACATTCAGGTTGGCTGGAGCCAAGACAACCGCATCTCCTTGTACTACTGATAAACCGGGCGATTTGGTAATGAGCACAGGTGGCTGATCATTCACAGGAATAATGGTTATGTTGAAGGCTTCCTCCACCACATCGTTGTCCTCCAGAGGGCGCACTGCTGGCTTGCTTTTCAGGTTCAACCATGCATCAAAGACAAAATTGTCATAGGTTGTCTCCGAGTTGTCATGCTGGTATGTGATTCCAAATTTATTGAGGATATACTGGGAGAATTTGGGCTTTTCCTTGGTCAGATTACGCTCCCCCACAATAATGACACCGTGCTGGGGCAGGGACTTGACCTGGTACCAAACTTCGTAGGAGCGACGCTGCACTTCAGGCAGCTTGGCCATTAGATTAGAAGCATCCAGCTTTGCCTTGTCAATCAGAACTTTCTCTCCCTCAGTCACAACTGCACCTAGTAAGTTAAAAGCAGGATCAAACGCAAGCTATTCATATGTATGTGATTTCAACCACAATTTATTAATTCTTCCTGAACTGCATTAGACACAGTTCCCAAATTGAATTTCTTCAGATGACAATGACACACAATTTACCAAGTGTAGCCATTAACTGAAGTTAATTTTGAAAATGAGCCTCCTCTCTGGCATTTTCTATTTGACCGCTCAAGGCCGACATCTCACCAGTGTTTGCGAGGAGGATGGTTTTGTGTTCGGGGTCGGTGTTCTCGTATGAGATGTCAATATTGAATATCTGTGCTTCGAGGGAGGCGGGAGGAGATGAGAGTGTGAAACTGAAGAAGTCGGTTGCTACCCATCCCACTGATTCTGCACGGCTTTGCTCATATATAATCTCACCCTCATCCACCTGAGGAACACACAAAGATCAGTCAGGAAGAATTTTCATTGTCCTTAAGGACATATCTGCATACACATACATACATCAAACAATACTGAACTACACTTATTATGACATGATGATTTCTCAGTCTGGCACTTCAGTTGACGCACCGATAATTAAATTCTTTCATTCCTTTTAATTATATCCCCCTCCAGAGGTATATATTCACAGTTGAATAATGGCTTTCATAATAATCTGGTCAACCAGTGACAGATAATGGGGCTCGGTGCATACCATTGTTTGAGTGAAAGAGGAGATCTCTGCTGTTGTGTTGTCTGCCTGGATCTTCACCAGCCTCCCTAATCTCGGCGGGCTGATAACGGTAAAGACGATGGAACGGTTCTGTGCTCCATCCTTGTCGTTGGTAACGGCCAGCAATTCTTCTGCAGAAATGGGTGCTGAAGAACCTGCAGAGAAAGTCTATTACTGAGCAAGAACTAAGCATCCCTCTCTCAAACCTCAGAACAACAAAAACATGAACGAACGAAAACATCAATGGACTGAACATCACAGCTGTGGTAGTGGGTCGGCAACCCTGAATACCACACGGCAACACCCGTTTCAAGTCGACTGGTACAAAAAGCATAAACGATGGACTTATGAACAGTGAGGTGTGATGCATCTGATGTAATTCTAGATGATGTTCTCAGAATTAAAACCTCAATGAACTCTCTACCCCTGTGGGCCCGGTTTTAACAGTTAATCTGTCTGGTTATCAGTTAACTTTGAAGCTACGTCAGCCTGCATGGGCACAAGGCAGTTTCTTCCTCTGCCAGATTAGCATGCTGATCTAAAAACTGCCTCAGACTGCTGAACTACTACAGAATCTTGTTGACTCCATCCTCTATTGCATTCATAACAACCTCGCTGCAAGCTCTCCCAAATGCCTACTGTGTGAAAAGGCTGCCGCTTTTATGCATTAAAAAAAACTGCACCTAAGCCTTTTTTGACCATGTTTGTTTCTGGCTCAGCTGAAAATGTATCAACAAACATAAAAGCGAACTATTCAGAAACCAAAACAGCATGTACTCATGACTAAATTGATGTTTTGAATATGCTCAGAAAAGCATATTTTGAATATTTTGACAATAAAATGTGCATAATTACAGAAGAAAATATTATTACAGCAAATCAGATGACATCTTTTTTTGTGCACCCACTGATCCCAGTGATAAATGACTGAACTTGGCAATAGTACCAATCTTAATATAGATATTTTAAGGAGCCAAGCTAGCATCTTAAAATACATTCTAATGTATTTATATTAGACCATCGCTTATATATCTTTTTATATGTCGGCAAAGGAATAGCTATACTTTGCTAGTGTTTTAGAATACGACGTGACTCATGCTATAACTGCAAAACAAACACATAACATCACATAAATCTGCCATTTAGAAAATGCATCAAGTTGGGCAGATGCTTTGTCCAGTAGCACTACAGTAGGATGTTGTATTCTCTCTAAAAGGGCTTTCTGTAATCACAGCTTTGTGCTAAGATAAGATGAAGACAGTCAAAACAAAATACACGTCTGAGAAAGGAAATTTAGCTTAGAACTGCATGACTGAAACCTGGAAGTGAAAAACAGCTAAATTACACTAGTGCTAAAGTTAGGTGATGAAACATTACACTGCCATTTCAGTAAACTTGTGGCTGTCAAATCGCAAAACAAAACGTCCTACAATAGATCAGCTGGTAAAGACGATGAGTAAGTAATGTATAGGATATATACAGATTGAATATTTCAGGATTGTAAGTTGTCAGCAGGGATACAAATTTTGTCTTGTAACAAAAGGTTGTCCTGTTTCTGAACACTTCATGCCGGTTATTCAAGCAGAATAGCTTAAGTAAAGATAAAGGAAAATGAAATGATGAACGTTTTGGTGTGGGTAAGTGCCTGCTGGGAGCAGCCTGGCACAGTGGGTTACAGTAACTGGGAGTTTGGATCCAGTGCCAACCCTGTATCTGTGGCGCCTCTACATGGTGCATGGATTTACTTCTGCAGTTCAGAGACATGCAGTTAGGCAGATTGGAATCTTTAAATTATCTTCAGCATGTGGGCACCGCCTTAGCTCTCGGATGCCCGGGTCTGACTCCCACAGGACCCTGTACTAGGCTTTGAAAGATGGATAGATTACCAAGAGACTACCAAGTGTCTATTAAGCACAATAAATGTCAACAAATAACAGTAATATAAAGTAAATTCTGATAAATCCTATGTAGGCTGAACACGTAAAACATTCAGTTATGAAATTAAAAATTACACTCAGCTGGCAGGACATGAAATGTGACGGCTGCCATTTGAACAGGTTACCTGGAAGCATCTTCAGGGGAAGGTTCCTCTCTAATGTGAGGATCAGGGCTCTAGCAGTTATACTAAAGATCTGTCGTGGAGAAAAGTTGATGCCATCATTCACTTGGAAGTTAAAGCCCCCAGACATGGCACCTGAGTGACAACACAGTGGGGAAAAAAATCTGGTTATTCCGTTTCATTCATGTACAAAGGTTCTAGCGCCATATGTCTGATAGATATAGAATGTATTTACTCTGTGAGTGCTCACAGAAAGTCTTGGGGCCCTTGCTTAATTGAGTAAAAATACTGCAAATTTATATAGTACCAAATACAGTAACTGCTTGGGATGAAGAGTGCATCATGAATCAGTCATTGTCTGTCCAGCTCTCGATCTCACCCACCCTCACTTGTGAACAAGACTCCGACATACTTGAACTCCTCCATTTGAGGCAGTACCTCTTTCCTGACCTGGTGTTACCATTTCAAGTAATATTTAACATTATAGCCATGCTCATTACGCATTATGACTGTCTTATGAAGCTCTTATCTATAATGCACTATAGATACTTTTATAATGCAGTACAAAACATCCTTAATGCTTATACCAACCATTATAATGCATTATATAAAGGTATTTATAGCTTTATGAATGCATTATTATTTGTTATGTTACTAAAAACATGGCCTTAAAGTGTTCAAAATGTCTGTGTGCAACACAGATGTTACGTACAGATGCTAAACACTGCTTGTCAATGGACTTTTGTTACTAAACTTGTAACAATTCTACAGAATTTCACAAGTGTTCCAAGACTGTCAGCACTGTATGCAGTAAATAGTAGTATATTTTCCAATGGAATGTATGGCAGAATGTAATTTCAGGTGTCTCACTTCAGAAACCCACAGGATACTTCACTCCCCTTCTGCTGCTGCTGTGCACAACTCACCACTGTGCACAAAGATCAGTTGACCCTGGTCTACGTGAGCCTGGGTGAAGTTGAGGATTGGTTTGTGGGGAGAGCTCTTCAGAGCCAGGTGGCCCATGCTTGGTGGGGTTACTATGTACTCCAGACTTTCCTGGGGAGAATCATCGTCTTGAACTTTCAACTCTTTGGAGGTAATCTCTGTGATGGAGTCAACCCACACCTGTAGAAGACAACAAAGGACGACACACCATCAAAAAATAAAAGAATTAAACTACAGTCCATTCATGGGGTTCATTAGGAAGGTGTTACAAAGGAATAAGCAACACCAGCAAATATATATAGCATTTCAGTTCTGCTTAAACATTGTTTTCATTGTTATATGTTTCACATTTCAAAGACTGATGACGAGTTAGACTTCCTTCAAAAGCAGGAAAGGTAACACTGAGGAAAAAAAACCAAAACAAAACAAAACACAAAAGATTAGGTTACCATTAAGTGCTTTTGTGGATTCGGATGTGATGATGTAATGCCCAATCTCTTGGCTGCTATTCACATGGTTGTATTTCCAAAGATGGCAGTCTGCCTCTCTGTGGGGTGTGAGCTGTCCTTGGGTGCATTTTTCAATTAGCGCCTGCGTGACTCACAGCACCCCTGCATGCCCTTCCTGTGTGTGTGTGTGCGTGTGTGTGTGTGTGTGTGTGTGTGTGTGTGTGTGTACGCACACACATGCACACTCTTGTGGAGAAACCATGTTGTGCAGGACCAAATCAGGCATGAGAAAGACTGCACTGATGTATGTCTTTTTGTGTGTGTGTTTATGCCCAAGTGGGAGAGGATTCTGGAGAGTATGACAAATATATTTTTTCTTCTCGTGATGAATGATTTGGAGGTTAACCACCATGCACATTTCAACCCCCACCAGAATGTTTTCATTCCAAACCAAACTGCTTGTAACCTGCCACATTCATTATTGGTCTATTACGGACCACATAAGACTGATTAAGGTAGGGTTGGAATGAAAACACTTGGAACGGGGGGATGGGGGGGCACCAGGAACAGGAGTGAGAACCACTGCAGTTCAGTAGATACCACAGAAGAGATCCAAGGTCTATTTTTATACAATTCACCATAGACACTCAGCTATGATTTTAACCAGTCACTGTAGCCTGTGTTATAGTATGCAAATTCTTGTTTAATCAACAATTTAAGAATTTCAAAACCATGGACCAAGTAAAGCAATGTATAAAAATCTTTGTTTTCATGTCAGGTCAGTGCAAAGATCCACCTGGTGGACAAACTGGGTATATACAGAAAAAGATACATTCTGGAATATATCAGGGCTTACAAGCAATAATTCTCTCTCCACAGCACAAAAGGTGCCATGTCTTAACTAAAATTAAACAACTTCTCCTTTTATGTGACCATAGCAAAAAGAAACACACACGCTCTGGCATTCAATTTGCAGTTTGAAGGGGGATCCTAAGCATTCGCTTTACAGATACCATGCAGTCGCTAACATGATAAAGAAATTCTAGTAACAAATATTTAGTGCACTTAACAGTATAACACTATCCTTTATCTGTAAAAAGTCGCCACAACTGCATTTTACAAATGTATCCTCCCCTTCTTGTATAATTATATCATACAAGTACAGTAAAATGCAGTTATAACGGACTTTAAGGGACCTGGCAAAACCGTTATATCCAAAGTCTGTTATATCCAGAATTGCTGTATGGCCAGAACACAACTACAGGACACCATTTACTCATGCCACACCCCAGCAGACACACTTATAGTATAGATTATTATATTGTACGTGTAATACTCCAATTTTACCTGACCAGATGCGTGACTATGTATCTGCGCTGGATATCACCGGTACGCCACTAGCTTTGTAGGCGGAGCCTGCATGTCCGTTATAGCCGAACAAAACTACCGCTAAAAGCGGCCCTGGGGACCAAATTGTTTGTCCGTTATAAGCGAAATTCTGTTATATGCAAATCCGCTATATTCAATGTTTTTTCTGCAGGTTCTTAAAGGCGCACGGCCGGGACCAGCGGACCTTGTCCATTATAGACGATATTCCGTTATAAGCGAGTCCACTATAACGGATATTTTATATTTTAAAAATTTAACCAGCAAACCAAATCAAACAAGAAAAATCCAACTTGCTAAATTTTGTGGTATTTTCCCACTTTTCAAAGACATTAAGACAGGTTAGTGCCCATCACAAAATATCCCTATAGTGTACGAGTGTGCATGTATGTGCCCTGCAATGGACTGGCATCCTATCCAGGGTATACCCCTGCCTTGTACCCTGTGCTGCCTGGGATGGGCTTGAGGAGCTCCTTACCCTGACTAGGATGAGACGCTGAAAGCCAGTTGGGTAATTAGGCAGATGGATATCATTGTTGATAATGAATATAAAACTCAGTCTTTACATTATCATTAGTCACTCACCGGATCTCACTGAAACTTGAAACTTGTCTTTTGAGCACTAGTGAAACTGACATTACTAAACTCAACACTATAGCTTACGTAGAAATAGTTTGATTGCTGCATTTATTTAGCATTTGACAGATCTAGTTGACAACTTTTTTATCTATTCAATTAATGTCTAGTACTTTAGATGGATGTCTTAATTGCCATTCTTAAATATTACATCTAATTTTTATTAATCTGGTATCTGACACAAATCAGATGATCAAATGGGCTCAAGTACAAAGTCAAAAGGCAATGACAGATTTGCCCCGCTGACAGTCTGACACAGCTGTTCAATAGCATTCCACCCTAAACATGCTGACACCATGATTATACCCCCCTCTACAGCTGTCCTCGCTCCAGAAGTCTTCCTTTTAAGTTGACAGTGATTGTTACTTGGCCCCTAGGCTTTAAATTAGACATACCATGTCTGGGATTTTCAGATGTTTCGCCATCAGACCAGTCACATTAACACACCATAAAATATGCATGACCCTGGGCAGTGATGCCTGAACTATATAAACGACGCCAGCAAGTAACAGATAAAACTCACTCGCAGGATCCTGTTGGCCTTTATGACTGGTGGCTCATCATTCAGGAGTCTGACGTTGACGAACACTGTGCGGGGCAGACTATGCTTTCCAATGTCAGTGTCATTGGCAATGATGGTGAAATTATCAGCCATGGTCTCACTGTTGTCGTGAACATAGTACATGAATTCCTGCTCAACCTGTGGGTAATAAAAACACTTATAAAGAGGACCATTCACAAAGTAGCATGCCAGCAATATACAGGATGACACTTGAAAATTTATGGCAAAAAGGTCAAATTAATGACAACTCAAAATATACATTTTAACACATCATAAATCCTTTTTAGTCCATACGATTATATTAAGCGACCATTTTGCACGCCCCCATGGTAATGAAATGTCAATTCAAAACATTAGTCTAAATATTTTGTTCCTTTCTATGGACAAACAAGAATATTACCTGCTTTCTGGAAAAAGCTGTCCTTTGAACACCTGGGAACTGAGAGTGCTCGATACGGCCATGATATGGTCCCTCCGACACATAATACTGAAAGTTGAGGCCTGAGAAATGCCGGTTGCCTACTTTTATGACTTCCTTTGTTAAAGCCTTTGCAGCCCCCTCATTCAGAGTGATGTTGGAAACTTCCAGGGGGATGTGGGATGGGATGATATCCACGGACATCCTGATGTCGCGGACCTCAGTAATTCCATTGGTGACGTCAAGGACAAAGGTATCATTCAATTGGTTGGCCCCGACCTGCATATACTGCACGTTACCGGCATTGATAGCTTTCTGGGAGAAGGTCTGGATTGGTGTCTCCTGGGTACCAAAGTAGCGGTCTTCACCCTCGGCAAATCTTCGGAGATATCCATAAGATGGGGGTACTCTCACTGTGAATATGATCTCTAATGGCAAGTTATCTTCATGAATGACCTGAAAAGAGGTATAATGTATGACAAATTAAAATGGAATTGTTATCCATAATGTGAAAATGATTTAACAGGGTTTATTCAAATGTGTTCACAAAAAATAAACTATCCATATAAATTTTTATAATCTCAGCATTAGTTTTAAACTACTATGGTTATTTTTCTAAAAAAGAAAAAAAAGGGGGTTTTCAGCTACTTGACACCAAAACCTGCACACTTATAGGGATCAATAATATAATGTACAAGTAAAAAAATAAAGAAAGAAAATTGTCTAAGGTACTCCTATGAAACAAAAGTACTCATGAAATAACAGCAGTCCCCCAAAGTAGTAAAAACTGACCTCAAGATCCCTTTTATTTATCTTGACAGGCTTGCCTTCTTCAACCAGGAGAGCTCTGCAGTGAATGACTCTAGGTGGCTGCTGGTGGCTCTCCAAGTACACCTTCACATTAACACTTGAGTCTAGGTGCATTTCCTTCACTTTCACTGTAAACTGGAAAACATCCCACAGATTCCTGCTATCATCATGACGATAGACTACAGCTCCCATCTTAAGATCATGCTGCGTGAAGCTGTCCACCAACAAGCCATTGCAGTAAATCCCACCATGTTTCGGTAGAGTAAACAAGTTGTAAGTTATCTCTTTGTTGTCTCTGACATCCAGGTTTGTGGTCACGCTGAAGTTGGCAGAGCTGAGGACTCCTGCTTGCCCCTTTTGGACTAAAATGCCAGTGTTGTTCTCTATCTTAAGGTACGCGTCCTCCGCATGGACATCCAGCAGCGTCGACGCATAATGTTTACCATCAGACACGAAAAGTACGAATCGCCCAAAGCTAACCCCATGGTGGATGAAGAGGACCCGCTTCTGTTCAAGGTCCTTCTGTTGGAATTGGAAGAGCCTGTGTGACGTGTCATTTGCTAGCACCAAGTCTCCCATGGGAACGCCACGGCGAGTATAGATCAGCTGGCCATCATCAAAGTCTGAGTCTGCATCATGGTAGCGCAGGTCCTCCAGTGTCAACAGTCTCTGACCATCCCTCACCACATGGAAGACCTTATCAACGACACGAACTGGTTTTTCATCATTCACCAACTGCACAGAGATGTTAAAGATGCCTTCTACCGCACCATTCTCATCTTCTAAGACAGGTGGGATCGTCTTACTTGTAGAGACGATAAATGTGAACTGGTCATGAGTGGTTTCACTGTCATCATGGACATACACAATACGTTCCTCCAGGATCTCTTGATTGGTGAAAGCAGTGATGTTATCATTCCTATAAGAAGAACTGGACAGATTAATGCGTTTTAACTTCCCGTGTTTGGGACTATCTATTACGCTGTAGTACAATGTTTTGGTGCTTAACGTTTCTGAAAAAAGTTCATCTTTTGTGATGAGTTTACTTTCCCCTTCCGTTACAGACAGACCCTCATTTTTCAAGATAATAGCATTAGCATCCGCTTTAATGCCAATCTGAAATTCATAACTTGCAGAATGAGCATGTTTGGAGAACACCTGGAAATTGAACTTGTCCTTTGTGTCGTCCTGCACTCTATGTACAAGTTCATATTGCACCTTTAGATCACTGACATCCTTCTGGCTAAACGTCGAGTTCTTCTTTAAGACTTTACCATTGAGCAACATGTTCCCTCTTCTGGGCAATGTCAAAAGTCTGAAATGAAGCTCACTTTCAAGCAAACTTACACCTTTAACAATGGCATAGAGATGCTCAGAGTCTAGTAACACTTTTCTCACCTTGTCAACTTCTACCAATTTATTCCTTAGTAGTTTATACTGAATCCAAGTCACAATGATTGAGAATGAGATTTCATCAGTGGCCACAGTGCCGACAGTAATCTTACATCTGAAGTGATCTGTAACATTATGGGTCTGTATTTCTTGGAAGGTGCTGAGATATCTCAAGCGTTCCTTCTCGAGAAGTCTCTGGGAGAACATATTAGTTCGTTTCCATTCTCCACTGGTGTGCAGCCGCTGCAGCTCTCCAAACTGAGGTGGCTCGATAACATCGTAACGGATGTCTACCACCTGCTTTATGGCATTTGTCTGCACGGCTAGGTGTCTTGTGCCTATGAGAGCCATGTCACCCTGCAGGACAGATACCCCTGTGTTGTTGGAAATTTTGTACTCCAGTGGGATCGCTAGGATTCTTAGGACTACAGTATTGCTTACTTTGTCTCCATCGCTAACTCTAAACACAATCCTGGAGTTCTTCACACCATGGTGGACATAGCATATTTTCCCATTTTCCAAGTCATGGTGAGAAAAGGTAGTCACGGCTTTGCCAGGATTTTCATCATTTTCCAAAAATCCAGCATCTGCATTTAGATTGCCTAGCACAGAGTACACAAGGTCAGTGTAGTTGCTATCTATGTCGGTGGCTTTTAGCACTTCAGTGGTTAATGGCTTCTTGGAGTTCTCCAACACCAAAAAGAGGTTTCCTTCAGGAAGACTCAGTTCAGGGGCATCATTTGTTGGGGTGATGATAATGTCATATCTGTAAAGCTTATTTCCCTTCAGGTATGAAGGCACCTCCTTTTTACTGCTGGTGAAAACAGAAAACATAAAAAAATCTGTCAGATCTTCTGATCCTCCATGGATATACATAACCCTTCCATGCCACAGATCTAACATACTGAAAGTATTTTCTTCTTGGTCTTGGTCTACATCTAACCTCAGTTGCCCATGTACAGGTTGCTCATCTATTTTAAACACAATCTGAGACTGCCTGATTCCCAGCTTCTTAAAATCTAAGTTTACTTTGATGTGCTTGGATTCCAAGGATGCTCTCCCACCTTCTGGAACTACAAGGTTCCTGAAAGCCAGGTGCATTCCATGCTTTTTGTCCAACCCATTGACGAGAGTAGATGTATAGATCGTTGGTGTTGGAGTAACAAATGGAGATAAATTTCCAGGGACTATGGTAGAGGTTGATTGCTTTTCTTTATCTGGTTCACAGCCCACAGATATATCTTTGCTGACCATGACATTGGGAAGGCCAATTTTTACACCATTGACACTGATGTCCTTCAAACAACCCTTAAAAGAACCCCCCCTAATGCGTTTCCCAGAGACGGAGACCAGCCCATACTTTCTGACCACTGAACGGGTACTTTCATCTATACCACCAACAAAGAGAGAACCCTTCAAATGAAGAGCCCTGGAGCGTGAACTGATGCTAGTTATCACCGTTTCCTCATCCACAGTAAGCTCAAGACTCTTAGATGTAAAGTGCAGCTTCACATGGTGCCATTTCTGGTCATTAATAAAGGAGAGGGAGTGGAGTTCAGTTTTAGTCCCCCCTTTCCCCACAACGGCAACTGGAAGGCCGCCACGAATTTCCAGGGCAATAAAGTCATCATGACGGGCAGAGTTGTACAGAATAATTCCTTCTTCCGCTGAAGTGTGCACAACAAATTCAAATATCCCTTCTTGTTGGGCATTCCAAGGTGGAAACAAGATATATGCTTTAGAACTGAAGAAGCTGACTGGTTCATCCTCACTGGCTAAAAATTGTGGGCTGCAGCCGAGAGACACTTCATGGACATTTTTAAAGCCATAATATGGTCTAAGTGATGACAGCAAATTGTGCTGATTGAAAAGCACCTCATCGATGCAGCCCCGGAAGCCCACAGGATCAGTCGTGAGATAGGGCTTGTCAAGACCTCCAGTGCCTCCCACATACAGGCCTTCCTGGATGTTAAGCTCATGATCTGGTCCTGGCATTTCCAGGCTAGCCTGAGAGTGTTTATCTAAAATCAAAGTGACATTGTATTGCTCATGATGAAGTTCCACTGAGTGCCAGGCCATATCATTCAAGGACAATCTTCTCTCCGATCGAAGCAAGCGCTCTCCAGACCCAAGCTCTAACCTCACCTGAAACGAAAAACAAGCATTCACCTTTAATTGATTATGAAGGTCTTTATTAAACAGATAATTCAGGAGCCACTTATAAACTTGAGTTAAACATCCGTTTAACTCAAGACCAAACAAGCCTGAAGAGTCCAGGGGATAAAATTATGTGTTTTTCTGGCATCTTGTTCTTAAACTATGATTAATATCATTGCTTTATCACATGGTGTTCAATCACCAACTGACATCTAAAAACATCTAAACTCAAAACATATTAAATATGCGTTACAGAATCACACCAAAACCGACCTACATTTTCATATCTGTTCAACTGCCATGCGGGTTTGATTAGACCTTGCACTACAGTAAACAGCAGTGCTGTATTCTGAAGGCCTTAGCACAAGATTAACATGTTCAGCCCCTTTACTCTTCCACCAGACCTCAGATGTCCAAGTGCCAGAAATAGCTGCAGAGCTCTGGACTTAAACTATTTTTAAACCAAATGGACTGCCAAGCTTCAACAAAGCGTTTTATAAAAATGCACTTTATACAGTTTATCTACCACTACAGCATCAATCAGCCTTTATCGTCTGACGGCCCATGTGTGTAATTTATATAGTGCTTTTTCACACACAGAGATCACTCAAAATGGTTTACAGAAATAAAAAAAAGACAATGCCCAGTTGTTCAAAAGCCTAGAATGTCACCATCATTGAGGTCAGCCTCTGGTATGAGGTAGAGGGCATAGCTAAGTGGCTGTCTGTTAGTTCACCTGCAAGTGTCCAGAACTCAGCTCAACCAGGCAGTAGTCGCTCTGTCCGGCGGCCAGGAAGAGCATTCCGTTGGAGCTGGACGTGCGGAAGCGGATGTGCAGCGACGTTCGGCTGGACGACTCTGCGGTCTTCAGCTGCACAAATCCATCACCATAAAAAGAGGCTGTGGACCAAACAGAAGAAGCAAATTAAAAACCTTGTAAGCTTTTTTTGAGGTTATTAAATAATACAGAATTACCAATATAAATCGTATTAAACCAAAAACATCCATCTCTAGTATAGAGCATGATATCATAATAAAGGCACTCAAGGTTTTTTTTCTGCCAGAAAAGATACTGAGCCTGTTCTGTGGGCTGCTGGTCTCCCAAGGGTTACCATTCCAGAAAAGATACTGAGCCTGTTCTGTGGGCTGCTGGTCTCCCAAGGGTTACCATTCCAGAAAAGATACTGAGCCTG
>JAODKE010000125.1:12423381-12437595 GCA_026779605.1 Mormyrus hasselquistii
TCTCCCAAGGGTTACCATTCCAGAAAAGATACTGAGCCTGTTCTGTGGGCTGCTGGTCTCCCAAGGGTTACCATTCCCTATGGAGTGTTTTTCTTTTAACAAGTGCAGCAGTGACTAACCACAGCTTTCATTTTTAACCATAAAAGCCCTGCTATCACTTGCATAATTTTATTGTTTTTATACTTGGAACAGAGGAGCAATTTTATCTGAAAAATTACATTTACTGCTACTTTGAAGTTACCCTCAGTTAAATGTTTTTTTTTGCTTGCTTTAAAAGTACAGAATGGCATATAGTATATAGCGGTCAACTGGTTTTTAAGGATTAGGTTTAACCATCTTGTGATAGCACGGGGGGGGGGGGAGGGGGGGGTCAGGGGATGTCATGTAACCATAATCATCATGGATAATTCAGTGCACTTAGATGAAGTGAAGGTGTATAATTAGGGTTCATAATGCTCTACCCCTAGTAACCTGGACTACAGTACAGTTGCTTTTTCTGAAGACCTGAGAAAGGGACATCCTGATATCCTTTTAGCTCATAAAAGTTTCCATTTGATATACATCGTTCTCTGCTTAACCAGCAACCCTATCCAACCACGTTGGTCTAGTTTGTCACTTACTCTGTCTGTACACTGATCCCATACACCTTTAATAATGAGGAAATCCCCAACAAATGGTTGGTCTGACACCAAATCCTCATGTCACATGGTTCTGTTCACCTCTCACTTGGGCTGAGCAATTAATCAAAAATTAATCAAAACCGACGTTCAGAGCCTCCAATCGGTGTAATCTGGCCCTGGACTTAGTTTTTTTTTTTTTACTGTTAATACTTAAAAAAAAAAAAATCTGTCAGTACTTTCCCCAGTGTGTGTTCATGTACTGTCCCCTTAAAACAGTGATTCTCAACCTTTTTTTGCAGTGGGCCGCACTATGTCCAAGTTCAAGTCTCACGGGTCGCATATTATTTACATATGACGTCATCAACGCTCAATAACCAGATATTATGCATCTTAAATTATTACAATTAGATGTATTATTTTCATTAGAGAGTATAATTCTACTTAAGGCCGCAGGTTGAGAACCACTGCCTTAAAACATACAGTACTGTATGTCATGTGACTCCACCCCGTCTAGTCTGCAACACGGAGAACTCAAACAGTGAGCTTGTACCAAAAAAACTGATGTGTCTGTCATTTGAAGTGGTTTGATTTCAATTATTTGAAATATTCATTAATTCATTAATGGTTCATTTGTGCGTTTCCTTCAATTATTTTAACATCATAAAGATGTTAACAGTACAACTTGAATAGTACAGCATATTTACAGTACAAACCTTGTCAGTGAAATATGAAAGCAAAAAAAAATAATCGTTCATTAATTGTAATTAAGGTAAAATGCTCATCTAATCATGATATTGGCTTGAGATCATATTGCCTAGCCCTACCTCCCACAGGGCATCACAAGCAGTGATGTCATTATCAGCTAGCAATTGCACAAGTGCGCAGACAAAGTGCAAAGACAGTACAAATGCTGCGAACAAGTCTTTATACTTAGTCTTTTCTTTATGTATATAAACTTAAAAAGCCTAGCTAGTATAATATACCTCTGAATATTCTGGGAATTTCTCTAGGTAGTGTTACTTCAATGCACACAAGCTTATCAGAAGCAACTCTCCACCTGCTTGCAACCATGGTGTACCCGGCACTGAAAACATGGCCGCAGTATAGCCCAGCTTGTGCTGGCCTGCCCTGCCCCGGCATCGATGCACGCAAGGCAAACTGTATACATGCTTCCGCCGGAAAGCTCAAAAATACAGCGGTAGCTAAACTCCATGATGCTCTAAGCCTAATTGTTTTATGGTTTGCATTTAACCCTCCAAACAGTTCTGAGTCCTTCATGTTCCTTTGTAAATGCAGTGTGGTTTTTTGTGTATCTAGCAACAATGGTTTAAAACACTCAAAACAGGTACATCAAAATATGCCATACTTCTCCAAATAATGGCAAACAAAGACATCCATTAACTGCTGGAGGCCATTTCTGAAGCATTAACTCAGGGCTTCTGTCATTCTCATCGCTTTATCTGAATTCAATTAATGCGCTGCTAATGGAATAGATGCTCTTAAAAGCACAGCTTCCACTAAAACATTTGGAACACTGTGGCAATTGAAATGGCTACATAGAATAATGGGGGTCAGTGAGTATCACCACTGACACTAAAGACAAACCATTCACTGGATTCTGTATGAAATAGAAAGCAAATGAAAGTAAATACAATTATAACATCTACCATTATAGTATGTAACTTCGGTCTAAATGTAAAATTAAATATAGATGTATGTATAGATATATAGATATACTTACATATGTAATATAAATATAAACATTTAAAAATCTAAAAATTTAATTGGCATCAACTAAATTTAATTGAAAATTCATACTGACGGTGACCCAAAATTAATTTCGAGTTTGGAACGAAATTTGCCAATAATCAAGAATTCTTTCTCCTTTACTGACAGAAAAGCAGGCAATCTGGAAACATACAACTACGAAAAAAGCTAAATTGATTTGAAAATGGGGAAAGTTTTTACTTGTCCAATTTGCTCTTTCACCTAAGTACTTCAAACATTCATTCACTCAATCGTGTTTTTTTTATTAATTATTATTATATTATTCATTCATAAGATCATGATAACAATATTGAGTAATCCATTAAAAGCAATAGGAAAAAAAATGCTAAATTCAGTGTAAACGTAAAAGCTGGAATTCTTTGTTTTCGGCCACAGGAATGTGACCTGTGGGGGGGTAAGTACCTTCAGACTTCAGAGGGAGGGCAGTCTACCAGTTCTCTGTATATGGAAACCATAGACACAAATACTCCTTGAGAGTCTCAGGGGAATGTGTTCCTGTATTTCCTTTTAATAACTTAACTTTTTTGTTTTTCTGGTCTATTTCATAGTGAAGTTTTTTTTCTTAGGATGAAGCAGCAAATCAGTTTTGGTCCACAAAGGCTTTGCATGTTTATTAATGCATCACTTCAAACTGCACTAGAATGTCAGCCTATATTGCGCTTTTATCTTTCAGTTCTAATCTTTATAAATCTTTATTTATTTTTATATTTCCATATGCATATTCAAAATTTTATATAAAATAGCATAATACACATAAAGTTAACCAAAATACATTTCAAACTCAAGTTCACTATATAGTCATCCTGCAACTTTTCTCTAGGCTAGCTAAACACATAAAAATAAGTGCAGAGCGCATACGTGAAATCAGCTCTCCTAGAGGTACACGGGATACACGACTATGGAAAGACACGCAGAAGAGTCAAAATACAGTCGCAAGAAGGTGGACAGTGATGATTAAAGCAAGAGGGCCTTTTCTCTCATTATCCACCAGAAAAAGGCTCACATCATGTGTGGCTTCTCATAAAAGACTCGGTCAACCTGTTCAGACAGATACGA
This sequence comes from Mormyrus hasselquistii, assembly GCA_026779605.1. Taxonomy (NCBI): domain Eukaryota; kingdom Metazoa; phylum Chordata; class Actinopteri; order Osteoglossiformes; family Mormyridae; genus Mormyrus; species Mormyrus hasselquistii. The sequence goes on from JAODKE010000125.1 coordinate 12,426,846, forward strand.
AGTAATTTCACTTCTGCTCTTTAGGACAGACTCACAAAATGTCAATTAGAATTCCCAAAATGCCCAGCAGCTCAAAGTACTGCCTAAAAGTACATAGTAGTACTCCACTGCATTGATGCATTCGCTCAACCTGCTTATTGTGCTGGACGATAATGAGCAAAGCATGCGTTGCCATGAATGTCCAATCCATTAATTATTTGGGACAACATCGAATTATTCATTTAGATCAATAAAGAATCTAATTCTCGGATTAAAAAAGCGAACTGACAATTAATTCAGACAGGAGGTACACAATGAATATGGGTTCTGCATCACTATTCAAATCTCTTTAAACAGGTCACAGAAAGTCTATAACTGAGCGATAAATGTATATAATACTCTTAGTATCCTAATATTAAAACACAAGCTTTCACACTGACATGATGTTCATTTTAAAGTTTAAAAATTTAAGATCATTTAAAATTTAAAGTCTAATGTAGAATATTCATACTGTAATTCAGTAAAATATTAACAATATAAATCAGATAAATATAAAAACTTTATTTAAAAAAAATGTATATATCTAGTACAGGTAGCCTATTTGAAAAATGTTTCCAACTATAAAAGTAATTCAAAACTAAAAGTGTATAATCATACTGAAAACAGGAGAAACAGTAATCATACTGGACCACAGCTGAAAAAAAAATCATTTTAAACCATAAACTGATTAAAGGAAAAAGTGTTCGTAGATTGCAGTTGTATACATCCCACTTTACCCTACATGCCAAATTAGTCTAATAAAAATAAGAACAGGGGAGCATAACATGAATAAAAAAATGTAAACTACTTCTGAAAGGTCCAGATTTTTCATTGTTGTATGATTACGTTTTCGTGTGTTTGACCACTTCGCCAACGTTTCTCCTACAAAAAATTCAAGATGACATTTAACGTACAGTGTGGAAGTCGGGGGGGGGGGGGGTCTGCTACGGAAAAAGTGCAGTTCACAAAATAACGACATGTCTAAAACATTCCTGCTTTTCACAGTGTTACGTTACTTTTATGAGTTAGGTATATTTGTTATGCTTGCATTAACCAGGAACCAGGACGTCTTTTTGATCGCAACATCATATAACTTTAAGAGCATAAAACTTGTGCTAAAAAGTGATCAGCGCCGTACCTCCGAGCGATCGCCCGCCTATGAGCGACAGGAGCAGCAGCAGTCCGTTCCACAAAGCTCCGTCGGGACACTTCACAAAGTCCATCTTCTGCCTTGCTACTTTTCGCTATTCTCGATCCACCTGCTCTTACAACTCCAAACAGACCAGAGATTTCACAAGTTTACTCTTGAAAAGAGCGATAGAAACCCCCCTCTCTCCATTCTTAAATCACTGTTTAGACCAGCGTCCAAATCACGCAGAGGAGCGTCAGAGACGCGCATGTTTAACTCCGCCTTCACACTGGATTTAACCTGGAATTCCTCTTAAAATCTTTAAAATGGACCACATTTTTAAATTGTACCTTTTATTAATTTACGTGTAAAAATATCAAAAATAAACAATTTGGTGCGGTTTTTACGTGTTTTAAAGCTGTGGCAGTATTTCAGGAAAAGTGACAATTAAGTGAGCAGAAAACGCATTGTCTGCAAGACGCGTTGAAGCATTTCTACCCCTCGAACTGCAGTCACATTACGCAATCCTGTTATATTTTGTTTGTTTGCTTGCTTGCTTGTTCAGACTGAGTTTATACTTATTTGGGTTTGCTCAGCGATGATGTCAAATCTGGGCGCCATCAAGGCTGCACACAGACTTCAGTAAAACACTTTTTGTGAGACTGCACACCAGCAGCAGGCAGAGATGAGTAAGGCGGCTGACTGACTGTACGCGCAGGAGGGTGGACATGGTGCGTCCTCTTCCTTAATCCTGAACCCCAAACTGAATTAGAAATCGAGTTCTGACAGCATATTAATTGCCTGTTCAAGAATGATTCAAAATGGGGAATTTTTAAATAGGTGGAATTAAAAATGAATATTTAATTATTTACTGATCACAGATGTGTCATAACTTTTTTCTCTCATTTGATACATTTTTGCATCAAAAGATAATGTAAAGAAGTTCATTTGTACTTGTTGACTGTACTGCCGTGCCTGTTACTGGTTTTAAGGTACATATCATGCGACATATTATAAATATGGATGGAAGTTACTTGGTGACTCAGGTGGTTTGAGGGAAGGGCCAAAAAAATAAAAAGGCACTTATTGCATGACGTCAACAAAGTTGGTTTTCCTTTGTCAGTTATGAGACTCAGCACAAGATAATATGTTATCAATTATAAAAACATGTGCTGTACCTCACCTTAAGACATCAATATGACCTGCTTTAAGAAATTACACCTTGTTAAATATTTTCATGGATTATATAAACCAGGAAAGAATATATTTGAATTGGCTGGCGTGTCTGACATTTGAGCACCTGTGTGTAGTTTTCTATCATGCACAAATAAGCATGCTAGACATTTATCTCATTTTTATAATTTAAGTTCAGAGGGAATAATAAAAATGGAGCTAAATAAAATATAAATATAGCATATGTATTGCTTATAGAATGATCTAGATAAAAATCCCCTCCCGGCCGCCCCCCCTTCTCATACCATGCAGCTCCACAAGCAGTAAAGCCATCCAAATATATATAGATGAATAGATAGATCATGACAGATCCATTGCTTAATTGCTACTGAGATTCATGTGCATATATTACCATTAATTCCAGCTGCCTTTTTTATGTTCATGTCTTGTATCTGATTCCTTTGACATGAATTGGAAAATAAGCTTTCATACAATCAACTGAATTTGGAGCCCGTACCAGTTATTATGTATCTCCCGTTTAATATAATTTATTTTAAGTTGCGTTGCTATAAGGGGACTCATACATTTTATGGCAAAAGTATGTGGATGCCAGTTTATCCAACATCTTATTCCAAAACCAAAGATACTAATATGAAGTTGACTTGCCCTTTGTTGTCATAGCAGTCTCTGTTTGTCAGGAAATGCTTCCCACTGGGATTAGTTGCCATTAAGGTTGGGTATTGATGCAGGGTTATCGAGTGCCTTTCTGTCAGCTTGTGTCGCTGCTACTCGTACTTTGCACCGAACTTACTCCAGATGTTCTGACTTTGTGAGCAATTTACTTGAAAGTTGAAAGTCACTAACCTCCTCTATACAACCACCCATTCTGCTAGCAATATCTGTTGCAGGAGATCTTCAGTACCTTGAGAAGAGTACTTTGTCTAATTTCCTTTTTTGGTACAAGTAGTAATAGTGAGACCCTACACCTAACAGTGCTTAAAAAACATTTGTTTCAATTTCCTTGCATATACAACACAGTCTGTTCTCTTCCCAGCGAGCATGCTGCAGTTAAAGGTTGCATAAAAAAAGAAAAATAATTACCATATTGCATTTCAAGAGCCAGATTTTTTTTTATCCGTGGCACACACATAATAACTTCTCAACGTCGATAAAGTTTTATCTGTTGAAGAGCAAAATTAACTTTTTCAGGTGTCATTTTACTTTCCAGCCTCACTTTTTATTACAGCAATCACTCACATAGTCAAATATGTCAGCCAGTAAACTAGACTTCTCTGTGCAGCCAGAGGTTTTAAATACATTACAGCACAGAATCAGCAACAGTTTGTAACTGTTCCGCAAGAAGATACATGGTCTGGTGAAATTGGAAAACACGCGTATGTCTCTTTAAAAGGGGCAACAAAGGTTTCATGAAATTTAATCCTGTGCATGCTAGTCCATCTGTTAAGAATATTTACCTTGTTTATCGCGTTATGTAAAGTGACCCCAAATTAGGCAGGAATCATTACTTGTAACTGTCTTTGTATCTGCGTGCATCAGAACAATCCGCTAAGAATCAACGTGGTGAAGGACAACTTATTCTGATCAAGGTGCAGAGGATATGAACCATCAGGTACGTACTCAAATGAGACAAGTGCACTTTGCATATGAATCAATCTAACCAACTGATATCCAGCACTCTTTATTTTCTTCATCTCCCTTCTCATGCATAATTCTGAAAATCAAAATAAAGGGCTTATTTATGAAGTTTGACTGTTTTACATATCTTATATTTCCCTGCAACGGTCTACTAAAATTATAAAATTATTATTAATTCGTTTATTACAAAAAAAGGAAATGGTTACATAACTGAAATGGATCCTAGCACTGAAATTCTAGGATATTTTAAATAATTTATTCTGTATTAAAAACTGGCATTGTATATATGGGGAAAAAATGTGCAGAAATGTTTTGGTAATATCAGAAAAGGTACGATTCAACGACAGTATGTAGAAGGTCAGCAGTAACGACGTATTGTTTAATGTTGTGGGGCGTAAAATCCAGTTCGAAAATGCTCTTTTTGAATTTTTGTTAGGTGTTAGACGCGCGATAGATGTCGCTACTCCCCTTGATTAAACACTATCCCAATCCCCTATACTTCCACCCCCCCACACACACCTTCCCTATTACCGCTGGAATAGGGCTGCGCTCCGTTACCCACAATGCAGCGAAGCGACGGCGCTGGAGATGCCTGTGTTTGTTGGATGTTGAGGATTAAAGATGGCCACCAGCAGGAGGAGCGGGGATAGTATCCACTTCGGAATTACGGCATTATTTATCATGTATGAATAATAATAATAATAAAAAGAGGTCGAGAAAGGCGTCGACGACATTTTTTGCAAATAGACATTCCTTTCCTCGACCCCGCTCCCTGACGATATATGCACCGATTCATTGGTGAGTTGTACATTTAATATAGTTTGCAGTTAGCCAGCCAGCTAAATCTCAGAGTGGCAATAATGCCAACAGCCGCTGCTGATCGCGAAATGGAAACGCAGAAATAGGGAATAATGCGTTTGAGCTGTTTCGTTTGTATGGTGCTGTGCTCGGCGGAAACACTTAACGAAGGACAAAAGTGATCGTCAACCCTTTGATCTCTTTCTTTGACAAGCTGCGTTAGCCAGCTGTCGGTAGCTGGCTACATTGGCAGATGCTTTAATTTTTATGTTGTTTTTTTGTTACCAGGAAGTGGCTATTAATGTGCGTTGCATTGCTGCTGGATACCGGCTTATCGCTCGATATTTCAGGCGTGCGCTGCCAGTGCATTGCGGGCTGATGGAAAAACGCAGCGGCTCCTCACTTTGGTTACGGATATTTAAAAACTGCAGCATGATCGCCAAAATGTGATGACCTCAAAGCCGTGCTGTAATGTTCGCGCAGGGGTGCGTCGAAAATATACATAATATTACTGTAACAGTGCTTTCGTGGACATCACGACAATGCCCGCTGTCACAGCCTGCAGTTTTTATTTTTATGCCTGCGTGTGTCACTTAAATCATCACCAAACGCGCTTCTTAAAACGTAGGATTAATCATAAGGAGACCGAATGACTAATTCCGTAGCACTTTAAAGCCTGAGTCAAGTCACAGGTACGGATTCTCATGTATTAAGCTCCCCGCAACCCATATGAAATAATTTTATGAAAATTGCATTGGAACACTTGAGTTTGATTTTAATATGGCGTTGCCTTAGTGGAATGGTTATTTCCTAATAGTGCAAGCGATGACTTCTCCTTTTTATGTTTTGAAAAGGGGGCTTCAGTTGACTCCAGTTACTAAAAACGAGCTTAATATAAAGATTATTTAATAATATATGTAGTGTTGCACTTTGGGGTTTCCGTAATGGCCTGTTTCTTGTAATGGTTATATAAAAATAACATGTACTGTGCGCAGATAATGGCACGGGTATAGAAAAGTGGTTGTTTTGTGATTATTAGAATGGGCGTGTTTTTAATACTCTAGGCCCTTGGGTAATTTTTTATTTGTTTGTGGTTAAAGGTTGCTTGGAAAGACCTGTGATTTGCATACTACGTGATTCAGATCCGTCAGTGTAATCTTGTTTTTGGTGCACGTAACGTCCTATTATTAATACTGGATGTTGCACCACAGTACACGCAATACCACTCGCGTTTTATTGCTGCCATGTTGTATCTGGGGCCTTCTTTACTTTCAAGTAAGTAAAATCTAGTAGTAATGTATGTAACTAACGTTCTGATTAAGTTCTAAGTAAGTTAAATAGCCTTTTACCCCAAAATAATGTGACCAGTCTGATGTCTCACAATAACCCAGACCTTTATGCCTGCTATTTTCAGATAAACTGAAGTGGCCTTGGGTAGCCTATACAGGTAACCTTTTTCAGAAAGTGTGTAACTTGTAATTGGATGGCAGAAAAATGTCACAGTTCCCTTTTATTTGAGCCTGCATTGATGGAGTCTTCTCCATACTTTAGGTTATTGGAAGTGGTGTCCTCTTACTTAGGAACTGCTGTTGAGCTGCTTATCCCATCAAGGTTAACAGACATTATGGGGTGAGGGTGCTGGTTGAATATGGAAAACTGGTAACTGACATCTATTCACAGTGTAAAGTGTGTGTCTGGTGGGGCCTGTGCCAGACTTGGTGACCACTTCACCCAATGAAATGAAGAGAATGTTGTCCAACAAAAGATTCATTAGTAAATTTTTACAATCATAGGTGTAATTGCACCTAGAATAATGCATTATGCCTCTTGCCTTACTTTCTGCCAGCCAGTATAATTGTCTCTCTTTTTAAAAATCCATTATTTATCTGTTTGCAGTCTAAACAGCTGTTTTGGGCTGCAAACGTCTCCCCACATCTTCATCATCACGGTCTTTCTGTAGCAGCTCTGCAGCCATTATTGGCAGTAGAATGTTCCCAGAGCCCTATTCTGTGAGATTCCCAATTATTTATTGAACACTGTGTCATATGTGTTTTATTGTACTCTGTTCAGGTTGCAATGGCTTTCATTTTATTTTTATACTAATTCATTTCGGTTCTTCAGTTTGGCCCTTTGATAATAGTGAACTTAAGGTGACTGAAGCCTAATGGTAAAAATGATGCCGGAATGTCACGTAAACCTTCTTTAATGACAGCGGGGTTTGGCTTATCACTTTCCGAGTGAGACTGTCTGCTGTCCCAGTGCCAGTGTGTCGGTCAAGAGTGAGTTGGAAAGGTTGGGTCAAAACTTCAGAAGCACCGTTTGAATATTTTCAGTCTCAGTGACAGGATTGCTTCAGAGCTAATACAGAAACTGGCTGGCTAGTTGTTTTGGCCGATCCCAGAGCCCCAAAGGTGTGAGGCAACAGTGCTAACCACTGCACCACCATGTCGCCCCTGTATTTGAATATTCAAAACTAATTAAATGGGGAATTTTATTTGACATACAATGTAAGGGCAAGTTTAAATGATAATCCTTCACATCTGACTCATTAGTCAGTAAGGGAAGAAAATCCTACCAGTGTCGGAAAAGCCATTTCCTATATGGTTCTCGGGGTCTGAAATGTTTTGTAAATGTTAAAAGAATACTTAAAACATTATCATTGAACCAAATAGTACTTTTTCATAGGCGGACCTTTAAACTGAATGCTGGTTTATTGGAAATACAAAATAACCAAGATTTATGACGTTCTGGAAATGTAGTTGTCTTAGAGAGCATAGTAACTTTTAAAGAATGGAGTTTGAAATTTTCATTATTTGTAGCTAGAAATTTTATGACTTAATCATTTTTGTTCAGTGTCTGAATCAATATTGGGTGTTCGTACACAAGGAATTTTAGCCATTACATTCATTGTATTATCCCAGTGGCTCTCCCTACTTCCCAAAACTGGAATATTCTTGTTAAAGCCACGTGAAAAATAGTGCATGAGCTTTAAGGATTTTTTTCGAAACTGGCAAATTCAGTTCTGTGTTTTTTAAAGTTGGTCCTGAGAGTGAATTGCGGCCGTGACAAGCTGTCCGGCGGCGGTGAGCTTTGGCCTGAATTCATTAACTGTTTTCCACGTGTTTGCTGTCTGTTAGTGCAGATTCATTGCATTTTGGCAGTGTGGAGTCGAACCGTATTTGTCATTTGTCATTCATATGCTTGCCATCTATGTAGCAGGAGCGTGACTATGTCAGTGTAGGGGCAGTTAATCTAACACTAAGGGGGTGGGTATCTGTTTTCACTGTTTTCCTGAGGCGGTGAGAGGCACCAGATCTTCGGTTTTTCAGCTGCAGGAGTTGGCGTCTCTCCTGTCAAAGGAAGGGTTCCTTAAACTGCTCTCACAGTTTGGTCCATACTGCCTTGTAGACAGTGTGATCTGATCTTATTCATCTGCTCCAGCCTTCTGCATATGAAACTGTGGTTCTCATAGTTTGTAATTTAAGCTTCGCATATTTCAGGTCTGTCAGTATGAGCCGTGTGTCAAAAAACCTTGCTGGACCATGTGTCTCTTTCTGTGTGTGTTTTTACTGACAAATTGTCACCTTTCTGTAATGTAGACACTCATACACTGTAGCCTCTTCTTCTGAACACAGTTTATGGATACAGCCGTTTGATTATCGATCAGTTGATAGATTGGCTCACATTTTTTAACTTCAAATATTTTTCAAAAAAAGATTGAAACTACCTTTTATTTTAAGGTTTACAGATTTGAAACATTTCCATAAAAAGTTTTCCACACATGAATTGAAATCTTAACAGTGAGATATGAAATTGTGCAATAACAAATCTTTATTAAATAAGTTGTTATACATTTTAAATGAACATTTCACATAATATACAAGTATCTAATTGTTACATATTACAATATATCAAAATCATGACTTAATTTATTGTCATTTGTGTTGTAAATATGATACCGTTATGGACGTTATGCCTGAATGGTTATGTTGGATATGGTGGAACTGCCATTGGTTTGATTGTTGGATAATTTTCTCACAAATAGAGTATGTTGGTTTGCAGTAGTAGCTTTATACATTTTTTTGCTTACTATAACATGCATACATTTTGTATAACTTGACTTACTTTTTTTTCAGAAGCAGTTTTTTTTCCCCTCTGCGTTTATCTGCTGGCAGATTTAAAAATTCTATCGCTTTAAGTTACATTTTTGTGGGGGCTGTAATGTATCGAGTGACACCATAACAGCAAAGATGGGCTGCATCAGCATAAGACGTCTCTGCGAGTGTAGGCCTAGTGATTTTAGGAAATGACTCTGCATTCTGTTGCCGCTTTTACGCTCGCAAAACGCCATCTGCATTTTACTCCCGGGTAACGAGAGAGAGAGGGGGCCGGAGTCACATGTTGGGAAACTTCTTTCTTGCCTGACTGTAATGTGGAACTAACTAGAAATAATCAGTTTCGCTGTGTTTGGGCTGCTGTCGTTTGTCTGCTGTTACAGGTATTGTTTATGCTTTTTTTAGTTTGGAGGGAATTGCAATCAGTGCCAAGTACCTTAAGTGTTTTTAATGTGCATTAGTAATACATTCATGTCTCAAAGCAAAGGCAGAAAAAATATGCATGATGAGATGTAGCATAGATGTTTTCTAGACTGCCAACTTTATTGGTTATAGGTTAAAGGGGTTTGCTGAGTTGAATATATGCACTTTTGTTTGACTTGCTTCTGGGTTAGTTCCATTGGGGTAGTTGTAGCTGATCTGCAGACACTGAAGTATGTGCACCGGGCTGTGATGATCAGCAATGTTGTTATTAATTAATGGTTGTGTCCTCATTAGTGAAATGACATTAATTGGTATTTAGTGATATTCATAATTCTTGACCAGTATATTGGTATTAGGGTGAAGGAAACTTCTATAGCTTCAGTTTTCTAATTATTAAGCATTTTAATAAACCCATAGCTATCAACCAGATTGGTCACCTTCTGCATTTTTTATTTTAATAACGCTACAGACATAGTCTGCAGTGCTAGTGGTCTCTAGTAGTGGTTCCAGGGTGGATATTTTTAGTGTCTGCAGCTCTGTGATACGGAGGACACTTGGTGAAAAAGGCTGATAAAAGCGACGAGTGGGTCACCCGTTTGCAGCTAACACAAGTGCTGCAAAGAAATGCAAACTCTGCAGACCGAGCAGAGGTGGGACTTCAGCGTCCAGCCCGAAAGCGTAAAAGCAGGGCTGCTACCCCCCGGTTCTAGATAGACAAGGAGGAATGAGAACATCGCCTTGGCTCAGGGTGGCTGAATGTGTTTCTTGTCTGAATTGCATAGTAAGTAGGTGCTAAATACAAACTGCTTTTGATTTCTTCACCTCATAACTATTACTAGATAGTAATCTGCGTACATTTTTCCAGAGGTATTTTCCAAAAATTAAGGATAAAACCCGCACTCAGTGAGGTTCTGTTCTAATAGTCTTTAGCATGCGTAGCTACTAACCAATAGTTTATAGAACATCTACCAAAAAAAAATTTTTAACCGAATTATTGAATTACTAATAGGCTCAGACTGAGATATTTTGTCTTTTTATTACTGCAAAAGCCTATAGCAGACATGTTTAGACAAATGTCTTCCTCAATGTCTATAAGCCTAGTAATCACAAATTAGCTCTTGTATAAAGGAAAGGAATTTGACGACCTGTTCTCAGTCCCTGCAATTATCATTAGTCACAAACAATTATCTACCTTTAATACCTCGATTGCCAGCGCCCAATCGCGAAAGCAAATCCAGAAAAAACAGGAGTCAAATAATACAACATATTAAATACTTTTTCAGAAATCAGGTCAAATTAACATCCTCAATAAGCCCAGTTTGATGCTTGTTCAAAATTTGTTGCCAGCAGGCTTCCCTTCATAGTATTTTTATGTTTAAATCCCCATCCCATTTTAGTAGTATTTTTATGTTTAAATCCCCATCCCATTTTAGTAGTA
>JAODKE010000125.1:12437695-12450784 GCA_026779605.1 Mormyrus hasselquistii
TAGTATTTTTATGTTTAAATCCCCATCCCATTTTAGTAGTATTTTTATGTTTAAATCCCCATCCCATTTTAGTAGTAGTAGGATAATTGTGTAAAAAGGAAAACTTAATATTTAAGAGAATGCAAAGAATGTAGCAAAAAGATATCGCGTTTAAAACCATTTTAAATGACATATATTAGATAAACATAGATATATTGTTGAAAATCAATTTACTTGATGCTTGATTTGAAATGAAGGAACTTAAAACTATTTTTATTCGCTTTTAAACACGGTGCATTACAGCTAATGACTGCTGCTGTTTAAACATGAATTTACTGTAGTAGTTCAAGCTGGGGTTGCTGTAAATATTAGTATTATGTGATGCAGATTTTTTTTTTTTTTTACTTTTTACATTTTTTTGTTTGTGTTTATGGATTAGCAAATCAAGGGTCAAATCATGTCAATTACATCCATCCATCCATGCATTAATTTTCTAGCAGGGTCTCTATTCATGGGACATGTACAATAGATGGTTGACTAGCCAATTAAAATGAAATTATACTTTCAATATTTTTTGTGTAAATTTTTTAACTGGGCTTGTGTTTATGCTGGATCACATTTCAAAGTCTGAATGCCAGTTTTTGTGCCTTTCAGATATATTTATTTAATATTTAAGTCTGATTGAGTTTTATGTAAGTAATATCAGTCTCGTGTGGGCGATACTTAAAATATCAAAGTGTAGTCTATTTAGTTGGGGTGTTTTTGTCGCAGAAACATCGGTCCCATTTTATACTTACATCACTGTAATATACAAAATCAGTATTTAAAAATATTATTTAGGTCATAAATGAGTCATGTATAATAGAAGGAAACAAAGATAATAAGGAGATTTAGCGATATTTACCATCTAATTCAATGTTTAATTTCATGTGGTTGTTTATAAAAAGCAGGTATTTCCACTGAATTGTTCAGCTGAACTTCCCAGTAGCTGGAATTATCTCCACACTGATTATTTTAGTTGGTAGAATCGGGCCCCCCTTTTAGCTCAGATGGTATCTCCTGGTGTGACTCCCGTACTGGAGCTGGGTACAGAGGGATCAGCTGTGCCAGCCCCTGCAAGCCGCTCGGTCCGCTGGCACAATAGTCTCCTGGTTCCCTCCCAGCAAAAAAAAAAAAAAAAAAAAAAAAAAACAACAACCAAGCTGAAGGTTCACTGGCTGCGCTTCTCCCAGGATGTGAAGTTAAAGCCCCGGTTTTGTTGAGCAGTGCTTCTGTCTCAGCTAGTAGCCGTGGTGAAGGCATTTAAAAATGCTGGCAGGACGGCTGGAAAACAAAAACAGGTATGGAACATGATATGGGAATATTCTTGGTGTTTCCCCCCCCCCCCCCCGTTTATTCCGTGGGGCCGCTTGCTTTTTTTGTCCTTAATTGAAATGACTCTCCATCCCTTGGCTTCTGATGCCGCGTGTTTATCTGCATATCATTTTTAAGAGTTGGATGATTCGGACTTTAGCTCATGACTTTACAGTGTGAAATTTGATATGATCTAAGTATCGTTTGAGTTCATCGTTTTGTTGAGTATTTGATGAAATGTGTATGATATGTTTGATACCGTTTTGCAGCTATAAACTATGTTGGCTGCTAGTGGAGCTCTGGGAAACTTATTTATCAAGTGTGTGACGTTGTTCTGCTGAGTATTTGGCCTAATAAATGATGCTCCTTGTGTAAACAGGGGTTCATGTACACATAATGAAAGATATAAGCTTTTGCATGGCTTTTTTTTTTTTTCTACGGGAAAATTGGCGAATGCCATTTTCTGAGTTAGAATGTGATGGATACATTTTTTTGCTGATGAGGAGGAAGTGTGTATAGAGAGGCATTAACATTTATTTTTATGGCAAAATGAAAACTGTTACAGTTCCAGTGCCTTATTGGTTGCAAACAGCTTGGCTACCTGCTGGTAACTGTACTCAGTATACCTTGCTTGGTTTAGCTTTCGGACTGTGCCAGCGGAAATGCGCTCCTTCACTGTATGGCTTGCATTTGACTCGTAATGTGACCATTTTTCTTATAAGCCCAATATATTTCTTCATATAAGGTACTCGCCGACGTTGTCACTTCCTGCTGACTCACACAGATATCTTAACAGGTACCTTTAAACAAACATCCTCATTGAAACTATTTGTTTATTTAATCAATAAATGTATATATTTATGTTTGTATTAATGTTTGTTTGCACATTATCATTAAACAAACAAACAATCTAAAACACTGAAAATTTGAGACATGGACATCAAAACTTCAACTATCATCTGAGATGAGAACACTGATGATGGTAGCTGAAGTAAAACTACTTGGAGATAAATGGGTTTTCATACGAGTATAATCTTCATTTTCCAGCATGTAAATACAAACCAACGTTTTACACAATTGCTTTTTTAAAGTACAGTATTAACTCTGGGGGCACCGATCCCAGGCAGCGCTGGGCGCAACCATGCACACAATATTCCAGGCAATTTAGAGAACTGATAACTGTGGGAGGAAATGCAAAGTCACTCTCACTTAAACTGAGACTGAGACTGAAACCTCTGACCCTGGAGGTCCAGGCAGTAGCAGTACCTTCTGGGCCTCTGTGCTGTCTCTTACACAATAGTCACTGATTGTTTATATCGGTATAATATATTTAAAAGGGCAAACCCACATACGTCTGTCTGTCTCTGTCTGTCTGTCTCTCTATTTGCATTTTGGTTTAACATACATAGAAAATAAAGATAAGATTTCCCAGAATTTAAATTCTAACAATTAAAAATGCAGGCTATTCAATGGTAAGTGAAAGCTAAGAAAGATGGGCAGTGTAAGAGCATGTGTGCGTGAGAGAGGTCATGAGGGGCTTCTGTAAAGTTGGGCTCCCAGCTATAACCTGGACTCTGCCATCCTACGGGCGACATACTGTGAAGGTCTGTGTTCTTGTCACCATCTTTCAAATGACTAAGTGCGAAGTCCTTCTGCTCTGTATTAATAATGCCTGTAACCGGACTCCAGCTAGGCTTGGGTGGTGTTACGGTTTATCAGATATATAGAAATACTGAAGGAATTATTTCGAATGATACAGGCATTCCTCAGTCTAACTGATAGAGAGCTGAATGCTTGGTTTCACAAGATTTCAAAGTGTACTTCTTTTTAACTTGTTTGGAAAAAAATATGTCCTACATATATATTGCTGTATGATCTATGTCGTCAGTCTGTTCTAAATCTAAATGTTTAATATATTTATTTTAATTTTGTATTTATTTAAACTCGTACCATTTGTGTAAAGATCCATACAGCAAAAATGCAAATAGCATTTTTATTGATATAAGTAGTCATCTACGATTACTTGTCTAAGTGCAGCCTAGATATTCATTGATCTCTTTTAAATTCTAAAGCATTCTGAATATTATAATTTTTTGGAAACATCTATCGCATTATCTGTTTTATTACTCATTCTGGATGTATGAAATACATTTACATCAAGACTGAAATAGTACTGAAGCAATATTGTTACATGAAGGATGCCATATTCTTTCGTTTCATTCTCTTTTACACATACAGGGTCCTAAGGGTGGCACGGTTTGAGTGAGACAAATTTTTCGGTATATATGTTGGCCAGAATGGCCCTGAGTGTGGCGGGCCCACTGGCAGACACGGTGCGAAGGCACCCTGAGCAGTCGGAACATGCACGGCATACGTACATGCTATAGTTCAGGCAGTGACAGTGCTGTAATAAACAAAAGGTGATCTTTTTAACTCTCAAACAAGGAGCGGTATCCTTGTTTCTCTGGTGCTTGACTTCCACACTGACGATGTGTATTATCCTGATTATTATGTCTTTGATTCCGGAGTTTACATGATTTGGGTTTTTTTTTTTTTATATTTCTGTTCATTTAAAAAGCAATTTTAAAGTAATCACACCTTAAGATTAACGTTTCAGATGTTGTTACTGGTCATAACGTAAAAATCAAGTCATTATCCTAGATGACTGGCGTTCATCCCAGTTCAACCACGGTTGGCATGACGAAGGGCAGAGTGTCGTTAATTTTATGACTGCACAGCCGTCACTAGCTGCAGAACATGATGGCGAACAAGTCTGGTTAAACGTGTCTCCCCCCTGTGTTCTTTTGTGGATAATGGCCAGGAGCTTTCTGCAGGAAATGCAGACCTTCTTGGTGTGTCCTGGTACGGCTCCAGATAGACGCTACTCGCGCTTTTGGTCACAGAAAGCTTCTACATCCGAGTGCTACATTGGCAACCATTTTAATTTTATTAGCACTTTTGCCCCGCCTCTAACCAAGCTGGAGATGACATCGCAGTGTTAGCTGATGTGTGAACTGCACTACACTAAATTCATTTACTAAAGTGTACGTGTTTCTACTTAATGTTTCCATCCATTTTACAAAATGACTGATCAAGTAGATGAGTTAATAAAACGTGACTGTGGAAAATGGTGGATTCTCCTTAACGTTTCTTTAATTTGGTGACTGATGTAAGATTAGGTAACAGAACAGGGGTTCTCAAGGCATTTCGACAAGTTATCTGGCTAAGCAAGAAATCCTGCATCATGAAATACCCCCCCGTACGTCTCACAGAGCTGAATGATACTTGGGGTCAGAATGCAGGGTCATGCGTAGAGAGAGTACACGCGTAACGTAAATATAACATGGGTTACTCAGCGCAAGGGAAATTTAATCACCAGTGGTATGAAACCTAAATTGATTATACCTTTTTTTCTTGCAAAAGGATGTCAAGTTTTTTTACAGATTATTTTTAGTGATCAATAGTATAGTTACTATAGAGAAGCATCTTGGACTGGTGAAAGCTCAACAGTAAACCATCCCTCCATTCTTTCATCAGCAACCATCAAAGTTGCTGGGGACTAGAACCTAGAACCTAGAACCTAGGCTTCACCGGGGAACTCCCTGGAAGTAATGACACTTCAACTAACTGCTTATTATACTGTGAGGAAACTTGGAATGAAAGGAAAACCTGGAGGAAAACCCACAGAACATGAACGAAGAGAACAACTTTAAACACTAATAGCCAGTTCACCAGCGCACCTAATCCCATCGCCAACTACAGGAAGCACCTAATCCCATCGCCAACTACAGGAAGCACCTAATCCCATCGCCAACTACAGGAAGAACCTAATCCCATCGCCAACTACAGGAAGCACCTAATCCCATCGTCAACTACAGGAAGCGTTTGGGCAAGCATTCTTTTCCAGATCCTACCATATCCCATCGACGCTGTGTCAGATTTAGTGAAGCGTCTCTGTTCAGTAAATGGCTAACTGTGGTCGAATAATTTAAAGCCTGAAGCATATGTGTCGATGAGCCGTCGTTCTCTCCGTGGTGGGTGTCGGATGCCTTCGCCTTCGAACCTGCTTTTATGGGCCGCGGCGTGCTCACGTTTTACTTTCGTCATTGGAATGTCGTTCATCCCGCAAACACAAAGTAATAAAAGAATAAACGGGTCATTTTAATAACAAAGATTATTTCAATTAGTGCGCAGTATCGTTCCAAAGTGCTCTTAAATACAGCCCCTTCAAGGATAGAACATCTGGTTGAGCTACTGAAACGGTAGCTGGAAGTCCATTAGGTCACCATGAAACCGTCAACAGATAGGTGCTTTTGTTTTGAAAACCAAGGATAATTATGCTAATAAGAATGACTGCTTATCTCAGAGTAAAAAGTCACACAGGTATTGATTTTAACACGTTTGGTAAAACATTAAAGCACCTTCATATAGAACTGTTATAAGGCTGCTGGAACTACCTGTGTGGTTACATGCAAATAATCAACACCCATATAACATCCCTGCACCAATAAGGAAATATTTATTGACGCCAATGAATTCATGTACTCTTGTTTCAAAGTGAATATAGCCCATGTATAAAGTAGTCGAAGTGTTGGGAAAAGACAAAATTTTGTAAAAGATGAGGTATAAGATCCATGAAGCTTCTCATGTTCTGATGATAAAGGAATCAAGAATCAATTAACCCTTTAAGGTCCACACTAAGAAAAAAACAATGAAATATATTTTTCTTTCCGTTTTCTATTTACTTAGTACGATAACAAGAATGAATTTGTTTTTCTGGTTGTGATGACCTATTCAGGTTGAGTTAAGATCAACACAGTCGTCACTCAAAATGTGCTCCGCCAAACGGTCGCACTGAACGTTAAAGGGTTAAAAAGTAATAGGGGTAGTAATAAATCAAATAAAAAGGGGAGAGCAGAGGTGGAACCTTCTGGTGACCAAGACCATGAAAGGAAAACATGGAGAGCAAGTCTCAGATGAAACAAGTGACTAGTGTATAAGATGGGAGGAGGGTTCCAGGTTCCATCCTGATGCGCATTCAGCTCTGTTGTCTGAAGTATCTGTTCACCCTTAATCAAAAATAAAGGAACACAAGTGAAACTCCTCTGCTTCCTATTTGTATAATTTTGTTCTACAACGGAATAAGTTGTAAAATTAGCAAATTGAAATTTTAAAGGATTTATTCAGTCGCGTAAACACGGTTCTTGGTAAGGCCTTTACTGTTTCAATCATCCTTTATCATAGAGGCCGTGGACTCCTGTACTGTTACTGCATTTATGAAGTGACTCCTGTACTGTTACTGCATTTATGAAGTGACTTTTTTCAGAAAAAGTTTTTACTCCTGAAGAGAGATTTCACCTTTTTTTTTCTTGTAAGTGCATTAGTGTCTCAGAGTAATATCCTCTCTTGGAAGTAATTTTAGTTAGTGTCATTCTGTGCCTGACATGCTGGAAAGAGGAGACTGCAATAAAAAAGAGGTTTTACTTGATTAAGTCATAGTTTAATTAATCCGCATTCAAAATGAATGTTCCTGTAACTGATCTCAGAAGCCAGTATGATTTGCTTTAATCTGTATCAATGTTAATCCTGCTTTACCAAAACACTTTATAAAGTGAACTGCAATATTAATTGAAGCCCCATCTCTAATCACCGTACTTTTAATTAAGTTCTGAATAGTTGCCTGCTTGTGCAGGGTATTCCGTAGATACTTCTTGAAGTATTATGTGTAATTAGACCTAAACAAGTGTACTTTGGGGGTATAAATTGCACTTCGATTATTAAACATTTTTTGTGCGTCAGATAACTCGTTTTTTTCTAGGTATAAACAAAAATATACTTGTTTCTGTAACAGCATTGATTTACGTCATATAAGAACATAAGGATTTTACAAACGAGAGAAGGACATTTGGCCCATTAAGCTCATTTGGGGAGAATTTAACTAATAGCTCAGAGTTGTTAAAATCTTATCTAGCGCTGATTTAAAGGAACCCAGGGTTTTAGCTTGCGCTACACTAGCAGGAAGACTATTCCTTACTCTAACTACATGCTGTGTAAAGAAGTGCTTCCTCAAATTTATTTTAAAATCTCCCGCTAATTTCCACTTATGGCCACGAGTTCTAGTTTTTAAATTAATATTGAAGTAGCCATTTGGTTGAACAGCATCCAGACCCATTAGAACCTTATATACCTGGATCATGTCCTCCTTAGTCTCATTCGCTTGAGGCTGAACAGATTCAGTTCAGCTAATATTGTTGATACGAAATGTTTCCAGCAAGAGGTGGGTAATATTCACTTTAGAAGCTGACATTTGCTTACATTTACTGTTCCAGTTCCAATTTTATCAGTACTATGTCAGCAGGATGTTAGGAAGGGCATGCGCTCCCATTAATATACACAGAATAATATTTTTAATAGCTGCAACCACAAGCAGTGTTAATAAAAATCATATAAATATCTTACTTTGGTATAAATTCTGCTTTGCCGAGTCACAGTCTAAGATAAAGGCAATTTGCCTGTTCTCCAACAAATCAAATCAATTGTTGCACATGTTGACAGTTGGTATAGTACAAGTAAGTGAAAAGTCTGTGTGCAAAATATCACAGCAGCCGTAACAAAATAGTGCAAATACTGGTAAGATATATCAATATTGTTACAATATACAACCATAATGATGATGATGATGATAATCATAGTATGTTAAAAATAAATATGTGAGCTAATGCAGTACTTGCTACTACAGTGAAAATTACACTATGACCTGTGCAATATGGTAACACAGCCATATGTCATGCTATAACCATGCTGTACGTGGTTATAGATGAATGCCAAGTAAACACATGAATGTGCATTATCGCATTTCGTGTAGCTCAGACTTTGTACCAGAAGTGCACCAGCAGCTTCAGCTCACTTGCCTGTCTGCTGCTGCTTCACAGCTTGCTCTGAATTCCCCGTTGACTTAATGCAAACACTTAGAAGAACAATGTTTATGGAGGTGTGTGTGATCTTGTGTGGTCTTTTGTCTGCTCTCTGTCGCCCCCTGCACCTGACCCGACCAGGGAATGGTAATGTCATGTAGCGGCATGTTTAATGCGAGCGGCTAGATTTTAAATCATTAAGCCGCCGGTCGAGGCAGAGAGCCGCATATTCATGTCGGCTTGCCGACGCGTCGACGATCGGATGACCGGCGGTATCTCTGGTTAACAGGGCCACGTCTTCGAGACCCCTGCTGGCTCCAGGCTGCTTCATGTGCAGAGTCCCGCTGCGGCCTGCCTCCCGCAACATATGGTGCACGCAGTCGATGCTCGTCCCCGCCTCGCGGTGGAAGCGTGACTCGCCCTATAGTCCGAATGGGCTAACCGGCTGGTGTCTCCGATTTGCGAAGACAAGAGGAAGGCGGCTCTAACACGTACTCAGCAAAGAGGGGTTTGCTGTAGCTCAGACGAATCCCAGCCAGCCTGAAAATGCTAAGATACAGTTCAGAGAGCCTGAAAAGTCTTATGTCTCTCTGGGATCCATTAAGCTGAGTTCATCCTGCAAAGATCGCAGCAATGTCATTGGGAGAAGCTTTACCTGAAAATGCTCAAGTGATAGTTCACCATTTGCTAAACCTTGGCTTCATAAAAATAGCTACTGGTGATTTTTTTATTTATGTATATATGAGGCATGACGCGCTGATGGTGTGATGGATTTGTTGTACTATCGTGCCATATGGTCTGTTACTAGTGATTTGAGGGCTTCCTTGTGAGATTTTGCAAAGCCACGTGGAATGACGGTGTTGCATTGTGGAGCCTTATTGTCATTTGACCTCTGAATTTCTGATAGTTTCTTGCCTTGGCCTATGTCTGTTTTGAACACTAAACAAGGTGCAGTAATATCTCTGCTGGATGTGTTCAGTATTTTCATTATTTCTTTTTCTTTTTTTGATTTCATCTCTGAGGGATAGTGTGTCACCAAGAGGAATTTTGTCTGTCTGGATATAATTTCTGATAAGTTATGAGTGTTTGCGCTGCTGTAAACACGCATAATTTCCATGATGATTTTTGTTTTTCTTCCGAAGTAGCAGTGACAGTCTTGTTATTGCTGTCCTTATGGCAAATTGCAAAATCTTTTACTTCATTCTGGTTAGTTTAATCAGTTTGGGTTCAGCGTTCAAGTTATTCACATTGTCAGTGTGTTGTTACTTGTGTGCTACTTTCAAAACAAAGTGCAAAACAATAAGTGGCCTGCATGACCCCGTGGCGGCTGATCCCCGCCCTGCGTATTTGTAGTTCACATGACCTCCTTGTGTCTCACAAGGTTTCCTCCCACAGTTCACAGACGTGCACATAAGCAAATTAATATCTGCCTGTAGTGTGTGTGTGTATCTGTGTGCCTTGCAATAAGTTGGAATCCTGTGCGGGTTTTCGCGCAGCCTTTTGCCTCCTGTTACTTGGGTTATAGGTTCCAAGCCCTCCACAGTCCTCTCTGGATCAGTCTTAGGAAGATGGATGGACGTTCAGGGCGACTGATACCAAGTAGCACCAAATAATCCAAGTGCTCACTTGTTATATGTCTGTCTGCTTAACTTAGTTCTCTCTTATTTTTTTTTCTGGTAAAGAATGGAAAGGAAATATGTAATTATCCTGAGCTAAAAGTGCTTTTTCTAATACTAAGTCACTTGAGGACTTTATTTCATATTCAGAGGAAACACCTTTATATTTCTGTGTATGTATTCTATTTTGATGACAGTTCATAGCGAGGGGGGGGGGGGGCACAGCAGCTGAGGGTGTTTGATTCGTGAATCAGTAACGTCTGTTCAGGGCACAGATGTGCAGCTGCTGAGCTAATCGGTGTCAGTGTGTTGAGGTACCCAGGGTCATCAGCGGCTTTTTCACATCTAAACCAGAGCAACGCAGATGTGTAACGGGGAACGACCACGTGAGGATCTGCTTTTCCAAAGCGGACTATCGGCATCTCCCGTTAAGTCGAGTTTTGCAGAGGGGGGGTAGGGTAACGGTGCCAGTGGGGCCGCCGGATTCATACGTGCTGCTTGGCGTTTCTCCCCGGTGAGGTGGTACTCTGCGCTCTCTCTTTCTATTTTTGTGTATTGCCGGCGAAACTCTTTCTGATCTCTCTCTTCCGAATAACTTGAGAGAATGATGTCATTGCCCCGCTGTTCCATTTAGTCCTCTAACAGAAGGCTGTAGTCATTCTTGGAGACTGTAATTTTTTTATTTTTTATTTTTTTTGTTTTTTTGTTTTTTTTTTTATTTTTAAATCTCTGCGCCTTCACAGTGCAGCCTTGAGCCGAACCGTCTCCTTTCCATTTGGACGTGTTTGCGGCGGTTCGTCTCTCACGGCAGCATCTCTCTGCAGTGCTCAGTCGGCCTGAACCCTTCCGTACTCCTTAATGAGCCATTTTCCTTTCCTGACAAAGGACTATGTTGACTAATTTCTGTCATCGCTTTATCTTTTTAGAATATCTGCCTTGACTAAATTGTATAATTTTTAAGTCACTAGTCTGAATGTGTTGTTGTAGGTGCTGGAATCAGTCATCTATTTACAGTACAGGGGCCCTTTTTGTGGTTTTTATGTGATGTGCAGGTCAATGTGCCTCACGGTGCCATTTTGGTAGCTTTGTAATGGTGCTTTCTTCTGTTCATAAATCCGATTCACTCACACAGGGCTTTATTTTACATTTCATTCAAAAATTTAGACCGACAGTATGTGCAAAGTTAATCAAGTGATTAATCTGCAAGATAAAGCCTATTTTACTTATTATCGTAATCCTTTTTTTTTTGGCTCGAATTGTTGCTTTTCTTATTATTAACAATGGGAGGATATGAAAACACCACGCAGACTGTTTGGGGGAAGGCGAAATGCCTCAAAATAGACATTTGAAGGCAATTAACAGAAGTGTGTGGATTCGGGGTGCCAGATGGTGTCTCCTGAATATAGGATTCACAGCCCAACAGGACTGAAGACTCGACGCCAGTGTTCCCTCCCCAGTGCTTTTTGTGGATTTTGTGTGTGTGTGTGTGTGTGTGTGTGTGTGTGTGTGTGTTTTTTTTTTTTTTTTTTTTTTTTTAAAAAAAGTGTAAGGTATTCCCCAAGTAAATTTCCATCCTTATGGAAATCAACAATTAAGTATTAAGCATTCAGTATCTCTTTTCCCCCAACAAACTTGGGCGTTTGTTTTGAGTTCGGTCTTCTACGTTAGCTTTGATTCTCTTTAACTGCATCACAGCACATCTCTCATGTGACACTCCCCAGCCTTAGTCATAACGCATCAGCAAGTGACCCATCTGAAATAATACACATCCGCTGTTATGTCTATCACTGGTACAATATTCTGTTTTCAGCGTATTTTATTTATGTACTTCTTCAATTTATTTGCACCTCGTTCACTTGTTTGCACTATACGTATTGTTTTGGCACTTTGTCTGTTTGGCACTACATGTATGTTTGTCTTTGCGCTACGTTCAGGCTGCCGTTTGCACCAAAATCTCCACCTGGTGTCAATCAAAATCTTAAAGCCGGTTTCACCGTTTTCATAGCCCGAGCTGAACTGTTCTTACTGTGTCTGCAGTGAACCCCCAAATCTGAGGTCAGTTTTCTTGACCTCCGTGGCTTTTGTTTATTTGTCTGCCTGCATGTTGCTCAGAACGGGCTCCCAGAAACCTGGCTTTCTGAGGGGCCTCACAGTGCATATGTGGTTTTTGTGGGAAAAGAAAAAAAAGGCAATAACTTATGGAGGGTTAGGCTTAGTAATTGTGAAAGGACACTTTGTATCGCTAAGATGGGGAATTTCTCTAAAAACATTTGGGTGAAAAGTACGTGTCTTATTGAGGTTTGGCATATTGGTTAGTATGTTATTGTGGCTTGATCATTTCCAGTTGCCAACATGCCTTCATTTCTCTCCCAGTTAGAGCTGCTACTAATGACTATTTTTCTATAGATTAATCTTATCGACTTTTCTACCGATGTTTCGATTAATCTAAGATATCACTATCAGTTATATCAAATTGAGTAATCTCTCGATGAATCTGTCAGTTCATCGAGTAATCGTTTATATAATGTAATGTCGGGTAATATGTTGTAAAGTAATATGATATAATTGACATTAGACAGGAATCATCCAACAACTGTAGGGAAAAGCCACCATGCAGAGTGAACATGCAAACACGCAAAGCAGCGGTGTGCGGGGACACCATGGCGCACCATGGCGCACCATGACGCACCATGACCCACCATGACCCACCATGACCCACCATGGCGCACCATGACCCACCATGACCTATCGCGCCATTCGGCTGTCCTCACAGACTTGCACGATGTGTGATGTTAATATCAACATCGCATTTAATGCACATGCAACTGTCACAACTCAAGGGCCGCAATAGTCTTCTGGGTTCAAGCTGCAATAAGTTTACAACAAGTTACTTATTGTAAAACTCTCCCGTATCTGGCGTGACACACTTTCTGACTCTCACGGTCACACAAGAAATCTTACAGCAAATCTATATTATTCCACCGTAAACCTAAAATTAGCTACATTTAAAGCGTTGGTGTAGTTTGCGAACCGTAGAGAATATTTACGAGGTAATAAAACTGTTGCATACATGTAAATGCATGTGCAGACTTGTCTCGAATTGAAAATCTCACGCCAGCCAGCTGACCCAAGTTGGCAACCCTGTATTTATTTATTTATTTTATTTACCTTTATTTAACCAGGCAAGACAGATTAAGAACAAGTTTCTTATTTACAACTGTGGCCTG
>JAODKE010000125.1:12456470-12470951 GCA_026779605.1 Mormyrus hasselquistii
TTTCCCCTGGCGCCTCAATAATCTTGGGGTTTCTTCATTCGTTTTTGTGTTTTTTTTTTTTTTTTTTTTTTTTTTTTTTTTTTTTAAATATAGCCAGAATTCAAAAGAACACTTGACATCATCTGTGTAATGCAATGTTTATATTATAGAAGAGTGTTAGGTCCATTTATAAGAAACGTAGCAATTTTGTTTCAAGATTGAATGCAACATTTCTTTCTTAATCTTGTCAATTGGAATTGGGATGAAGATAATGTTGTGAAGTTAGTGTCAGGAATCAAACTGAAATCTTGCAGTGCTGAGAATGAAATTGAATGGAATAAAAGTGTATCTCGAGGAAAAAAAAGAAACAATGTCAAGCTTAATGGCAAAATTTTGTGTTCTCTCAGAATAGTTATTGTCTTTCTTCTTTGTGACCCTTCCATGGTGTTTTATCCCACTGACTCTTCTCGTTCTTTATTATTGTGTGAGAGCTTTTCTAGCGTCCTGGGTGCCATTTCTCATTTTATTTCTCATCCAAAAAAAGAGGCATAAATGTGTGTTTGGCCTCTGTCATTCTCATTGACTAGGCTAAAGTGCTTGCTTGAAGTTGTTCTTGGAAAAATCACTTATAAAATAAATCACTTTTTTTTTTTTTCTGGCGGGATTTGTCAGTATTTTCTGAGCGTTTCAGCCTTTCGCAGCACAGCAGTGTTGCAGTGCTGCTGAATAATATACTGTGTATCGCCGTGTTTGTTTTTTGCATTAGCAGATGGAGGAGCCGCTCCGACTGTCGCTCGCGCTCAGATTGTCTTTCATGTGAAATCGAGCCTGAACTCTTACTGGAACAGATGTTATCACCAGTCTTTGTAGATAATTTCTGTCACTTACTCACCTGATGCCACATTGTTTAATGTCTCTTTTTTTTTTTTTATTAGCCTCGGTTGCTGGGAGCTGATTTTGCGTCGGTATCAGTCAGGCTGTCGTGTAATTTTTCTTTTGAGAAGCTTATTTGGGTTGCCGTGATGTGCATTGAGATTTGTGAATTTCCTGATGCGACCCTGAGCATAACTGGGATCCGCTGCTTGTCATATGTGTCACGTTCATCTGAAGTTTCTGAGGAAGAGCTTCTCCTCTGTTTTAGAAAACGGTGGACTGCATGACGACCATGTCGGTACCCTCCACGCTTGTGAAGTGTCTGTATCTGTTCTTCGACCTGCCACATACACCCGAGACTCCGGGCGCAGCTCAGACGGAGCTGCCCCTGGCCGACCGCCGCGCTCTGCTGCAGAAGGTCTTCGTGCAGGTGAGGCCCCTCCCCCGGCTTAAAGCTCACCAATCAATGGCGACCGTTGAGCTCTCATCCCCTGTTGGGTGTTCTGTGCTGAAGCCTTTACAGTCCCACTCACTGTGATGTTCCTGTACAATTTCCAGTGCTGAAAAAGAGTGATGTTTTGAACCCCACGCTCTTCTTTCCTAAGTAGGTTTCTTGTTATGGTTTTTTTTCGATGCCTGATGCAAAAACAAGATTGAAATTTAAAACCGAAGATTTGTGTCACTAATTGTAAGGCAACCGACTGCTAGTATGTGCTATTTAATAACATTTGTTATACTGTATGGTGGAACTGCAGAATTTGCATGTCATGATTGTTCGTCAACAATGAATTAGCCCCAAAGCTGTAAGCCTTGCAAAAGCGAGCAGTGGACGGGGACCTGGGGGTCAGACCGCTGACACCGTTTCCCTCGCCGGCAGATCCTGGTCAAGCTGTGCAGCTTCGTGTCACCTGCCGAGGAGCTGGCCCAGAAGGACGACCTGCAGCTGCTGTTCAGTGCCATCACTTCCTGGTGTCCGCCCCATAACCTGCCATGGAGGAAGAGCGCCGGCGAGGTCCTCATGACCATCTCGCGGCACGGCCTCAGCATCAACGTGGTCAAGTACATTCACGGTGCGCTTCGGGCCTCTGTTAGCTCTGGTGCTTTTTCATCCATCTATCTATCTATCCGTTCATCAATCCTTCCTTTCATTCCTAAGAACACCTTGTTATAGTACCCATGAGCAAAGTACCGCTATCGAAATACTTACTGAAACTCCAGCTGTACCAGAGATGGATGAATAATATATTCATTGTTAGATTGTTAGCGTAAAGTATATACTATTTTCAGCATTAAAGGACAAAGCGTGCAAGCCTTCTTCATTCTGTTTAAAAGCCAGTGAGAGAACCTTCACTGGACTGGTTCTCTGCTCTGATCTCCTCCCAGAATGGCCATAGAAATGATCACAGGCGTGACTTTGTAAGGTTGGGCTCTGCCTCATGTGTCTTTCTGGACAAAGTCGTGGAGTCGCAGCTGTGTTTGGCAGTCAGGCCTGACAGGAGGTGCGGTGCGGGGTTGCCGTTGAGGGTGGAATTGAGTTTCTGTCGGAGAAAGCCAAGGCTGGAGTGGAGTGGATGATGTTAGAGCAAGAGGAAAGTGAAAGGGCCCAGCACAGGAGAGTCGACAGTCAAGGGCTGAGAGTCAGTGCTGGGCACTGCAGGTGAGCACTGCTACAGTCCATTTTCAATGGCCAATTTGCGAGGAACACCTGGTCAGTAGTAGGTAGACGAGTGCATTCAGCGAAACTTTCCTGCACACCGCCGATATACCGAGCTGCTGTTTTCGCGGTGTTCCTGTTAACTTTAATGAGCTTGGCGATCCTCCTGACTTCTCTCATTAACGTGCCGCTTTTGTTTATTGCACCCTTGACTGTCAGTTGCTAATGCTGTACGATTTGAAGATTCCCGGAAGATCGCTATTTCTGAGATGACGGAACCACAGAGTCTGGCACCAACGATCACTCCATTTACCCTCACTTAGGTCATGCCGCTTAGCTATTCTAAAGCTTAGTCCAACAGTAAATGAACCTCTTGGCTCAGTCTGTGTTCTGCATGTATTCAGTTGCAGTCACATGATCTGCCGTTTGGAGGAACAGGCTTCATTAATCGGCTCCACCTAATAGACGGGCCTTTGAGTATATAATTAGTCACATGAATTTAGTCACATGGATTTTCATTTTTGCCTTTGTTCCATTTATTATTGTTACTCTTAAAGCAGATTAGAGGCAATTTCTTGTTGAAACTGTGATGTTTGACTCTTGTCACTTGGGAGTTTGTTCTTTGCTTGAATATGTTTTTCATAGTTTACGTTGAGAAGTAAAAACAGAACATTCCTGCCAGACAAATGTTAAATACTTAAAACTCCTGCCTTGAATTGAAAAATCTCCTGACATTCTCTTCTTTTGCCGGCATCGTACCGTTACGCTGCTACATACATCCGGTGAGTCTCTCTTAATCCTCGGTGACGCGGCCGGATGCACGCGCCTTAAACAGACGTGACGCTGTCCCCTGCAGAGAAGGAGTGCCTGTCCTCCTGCATCCAGAACATGCAGCAGTCGGATGACCTTTCACCTCTGGAGATTGTGGAGATGTTCGCCGGCCTCTCCTGCTTCCTGAAGGACTCCAGTGACGTCTCACAGACTCTGCTGGATGACTTCCGCATGTGCCAGGGATATACCTTCCTCTGTGACCTTATGCTCAGGTATGCGGCTTTGTGGGAGTGTTTGGGGCTGGGGGTGGGTATATCTTAGAGTATTATACAGGGATCAGGGATTATGCCTATTAGAAATGTAGCTGCTAGCTGTAATATTAGGGGGCAGTTTGAGCAAATTCATTAAACCGACTGTCTGAACCTGCCTTCTGAATTATATGTCGCTTTGGATAAAAGCATTGGATGGATGGATGGATGGATGGATGGATGGACGGACAAATAAACATTTTTTGAATAGGAGGAAAGCAAAGCATCTTCTGCTTACTCCTGGTTTAGACTGCGGTCTGCTCATCTTGGTGTTGACGGAACAGTATTGAGGGCTGTGGAAGGCTTCTTATCCGGCAAACCTGAACCGGCTATATCTTTCCAGGCTGGAGCAGGCCAAGGAGGATGACTCCAAAGACGCCCTGAAAGACCTGGTGAACTTGGTGACGTCCCTGACCACGTACGGCCTGAGTGAGCTGAAGCCGGCCGGCCTCACCACAGGCGCGCCCTTCCTCTTGCCTGGCTTTGTCGTGCCGCAGCCCTCCGGCAAAGGTTGGTCCCATGGGACCCGGCAAGGCCTGGGTCTCGGCAGGAAGGCAGCACGCTGGCACAGAGCCAGCCGGCCCGTCTCACTGCTGCGTTCGCCTGTTTCGGAGCTCCGATTGGTTCTGTCATGAGATTACATCATTACTCATTCATTTCATATAAATGTATGTCACTAATTTTTGGTATTATTTTTATGATGGTGACACCACTCTTATCCATGTGTAATTAGTGTCAACATGTGCAGACCTTGAAATTCCAGGCCCCCTGACAAAATGTCATCTTCACTCCCCTTCCATCAATTTAGCATGTAATTTTATGTATTGAAGGGCACCTGTCAAGTGCTGCCCAGGGTTTCCTTGCCATTCTGACACCTCTGCTCTCTGTCTGCATACGAAACCACCGCATAGTACATGTGCTCTGCTCTTTGGAGTATATGAGACCGTGTAATCATGCTCACGCCCGATAGCCCCCTCCATCCTGCCTTGCTTATGATACTGCGCTGTTCCGCACGGCGGACCTGTCCCTCAAAGGTAGACTGAAATGACGTGCGAGTTTCAGAAGTCCGCAGTGCCGGCTGCTGTTTTTTTTTGCAGGATTAATGCACTGTAACGGCTTCACTTGATAGGTCTTTTTTAGAACTGCGGCAACTTGTTTATTAGTGATTTTTTTCTAAGAACGTATCGTAATCGGTAATGTAATTGTCAAAAGTTTGTAGCAATATTGAAAGCTTCAGCCTGACTGCTGGGCAATATAATTATGGGTTACATAATCAAATTTTTTTTCCTCCACATTATACTGAAGTTTTATGGTCTTTAACACCCTAATATGGACTGAGCATTGGCAGTTTGAGCTGTAAGAGGCCTGACATAAAGGGATTGAATTACTGTTTCTCTCACTTTATACTATTGTTGTTATTCTCACTTATAAAATCGCAACTGAAAATGTGTAGCTAAAGCAAATCGGCTTAATGTTGTGTACTGCTTAACAAAAGCACATTTCTTTATGTGTGTCCTACGCTTACTACCAGTGTAAACACCCTATTGCCATTTCCCAACATTCCCAAGACTTCTGCCACAAAATAGGTGTTTGATTTAGTTATTCCATTTTCTTTTAAAAAAATATGTACAGACGCTCCTCTACTTACGAACAAGTTGCGTTCCGAACGGCCGTTCGTATCTTGAAATGTTCCCAAGTCGTTATTCAACATCATTTTAAAGACATATGCAAGTACAAAGAAGTAGGATGCTGGGAGTACGAACGCTACGCTGCTGCGCGGCGCGGAGAAAAAAATTGATGTTACAGAAAACGGGACTGAATCTCAGGGACAGGAAACGGGAACACAACTAACACAATTGCAGTCCTCTTCGTTCATATGTCTGAAAGTTCGTACGTTGAAAGTTCGTAAGTAGAGCAGTGTCTGTATAAATTATTTGTGATTGTGTGTGTGTGAGTAGGTCATGTGTGACCCGTCCAGCAGCCTTATAGGTTTGTCCCCTCACGTTATGAAGAGGAGTTTTTGCTTCCCAGGTGTATCGTATTATTGTATTGTATGTGTGCTGTATCGTACCATTGTAGGTATGAGCATTTTTGGGTCGTCAAACTGTGGTGTGGCATTCCATCTGTTTCTCGTCTCCCAGGTCACACAGTAAGGAATATCCAAGCCTTCTCGGTGCTTCAGAACGCATTCCTAAAAGCCAAAACCAGCCGCCTGACGAGCATCATCCTGGATGCCATCTCCAACATCTACATGGCCGACAACGCCAACTACTTCATCTTGGAGGCGCAGCACACGCTCTCCCAGTTCGGCGAGAAGATCGCCAAATTGCCGGAGGTGCAGACCAAGTACTTCGAGCTGCTGGAGTTCGTTGTCTTTAGCCTGAACTACGTCCCCTGCAAGGAGCTGTTCAGCATCAGCGTTCTTCTCAAGGCCAGTGCGTCCTACCAGTGCAGCATCACCGCCATGCGCACCCTGCTCAAGCTCAGCCGCCACGACCCCATCTTCAGCGAGGTCTTCCGGGAGGTGGGCCTGCTCGAGGTGATGGTGACCCTGCTGCACAAGTATGCTGCACTCATGAAGGACCCCACGCAGGCCTACAACGAGCAGGGTGAGCAGAATGCCTGTCCACAATGATACGCCTGGACGTTTTACCATCCAGAGTTCTTAAGGATCATGTGATGATGTTTTGTTGCTTGGCTGTTAGCTTCAGAATCCCCCACCTTATTGAATTTCACCTTAATCCTACTGACATTTTGGCAGTAACGTTTTTATTGACTGGAACTGAATTCTGCTTGCTAACAGAATTTCTGTGCCAATAAGCACTATTCATTTTAATCACTAATGTAGTGCTGATACCCATTTTATAAATTTTGTCATGAACTCATCGTAATTGGAAATGTGGATTACGGCTGGGTCTGACTTTAAAATGGAGATGGAGGCTCTACACTGACGTGGTGCCTGTCCAACCCCCCCCACCCTTCCAGGTGAATCGAGAAACAACCGAGTGGCAGAGGATCAGAAGCAGCTGGCCTGGCTGGTGATGGAGACCCTCACCGTTCTTCTCCAAGGGTCCAACACTAATGCAGGTGCTTATCCACCCTCTTGCCACCCGACTAGAGATACCTATGAGTCTGGTCTGCCCTTGTTTGAGCCCAAGGAGGATTGGGGAGCCTCTTTGCAGTTCCTTAATTAACTTCTCTCTCATCCATCCATCCATCCATCCATCCATCCATCTACCTATCCATCCATCTTCCAGTAGCTTATCCAGTGCAGGGTCTATCCCAGGCTGCAT
Source organism: Mormyrus hasselquistii (assembly GCA_026779605.1). Taxonomy (NCBI): domain Eukaryota; kingdom Metazoa; phylum Chordata; class Actinopteri; order Osteoglossiformes; family Mormyridae; genus Mormyrus; species Mormyrus hasselquistii. The sequence goes on from JAODKE010000125.1 coordinate 12,463,349, forward strand.
AGGGCACAAAGCGGGGGAACACACAAGCGCGCACACGCAAGCGCACACGCAAAGATATCTGATACTACAGACTTTTTTGAGGAATCCTATTGTACTTATCTTAATGCAGAGCTCCTTAATTATTCGTCCTTTTGTTTTGTCCATGGTTCAGACACCCGATCTGATACATCTGGGCTTTTCATCCGTGACACAGAGCGAATGAGAAATGATAAACGGCCTGTGGGGTCGAAGGTCACGCAGGCCACACCTCCCACTTATACACTATTAATGCCGACAAATTGTCTGCTCAGTGTCTCTCCTTTTGTTTCTTCTTTGCCATCCTCTCTCTTGGGTGGGGGCCAAATCAGCTTGACTGCTTTTCCTTTGGGTGGGGGGGGGGGGGTAGGGGAGGGAGGGGCTATTCAGTTGGGATCTGGCTGACGTAGAGATTTTGTTTGTTCTGTCATTCCCAATTCCCATTCTCCAACCGCTCACAACAGGATGTTGGAGAGGCCGCAAGTAAACAGACCTTTCCTGTCCGCGTCTCGCTGCGCCATGTTAAAATTCCCAGCGAAGCAGGGGCAGCGCAGACTTCTGATGTCTGCAGATATCTACTCCCCTTTCCAGCTGTCCTGAGGTCCTAAACAGGGGATGTAAATTGAGGCCTGTTACAATATTGATGAGTCAGTTTCTCCAGAAAAGGGAGCTGAAGGCTTTTAGCAGACAGCTATTAAGCCATTTAAGCCACTCCTACTCCATACTGACTGTCAGCGTCTGCTGTTTGGATTCATGCATGAATGCGCTGTAGAGAAACATTATTACTACGGCCGATGTTATTTTTGCTGACAAGTAAACCTGCAGACAATTTCTTTGTTTTGTTTAGGGTGGTGGCTGTTTAGGAGTATCAAGTCATTTATAGCATTTTTTTTAATGATTAATGGTAATGTATATTTACTTTCTAAGCAAAAAATAGGTTAAATGGTAGGTGAGCATAAGTACATTTTGCTGAAATTTTGTACGTTTATCATAGAGATTTATGATGGATTTTTAAAAATACCTGATTCGCATTATACGTAATGCTCTTCCGCAGTCAAACAGTATCCTGCCATAAAAAACCAATTATATTTCTAAATTATATTTAGAAATGTTAAATATTTCCCATATCTGTACTGTCTCCTTGGCAGTTTCTAACTGTGCAGCTGGCTGGCCATTTCTCACATGGCTAGATATCTTCTCAAATGTCAGGTTTTAATTTTTTTTTGATGAGCCATCACTGACGGTCAGACCTTCCCTGACGTTATTTAAGTAAGATTTTGCGCGGCTCCACTTCCTGCCCTGCGTTTCCAGGAAGAAGCTTCAGCTCCTCCAAGCTGGATAAGCAGTTGTGGTAGAAAGATGATGATGTTATTTATTAACAGCGTTTGTTTTGTTGATTTTGCTTATTTGGGGTGTGTGTTTGTGCTCATTGACTTTGAAGGGAAAGTAGAAAATATGATGGGAAACCAAAGTTTGAATCCAGGCTGCCTGGCTCCAGTCCTCAAGTGTGATAGGATGCTGATTTTTGCCATAGCTCAGCTTTTAATTGCTATTAAATTAGCAGAGTAGAGCCTGCTCACTTGGGAGGGTCTTCCGGAGATTCACGTGTCGGTCAGGTCTTGTCGGAATTAATATATAATGTACAGACTGACCTTCCAGGACTAGGGGGTCCTGATCCTGAGGTCGATGGGGTGGGGTTGAAGTTACACTTTATTTGTTATGATTGCTGCCTGATTGTTGTGATCTCGTGAATTCTCTCCATTGATTAATTTGTGAATTTGCGTTAGGATTCATACTTTAAAACCTTGCTTGTTCTGCCCAGAGCTGAGTCGGGCCCCCTCTGTGACGGTGCCTTCCCCTCCCCAGGTCAGTTCCGTGAGTTCGGCGGGGCCCGCTGCGTACACAACATCGTGAAGTACCAGCAGTGCCGCGAGCGTGCCTTGATGATCGTCCAGCAGCTGGTGCTGTCCCCGAGCGGAGAGGACGACATGGGCACGCTGCTGGGCCTCATGCACTCTGCACCCCCCACGGAGCTCCAGCTGAAGACCGACATCCTCAGGGTAAGCGTCTGACCTCGCAGGTGCGTTTCCATCACCCAGACCTCCAGGCGGCCATTTTTCCGCAGGGCACACCTTGACTTAAAAACATCGTGCGTGACGGTGCCGGTTGTGTGGAGCAGCTCTGTGCCCATGATGGGAAGTTTGTCGCTCTTCCCGTGACTGGAAGGTGGCATCGCTGTTGGCCCTTAACCGCAACCGCTCCAGGGACACAGGCTGACCTTTCTCTTTGATCCTTATGCGTCACTTTGGACAAAAAAACCTTCTAAATAAATGCAAAGGAAAGCGGTGGGGGTTAGGATCATTTACAGTATAGAGCTGAGTCCCCTCCCTCGGTGAATGCATACACACAGCCCAGAGTCTCACCCCAAAGGCCCCCCCCCCCCCCCCCCCCCCCCCCCCCCCCCCCCCCGCCCCCCTCCCCCCCCCCCCCCTCGCACCTCTCAGACGCCCCTCCCCCCCCCGGGGCAGTTCACAACCCCCGCCCCAGCCTCCCCCCCAACCCCCCCCCCCCCCCCCCCCATACTGTCCAGTTACCGTGATGTTCATTTCATCCCTGCTGGTTATTTCAAACCCAGTCCACCCCCATACCCAAATGAAGTCCTTGGTCCCTCCTCCTGTGATTCTGTTCCCCCTCCCACCTGAAGCCAGTCCTTTACAATAATTCTTAATCTGTGTGGAAGCCTCGCTTTCAGATCTTTAGAGTCACCACCTCTGCCAGTCCCTGCAAGCACATACCAGTATTCGTGTATCGCTGCTATTATGGCAGGATTTTATATAGATGTTCGGATTTCTTAGAGGATGAAAGTCCGCCATTCCTGCGGGAGTGGAGAGTCCTGGTAGGCTGAGCTGCTCCATGATAGCAAGGACTGAGAGATTCGTGCCTTTATGTAACGTTCAGCAAACTGTCAGTCTTCAGAAACTCTCTCTCAGTCATTTTAATGTGCAGCCTGTGTGCCCTTCAGATTCATTAGACAGTTAAAAGCATAATCGTCACCCTGACTGGATATTTCTGAAAGCCCCGGCCATTATTTTTAAGTGAAAGTGTCAGAGGCAACGGAAACTTGCATTGCATCGAAAAAACCTTGTTTACAGAGCAGTAAACACCAGTGTGAAGCAGCACTCTGTACCTGAGATTTTTAAATATAGGTACATTTATTGAGAGCAAGTTAATTACATTACATTTATTCATTTATTTGTTTTATTTGTTTATCCAAAGCTGCTTGCAATAGAGGGGTTGCATTTTTTTTGTGTGCTTCCTTTTCAGTTTTAATGAATTGCTTGTGAAAACTTGATATCTTAGTTGATGAGCAGATTTCCAAAACTCATTTCACGGGATATGTGGACAGGATATGTTGGTAAGTACGAACCATTTTAGTGGACTTAGTGATTTTTGGAAATGTAACAAAAGCTCTTTGTTGGATTACATGAGCACTGAGTGAGTTTGGGCTCCCAGCACAGTAACTTAAAGGAAGCCTGACGTCTCAGAAACGAGTGAGTTTTGGAAATTTTCTCTTTAGTTATGCGATTTAGTTAGTAATTTCATTATTTTAAAGTCTTGGGCCTCTACCTGATAACTTACTGGTTCCCCACGCTCACTGGCGGCATGCCGCTTCCCCGGCAGGCCCTGCTGGCGGTCCTCAGGGAGAGTCACCGCACGCGTACGGTCTTCCGCAAAGTGGGCGGCTTCGTGTACGTCACCTCGCTGCTGGTGGCCATGGAAGCGTCGCTCTGCGCACAGCCCCGGAACGGCTGGGAGAAGGCCAACCAGAAGCAGGTCTTCGAGCTGCTGCACACGGTCTTCTGCACGCTGACGGCCGCCATGCGCTACGAACCCGCCAACTCGCACTTCTTCCGCACTGAGATCCAGTACGAGAAGCTGACCGACGCCGTCCGGCTGCTCGGCTGCTTCTCCGACTGCAAGAAAGTGGGCCGGGCCGCCGTGCTGCCCTCCAACTCGCAGCCCTTCCAGAGGCTTCTGGAGGACGATGCCGTGCTGGTGGACAGCGTGTGTCCCACACTGAGGCACTGCAGCAAACTCTTCATTTATCTATACAGAATGGCCACCGACTCCTTTGACAGGTAACGCTCTCCCGCCTACTAGAGTAATAGCTTTTGTTTTCTTTCATCCCTTACTTCTCTGGTCTCTCTTCCCACCTTACCGATTCCTTTCCAGGATTTCCGTTAACATCAAAGTGTGCTATTAAGCAAGAAATGCGGACACTGGTTCACGTAAGGCGAGCAAAATAAAGGCGCCCCGCGTTTTTTGAATGAAGGTTAAACAAAGGATCCTTTGTCCGCATCAAGTGAGCGAGTGTGTCTTCGTTTGTCTGCCGATCCGCCTCGGCGTTTAGTCATACGGCTATTTGGGCAGATTTAAGAGAATTGTCATTCCTGGCATCTCACATAACCGCTACTCTGTTTACGGTAAGTTTTTTTTTTCCGGGTGTACGACAAAGTGAGAAACACTGAAGAGAACGGAGGGCTTGATTTTAGCGGGAAGATTCCGTGCAGACGTTTTATGGAATCCCGTTCGGAAGCCGAATGTGCTCCGTCGCAAGCGGTGGCATCGTGTGATCTTCCATAGAAGCCGCGGCCGACCCCCCTCCTTCCCGCGGTCATCTTTCGTCATCTTTCTCATGTTTTGTTTGTCCTTTTTCACGCCGCAGTTCCGCCGTCCCGCTGTCTTCGGGATGCTCCTGGTCATCGGCTTACCCAGTCAAGCAGTAGAGTGCTTGTCACGTTGCAGGGACTTATGCATGTAAATTGATAAAGTTCACCATGTTAGATTAATCAGAGCAGCCAAGGTTTATCCGCTCTGGAGCTCGTGGCAGTGTGATAGGAGGACGCGGAGGCTGGGAGATGGTGGGTTACCTGGTACAGTTGAGGCTCAGCATTTTATAGCCTATTATTTTGTGAACGTGCAGTCCTGCTGAAAGAAGCTTGGCTGGATACAGGAATATGATGATGAAGCGTAGCTGAGAGCTCATATCTGTGCTGCTTGTTCTACCATTAAGGTAGGGCAGTGTTTCTCAGTCCAGTCCACGCAGACAGTCCATGTTTTCCTTCCCACCCAGCTCCCAGCCAATCAAGAACACAAAATATCTGGTACAAGTGTGTTGGGAGCGAAAATGTGGACTCTGGGGGTCCCTGAGGACTAAGTTGAGAAATACTAAGGTGGCGTTTAAGGTGAAGAGATGGGTGGATGGAATGTACAAATGTAAATGTACTTATTTTGTACTAAATGTGCTAAGTGGTTTATCTCATTGGTTGTATAAACAATATCCAACAGAAATGTTTCAGAAAATTGCTTAAATGGCAATTCTGAGAGAGAGACAAGGATGTGTGGTACCTCTCCAGACTGTCATTAATGTTTAAACTTTATTTCATGCATTTCTTAGACCTCCACTGTTCTTATCAATGTGTAACATGCATCCATCAGCTTGTAACATGGTGCTGAAACAGAAGAGGCCCCGCAATACTATCAGCTGCAGCGAGTTTTAACTGTGTCCTGTGTGATGGTATAAAGAACCAAATGTAACATGCTTCACACAAACACACACACTATATGGACAAAAATGTTGAGATCCCATTCTAAACCCATAGGCATCAATATGGAACTGCCCCCCCTTTGCTGCTATAACAGCTGCCACTCTTCTGGGGAGGCTTTCCACAAGATTTTGGAGCGTGTCTGTGGGAATTTTTGCCCATTCATCCAGAAGAGCATTTGTGAGGTCAGGCACTGATGTTAGGCGTGAAGGCCTGGCTCACAATCTCCGTTCTAGTTTGTGCCAAAGGTGTTTGATGGGGTTGAGGTCAGGGCTCTGTGCCCTGTGGGTCAGTTAAATTCTTCCACACCAAACTCAGCCAACCACGTCTTTATGGACTTTGTTTTGTGCTCTGCGGCACAGTCATGCAGGAACAGAAAAGGCCCTTCCTCAAACTGGTGCCATAAAGTTGGAACCATAGAATTACCCAAAATGTCTTGATATGCAGAAACATTCTGAGTCCTCTTCACTGGAACCGAGAGGTTAACCCAGTCACTGAAAAACAACCCCATGCCATTATCCCTCTTTCACCAAACATTACAGTTGGTGCAATGCAGTCATGCAGGTAATGTTCTCCTGGCAACCGCCAAACCCACATTCATCCATCAAACTGCCAGACAGAGAAGCTTGATTCGTCACTCCACAGAACACGTTTCCACTGCTCCAGTGTCCATCGGCAGTGTGCTTTACACCACTCCATCCGACGTTTGGCACTGAGCTTGGTGATGTGAGGCCGGCATGCAGCTGCTCAGCCATGGAAGGCCATTCCATGAAGCTCCCAGTGCACAGTTTTTGTGTTGGGTGTTAATGCCAGAGGGAGTTTGGAACTCTGCAGTTATTGAGCGAGCAGAGTGTTGGTGACATTTCTGCACTGTGACGCCTCAGTGCTCAGTGACCCTGCGCTGTTACTTTACATAGTCTGTTATTTCGTGGTTGAATTTCTGTTGTTCCTAAATGCTTCGACTTTGCAATAATACCACTTACAGCTGACTGTAGAATATCTAGCAGGGAAGAAATTTCACAAACTGACTTATTGCAAAGGTGGCGTCCAATGACATTATCCTGCTTGAATGATTGAGTTCTTCAGAGTGACCCATTCTTCCACAAATGTGTGTAACCCCGACTGCATGGTGAGCTGCTTGATTTTATACTCCTGTGGCAAAGAGTCTAAATGAAACACCTGAATTCAATGATTTAGATGTGTGTCCCAATACTTTTGTCCATATAGTGTGTGTGTGTGTGTGTGTGTGTATTAACACACATATATACAAGCATACTCACATACTGAGGAAAAATATAAATTTGATAATAATCATACACACACCAGTAGTCATCCTTCGGTAAGGTATGTGTGTTGCTGGCTAAATTAAATTAAGCATTTATATGTTTATTGTGCTACTATCATTTTGATTATGAGGTCTTAACTACTGAGAGCCGCTTCTAAGATAATCATCAGGTAATGGATTGATTACTCAGGTTCAGTTATGGGAATGATGTTGTGGAAGGAGGCCAGTCTGACTGTGTTGTATACATGTGTTGTAGCATTCTATTGTTGGTTTAATTTAAAAGGAAACATGATTTATTTCTTTGGTAAATATCTGCAGATTAAATATTAGCTGTTAGCTGAATTTTGAAGTTCTCCAAATGTTGTGTCTTTTGCAAAAAGGCTGCGGCATTTTCTGATTGGGGAAACTGGAGAGGAGAGAGATGAGAGTACAGACTTATCCCGGTGTGCAGGGGGGCACTGAGGCACAGTCTATACTGTACATCCACCCTAATGTGCTACACAAGGTTTTGAAATGAGTTTGCTGCAGTGCCTTATTCTGTGTGCGCGCGTCTGTATGTGTGTTTGTGTCTGTGTCTGTGTGTGTGTCTGTGTGTGTTTGCGCGTGTCTGTCTCTGTGTGTGTGTGTGTCTGTCTGTCTGTGTGTGTCTGTCTGTCTGTGTGTGTCTGTCTGTCTGTGTGTGTCTGCGTGTGTGTGC
>JAODKE010000125.1:12488646-12516989 GCA_026779605.1 Mormyrus hasselquistii
TGGACATGTACATATACCCCACAGTGGACATGTACATATACCCCACAGTGGACATGTACATATACCCCACAGTGGACATGTACATATACCCCACAGTGGACTGATATCTGTCCAGTGTCACACTTCTGTCTGCCCTGTGCATTCTGGTATAAGCTGTAGGTTTACTATGACTTAATACTTGGTGGGCAGCCGGATGGACGGACGGACGGACAGAAAGATTCAAATGAGTTTTGGATCCTTTTTTAGACAAGACCTCCAGGTCCCCTTGAGCATCCTCTTGAGTCCGAGTCCAATCTCTTAACCCTTAAGGCCCCAAGCGCTGATCGTTTGGGTTTGGCTGCCAGACTCATGCCTCTCACACATTTTCATACGTAAAAACCTATTTGAATTGCACGCATATTTTCTATTGTCATTTTCTGCTCTCACTCCAAGACGTGACTTGCTATCAGTACTAAAAGCTAATTGCATGAATTATGATTTACATACTTTTTGTCTGCCAATTATAATGGGGACTTTGGCTTCTTTTTTGCTGCATACGTATTCTATATAACAGCCTGCGCATACCTGCATTTGATATCAGTAGCTGGGTGTCCTTGGACTCATCGGTTGGACTCGCGTTGCATCGGTGCCTGTGTGTGCCTTAAGCCCTCGGTCCTGTCTTCCAGCTCCTGGCCATGCTGCTGAAGAAGAAGCGGTCTTTGCTGAACAGTCATATCCTTCACCTGACCTTCTCCCTAGTGGGCACGGTTGACAGTGGCCACGAGACCTCCATCATCCCCAACTCCACTGCATTTCAGGACCTGCTTTGTGATTTTGACGTAAGAGCTCCACCTCAGCTGTGCATTAGGGAGACCGTGCTGTGGCGAACAGGGCTGATGTTCTCGCTCATCCCTCTGATTAGAGTTAGCATCTGTCATGACCGTCTCAGGCTGCGGCAAACATCTGCCTTCTGCCTCTGCTTCCCTCAGGTTTGGCTCCATGCTCCTTATGAACTGCACCTGTCTCTCTTTGAGCATTTTATCGAGCTCTTGACTGAATCCAGGTGAGTTTGTTACTCCATGATTGTGAAATGCTTCGTAACGTTGGGCTGTTTGTCACCTAAATCTGAGCCGGCATGTCTTGACTCCTATTATAAAATCACGCAGAATGTTTTTCATGTTGTTCATATTTTTGGTGCTCCTCGACGTAATCGGAGATACTCCTGTTACGAAACGATGAATTTAGAACGATAGTTAGAACACGATCTTCCCTGGGTCTCGTCACCCTCAGCGAGGCGGCGAAGAACGCTAAACTCCTGAGGGACTTTCAGCTGATTCCCAAACTGCTGCTGACGCTGCGGGACGCGTCCCTGTCCCAGCCCACCATCACCGCCATCAGCAATGTCCTCAGCCTCCTGCTTCAAGGCTTTCCCAAAAGCGGCGACCTACTCCGGTACAGTGCCTGCGTGACTCCACCTACACGTCCCGTGGGCTCTCGTAATCGGACCGCTGGTTCATTTAGCTTATGCCAAGTGTCAACAAGTTATGCAGCTTCATTCCACAGTTATTCATAGTACAGTAACCTTACAGAAACTTTGCAGTCGGTCACCTTCCCATCAAGTTATACCTCACTGTTAGCTGTCTGCTAGCTGTTGGCCCACTTCACCAGTTGTCATTTAACGGTCATTTAACTTTGAGGGTTTGTTTTGTGGCTTTTGTTTTGTGAAATCGTCGTACATTATTTCTATTTATGCAGGTTTGGCCAATTCATTGCCTCCACCCTGCCCACGTTTGCAGTCTGTGAAAAATTTGTCGTCATGGAAGCCAACAGCGAAGAAAAAATAGATGGAAGTAAGTCACAGACCGCACTGCATCAGCACGAGAGCGTACGTTACAGACCACACCGCATCAGCACGAGAGCGTAGGTTACAGACCACACCGCATCAGCACGAGAGCGTACGTTACAGACCGCACCGCATCAGCACGAGAGCGTACGTTACAGACCGCACCGCATCAGCACGAGAGCGTACGTTAGGACGGTTCTCATTCTTGTTCTCCAACATCTCCAGCAAATGAAGATGATTTTGCCGGCCACCTGTCTGCCAATCTCATCCTCCTGAGGAACCGGCTCCTGGACATTTTGCTGAAGTTGCTCTTCACCTGCAAAGAGAAGTGCACCGTGAATGCACAGTAAGTGTTTGCGGTGGGGATTTACTGACAGCCAGTCTCGCTTAGTATTGTGTATTAAGGGTTCTGCGGTCTGTCATTTGCTTCCTGCCACCTTGAAGAAAGATTAAGACCTGATTAACTCCCCACCCTTTCCTGCTTTAAATGCGCTGTCATTATAGATATGTGTTTGGGGGATGGGAGGCACATATGCTGCGGTCTCAACTGCAGCTACTCACTTCTGCCCCCTGCAGGGCATGCGAGGAGCTGGTGCGCACGCTGGGCTTCGACTGGCTGCTCATGTTCATGGAGGAGCACCTGCACTCCAGCACGGTGACGGCGGCCCTGCGGATCCTGGTGGTTCTGCTGAGTAACCAGTCCATCCTGGCCCGCTTCAGGGAGGGCATGTGTGGGGGCGGTTGGCTGGACCACACCGACTCTGTCATCACCAACAAGATTGGCACCGTGCTGGGTGAGCCGAAGCAGAGTGGCGTCTGATTTGAAGCCTCGTCTTGGGGCTTTGAGGCGTCTGAGACGTGATGGACACTGCAGGGTTCGGTATAGACGCCGCTTCTTGTCCTCTCTCGTCAGGTTTCAACGTGGGCAGGAACGCAGGCGGCAGGTCCACGCTCCGCGAAATCAACAGGGAGGCCTGCCATTTCCCAGGGTTCCCCGTTCTCCAGACCTTCCTCCCCAAGCACACCAACGTGCCCGAGCTGTACTTCCTGCTAATGGCGCTGTTCCTGCAGCAGCCCGTTACGGAGCACCCCGAGAACCTGCAGGTACATCTCAGTGTAACACCTTCCCTGCTCAGGCACACACAAGTCTGCAGCTGCCTTGCTTTCTTTGGCCATGTTCTGCTAGTTCTGCCAAATCTTTAATATTCAAAAATTTACCTGATGATATCTAATTGACTGCTGTTCTCCTCTGGTCAGGATAATTATCAATGTTGTCGTTCATTGTTGTTCTTCTTATTATAATCAGTAGTAGTACCAGTAGTAGTAGCGGCACTCTAATGAGAGTTGATTAATTATACAGAAATATTACTTGCTCATCATTTTCAACATGCTGTCTGTGTAAATGATGGCCTTAGGATGGAATGGCTGTTTTAATTGTCCTTGACTGACTGTGTTGCATGTTGCGAAAGCGACTGATGTAAATGAGTCTGTGACATGGCCGAAAGGTCAAAGCCCCCGGATGCTAACTGACCACCCCCCTGCAGTTTGACCTGGACTCCATCTGGACGTTCATCTTCGGCGTGCCCGCCTCCAGCGGCGCTCTGGTGGGCACCATCAGCACCATGTGTACTGAGGCTGCCTTCCTGCTGCTGGCCATGCTGCGCAGCATGCTGAACCTGGTGAGGGAGGGGGAGGGGGAGGGGCTTGGGCGCTGAAGGCCCCGGTGGAGGTGGGGCCGATGCCGGGGCTGGTGCCGATGCTGATGATGGTGAATTTGGGGTTGCCTGCTTCCAGCCCTGGCAGTCCGAAGAGGAAGGATCCTGGGTGCGAGAGTATCCGCTCACCCTCATGCAGTTCTTCCGTTACCTCTACCACAACGTGCCCGACCTGGCTCACCTGTGGGTCAGCCCCGACTTCCTGTGCGCCCTGGCGGCTACCGTGTTCCCCTTCAACATCAGGCCATACTCAGAGATGGTACGGGCCGGTGGGGGCGGGGCCTATATATGAACTACTGAAAAAGTGCCAATTAACGAGACTAAAATTAAAGCTGAATGATGAATATTCGAGGTAGAAGTTGGAGAGATTATGTTTTGAAGTCTAGAATTTTGTCTAGAATTTCTCATTTCACATTGGTTACTTTATTCATTTTCACTGGCTCTCAAACAGCATAACAATCACAGAACTGCAATGCCAGTTATATTTTATTAGTTTTCTTTGTTAACTGTAGTCTGACCATTCGGTGCTCTCAGTAGACTTTATATTTAAATAATTTTTAAAAATATATTTAACCTTTTTCTCACTGACATTAATGTGTATCACGAATGGAACAAAGCATATTTCGATATGTAAAAGGTCAGTAGTTATTTGAATGTCACATGATTTGCATTTGAGTATTCAGTTTGATTACAGTTTGGGAAGAATGATAGTAATGAGTATTTTGGGTGTTTCTTCTGTTGTGGTCTTAGGTCAGTGACTTAGATGATGAGGTAGGCTCCCCTGCTGAGGAATTCAAGGCCTTCACAAGTGATACAGGCATGAACCGCAGCCAATCAGAGTACTGCAATGTCGGGTCCAAGACCTACCTGACCAACCACCCGGCCAAGAAGTACGTCTTTGACTTCATGAGGGTTCTGATCATGGACAACCTGTGCATGACCCCAGCCACCAAGCAGGTGCCCATCGTTGACATCTTGTTGGAGGTGAGGTCTTATGTTTAAATATTAAGAATGCTGTCTGTCAAGTACTGAATCATTTCTTGTGTTATTTTCGAAGACATTGGCTTTGAATCTATACCTCATATTGGTCATTTACCTTCTGTTTTTGCTACATGGCTGTTTAGTCCATGAGCTTGCTAAACGTTTAGCAGAATGTCAGGTAAGTGTTATTTTAGAGTAGCCTTTGCCTTTTTGTAGCAGTAGGGATTCATGGTTAACTGGACTGGAAATCTGAGGATAAGTTCGTGATTTGTTAATATATAGGTGGTGCCAGGAAACTGGTGTTTTAACGCCCAGTCCTCGGAGACCAACAGGCAGTCGACATTTTTGGTCCCTCCCAGCTTCATGCCAGACAACCCACATTTTTTCTTCCTCCCAGCTTCTAGTAAAAACGTGGACTTTCTGCAAGGTCCCTCAAGGGGCAAAATAAATGACACAAACACTATAGAAAGGGGGTGTGTGCTATGGTGGCAGCTAGGGGAAGAGCGCCCCCTTAAGGGTGATCGTTCTCCTGTATGTGCCAGTTTGCGTGACTGGCATCTCTCCCAGTGTGGGCTTTATGCTCAACGAGGGCAGACTGTCCCGCCCCCTCACTGGAGCAGTTGCCTGCCATTTCCTGATGCACTTCTTGAGCCCGCCAGTGAGGAAACCGCAGTTACTGCCAGTGATGATCACCCCCTACTGGTGGCTTCCCGATAGGGCTGTTGTAACAATGGTTGTGTATATGGGTGGAATATGGAGCAATTTAATTTGAGTTATATACTGATCCCAAATAAAAATAAAACAGATTTTAATTCTGTAATCTTCCTTCTCCAATTCCCAGTCTTCTCCAGAGCGCTCAACTCGAACCCAGCAGAAGGAGTTTCAGTCCTACATCCTGGACAGTGTGATGGAACACCTACTGGCCGCAGATGTCCTTCTAGGTGAGCATTTGATGGTCTTCTGCTTTTAAATAACTGCTTTTAGATAACATTATTCATGTTAACATTAACCCAGCCTGGTGGGAGTTGACATCTCATCTACACTGTGTGTGTGCAGTTTGTTCTCCCCATATTTTGCAGGTTCCCACTGGGTACTGCGTTTTTTTTCTTGCAGTCCAAAGGCGTGCAGTTAGGCTAATTGGTGTCACAAAGCTGCCCATTGTGTGTGTGTGTGTGTGTGTGTGTGTGTGTGTGTGTGTGTGTGTGTGTGTGTGCGTGCGTGCGTGCGCGCGCGCGTGCGCGCATATGTTCCCTGCAATGAAATAGGACTCTACCCAGGGTTTTTTCCAGCCAAGTGCCAACCTGAGACCCTGGCCTTCCTGTAACCCTAACCAAGTGGTTAGAAGCTGGATGGATTAACCAAACCGTTTAGTTGTGCTTCGTCTCATATGTGTCTTGCTGAGTCCTCAGTTGCCCTCCTTGAAGGCATGCTGCAGGACATGCTGTTGAACCTCTTGTCTTTGCCATGCTCTCCTGATACCCGGGTGTGCCCCTGCATCAGGTGAGGAAGCATCGCTGCCCATCGCCAGCGGAGGGAGCTACACGGTCCTGGTGAATAATGTGTTCTACTTCACCCAGCGGGTGGTGGACAAGCTGTGGCAGGGCATGTTCAACAAGGACTCCAAGCTGGTGGTGGATTTCATCGTGCAGCTCATTGGCCAGGTGGGAGAGCCCACCTTTTCCGGAACCCCTGCCGCCTGTTCCAGGCAGAGCGGCGGTGCCGCATGACAACTAGTACTTACATCTTCGTGATAAACCTGCTCGATGTTTTCAGTAGTGTATATATTTTTATGCATTTTACATGACTAGTTTTTTATTTTCATATTTTATAGCTAGTTTTTTTTTCCTTTATATAAATATTAAATTTTATGTCTTTGGACTTTACGCCGGGAGTGTTGAGCTTGGTGCAGATTTTAATTTTACATAAGCTCTCAGACAAGCACCTTAAATGATTTTAGTCATTTTCCGGGTATTTAGATTGCTAGTTGTTGATTGGGCGGTGGGAACGAAGGCTCTTACCTCCTAGCATGGGCATATACTGTAGACCTATGGCTGCTATATTATGCTGATCTGTTCAAAAAGAGCTATTAGGGTTAACCCATAATTACAAATTCTTGAATTAACTTTGGCTTGGCTATACAGTAGCAGCAAATGACCTTGGTGATAATGAAAGCCGTAATCTGCCGTCTTTCGGCATTTGCGTTTATATTGTTGTAAAACAGAAAAGACCTTTAAAAGGTCGTCCATGTGCGTCTGTTTTCCTTTTTGCGCCTGCCGATTTCAGTAGTATAAGTCCACAAAGCTGCTGGGTCTTGCATGAGCCCCCAGGCAATGTTCTTAATAAACTCAGGATCTCCAATCTTATGGAAATATTTCCCCAAATGCTTCCTGCTGTTGTTCTCCGGCTAAAGCCTGGAACTGCAGAAATGCGAAGCGTTAGCATCTAGCATAAATTTTAGCTGCCTTTTCCAACTTGTTTAACGTTACACATTTCACTTTGCAGACTAAATTTAACATAAAATTACTGATGAATTGCAGGCTGTTATGTTTGTTAGAACACAAAATATCACATACGTATTATTGAAAATGCTTGTATCAAGTTGTCCAGTCATGTATGACAATATGCAAGCTTTTGATTTGACCTAATTACCTGTCAGGATAAATTTTATTCATGCAATACATTAATATCACTTGGGTTTGTCAGGTAAAAACAAAAAAAACAGCTGTTAGCTGAAAAGTGGAACATGATTAAAAACCAGTTTCTGTCATAGCAGTGACTTGTTATACTAATTAATCATTAAAATGTTTGGATATTGTGGAAGAATTAATATACTGATGAGGAAATCTGCACTCTCAGGTGGAATTGCATCCCATATTTAATTTGCATAAATGTGTCTGTTACGTTGTTGAATGTAGTGGTATGCTGAAATGTGTGCCTGCTTTAGCTGGAAGGTTGACATGAATGGTTGTAATGTAAGCTGAGGCATATTCAGGGGCGGGGTCACATGGACACGGGCAGCAGCTGAAAAATGATTAGCCCCTCACACCTGTCACTCGCCCATTCAGAACATCCCATTGGCTGGCTTTGGTGAGGTGTTCTGGATGGGGGATTTTGGAATGGGCTGTCATCAGGGGAATATGGCAGAGCTACTTGACGTAATGGCATCCTGTATCCCTTTGAGAGATTATCATCTGGTCAGAGATGCGGCAGTGAAGCCGTGATCCTGACCTGGCAAAGCCGGGAGACACCTCATGTCTGTAGCTGGCACCGGCGTGCGTTTTCGGAGGACGCTGCCCATTGGCCCGTGATGGCTCTCCGAAGCGGAACCGGTGCCATTTGACTCTGATCCCAAACATGCTCTGTTTTTATCAGACGGATTCTGAATTGTTTGGGCACAACCCGGATAAACCAGTGTTTCATCCGCAAGGCATTTTTAGCGTGCGATTGTACTTCAACGGGCTGTTATTGTCAATCATGCACAGATGGTATTAATTTGTCCGAATATTTTAACGTGTTCCAGATTGTTTAGTATAATTCCCATTGTGTTTTTTTTTTCCCCCCTGATTAATCTGAACAGTCTAAAAGGAGATCCCAGTCCTTCTCGCTGGACTCCATCTACCACTGTCTGAACCGGACCATCCTGTACCAGCTGTCACGGCCTCAAAAAACCGTTCCTCAGCAGGTGGCGCTGCTGGACGCATTGCGCATTCTCACGGTCAACCGCAACCTGGTTTTGGGCCCTGGAAACCATGACCAGGAGTTCATCGCGTGCCTGGCCCATTGTTTCATCAACCTACACACGGGGAGGTAGGAGACATAGCAGGTCGGGGAGTTTTTGCAGTAGATGGTTGTATTTTTTATTTTTTTTTTATGGCAAAGAACTTCAAATTACATCACTTGTTCAGTTGTGCAGCAGCAGAGCCAGTGTCGGGCTTGGAGAGGCGAATACCTGAAAAGGAATCTGTGTCATCAGGCACTTTGCTTACCAGCTACAGTGTTATTATACAGGAAGGTGGGGCAGAAAGATCAAGCAGTTCTTCACACTCTGCCGGCACCAGCCTGCAGTCGGCACTGTTCAGCAGCCTCCTAGCTCAGTTACTTCGGCAGTGGCGTTTTTGTAACTTACTGCGATGCCAAGACATTCCTGAGCTCAATACATATTTAACGCCTCTGTGGGTCATAGTTTAAGATTCAGCAGCGCTTTCAGTGCCCCCTAACCATTTTTTGGCAACCGCCATCCCTCCCTGCCAGCTGCGTGGACGGTTTTGGCCTGGAAGCTGAAGCCCGCATGACCACCTGGCACGTTATGATACCGTCGGAGTCTGATGCTGATGCCTCACACAGCCAGGACGTTAGCGAAGGTGAACTAGCCCCTACAGATCGTACTCTGCACCATACCTGTTTCTGTTCTTCCAAGAGTTACTTTAAAACATAAGTTGTGATCTGCTCTTGAACCTCTGTGTCCTAAGCTGAAAGCCTTTGCTGTCAAGTAGTGCTTTTCCTATTGTAGATATTAGCTAGCTCAGTACTTTAATATATAAACAGAAATTACCTCTATTTGACCTACGTTTGCATTTCCAGTAGCTTAAACCGACAGAGACCTTTTATGCAGTGGGCACCACTGAGGCCTAGCCTATGCTTATGTAAGAGTGTCCTGTGTTCCCGTGACTGCTCCAGGTCGCCATCTCCTGCTGAAAGCAGTGAACCGCGTCTGGACCGAGCTCATACACAGCAAGAAGCAGGCGCTAGAGGAGATCTTCAAGGTGCCCCTGCCAACGAACGAGCGCGGCCATGTGGACATAGTTTCTGCCCGGGCACACATCGAGGAGCTGGCAGCGAAGAATTGGCTGAACCACCTTGGTGAGCGAGGCTTAAGCCCAGCAGGGACTTTATCTGCAACGGTTCAGTGCGAGGTCTGAATATGGATGTAGCGTTAAGCAGATTTCATGAAGGAGCCAACCTGTGCTGCTGTAGTCGATAGTCTCTTGAGTGACGCCTTTCATAAGGAGTTTGATTCGCCTTTTATTGCCCATTGACTATAAATAAAAAGTTGCATCGTTGTAAAGAAATATATCTCTCTTCGCATATGAGATCTAGTCCTGCTGAACATTTTCCATTCAGACTGAGTGCATTTGAAATGAATATCTCAGATTCTCAGGCAGACTGCATATATCTCGATCCTCCTGTGAGGTCTAGAGAGTTTTGGCAACTGCTGGCAAACTTTTTGAAAGCATCATATATTCTAATTTTTTATCAACGGCGAATATGTGCTGTAGAAGCATAACAACTAAGTTAACTGGTATTGTGCTCGATTATGCAATTGCAAGTCATGGCACACCGCAGGTATAATCAGATTGGGGTCTGTGGTCTTCAGTGGTAGGGGGGGAGCTAAACTGCTGCTTCTGCATTCCAGCCCATGAGAAGAAATGCATCAGCCGCGGGGAGGCGGCTGCCCCCGTCACCCAGTCCAAACTGTCCCGGGTCAGCAGCGGCTTTGGCCTGTCCAAGCTGACGGGGGCCCGGCGTAGCAGGAAGGAGAGCGGCATCAACAAGAACAATCTGTCGGCACAGGTACGCCCAGCGCTGGCACGGGACAGGAACCGAGAACCGCTGCTCTCCCTTAGCGTGGCCCCTATCTGAATGTGCCGTTTGTCTCCAGGAGACCTTCCAGTGGATGTTCACGCACATCGCTGTGGTCCGGGACCTGGTCACCATGCAGCACAAAGAGTACCAAGAGGTTTGGATGCACTTCTGCCATATTTTCATATTGAGATATTGCCTGGCCAAAAAATGTTACCCTTTGAATTTAAATCAGCAAGTATTTAAGAGCCAATGATTGGATCATTGTTAGAGCTCAGCAAGGTTATAAGTAATAAAGTGAAGTCAGCTGAGTACCTGAATCTGCTGATTATCCCATCAATGGATTTTTTTTCCCTAATGGAATGGGCATATTCCAGGATGGTAATGCCAAGATTTATCATTCTTGATTTTCTCCCCCCAAAGTGTGATTCAGGGAGCAGAGGATCATTTTCATGCAGTGACCGTAACTTGACCATAACTCCACTAAAAGTCTTTGAGATGTGCTGAAGAAGACTTTATGGAGTGGTTTTTTTTTTTTTTGGCCAAGCAGTGTATTTTCATTCTTCCTACTTGTACTTAATTCTATCAACCTTTAAATTCCAATTCCTAAACAGAGCTTTGAAAACACTTTCTTCTAATTCTTAAAGGACAAGGTGAAGATTAGGATTAGTTTCGTAAAACCAGAGGCTAGACTAGATTTAAAGATTTTACTGCGGTTGCAGTGGAGCAGTATTTTGGCAACCTGAGAGAGGGGGCTTGGTATATTTTTCTAACGGTGGTGGGGGGCCCCCACCTCTATATATTGGTCAGGGGTATGACCTGGAGTGCACACGTATTTACTGTGGGAGGCATGGCCGCCCCTTAGATCAGGGGTGGGGATCCTGTTCCATGGAGGGCCGGTGTGGGTGCGGGTTTTTGGGACGACCTCTCAATCAGCACCGGCCCTCCATGAAACAGGCCCCCCCTCCACCCCCGCCTTAGATCGGCCCCTGCCTAAAACACTTGAGAATAAAAGCTTCACGATGGCCTCAAAAACCATCTTCTGCTCTCGTCGACGCCCACAGAGGCAGCAGAATGCCCTGAAGTACGTGACAGAGGAGTGGGCGGGCATCGAGTACGAGCTTCTGCGGGAGAGGGGCCTCTGGGGCCCCCCCATCGGCTCCCACCTGGACAAGTTCCTGCTGGAGATGACAGAGGGGCCCTGCCGGATGCGCAAGAAGATGGTCCGTAACGACATGTTCTACATCCACTACCCCTACGTACCAGACACCGAGCCCGACGTCAGCACCCAGGTACACTGGCAGCTCCATGCCCTGTAGCTAAAAACAGAGCCTCTGTAAGTGGAGGAGAAACTGCAAGCTGGTATTGGCTCTGATACTCTGGGCCATTATGGTTAAACATACAGCGGTAGGCGCGTGCATGAAATGAAATCAGGCCCCTGTGTGTTTGGACAGCATCCGCTTTCATTATGGCTGAGTTCTGTAGATGAACACATTGGGCACAGGGTTCCATTTGGCAGGACGTTATCGATTTCATAGTAAAGTCCAGTAAGATCACAAATCCGAAGAATTTTAATAATAATTTTTCACTAAACATTTTGACCCTTAAAATACTACGAAGCGTTTATATCATTTTCACGTACACGACAGAATTTGAAGAAGAGAAAAGCTTTCTTGTGGAAGCACCTTTTTGTTTTGTCAGCTTGCTGTGACCTCGCAGTAACTCATATTTCAGAGTATTACTTTCACAGTTTTAATCAACAGTTCCGCTGTCTCTCTCCAAGCCCCCAAAGAAATTAACTGTAGCCTCAGTTAATTGGAGGAGTATTCTCAGTATGTGATTAAAAGTGGCTGCAGTGGGTCAGTCTAGGTGACATTTATATCTGAAAGCTTGGATCGACACTTGAATGAACTAGAGGGGATTGGAAGTCTCACTCTGAAAGTGTGCTAGATTTAATTTTTTTTCTCTACCTGCTCTTTGGGTTTCTATCTGGCACCTTTCCAGGACATGAGCCTAAATGGTACCTGATCATTCAACACTTGACTGGAAGAAACTCTCAAAATTAAAATGAAAATAAAAGAAAATTTCGAGTTCCCTCCACTTGAATAAATCCAAAACCCACTTTCATACGTTGTCATGTTTGCTGTTACATGAAAATAGCAAGTTGCTCATTTTTCATTAATTAAATGGGGATGGTGGCCTGAGAGCGTTTTCCTGATATTTGGCCTGTTGTAATTCAGATAGATGGATTCCTGTGTTAGTATTATAAGAATATTGTTTACTCACATGCTGGATGTTTAAAATTAAGTGATCACACAGCACACAGTGCACGACGACGAAATGTGTCCTCTGCAATTAACCCATATGTGACATCGTGACATAGCAGGGGGCAGCTAATTCAGCACCCGGGGAGCAGTGCTTGGGGGCGGTATCTTGCTCAGGGTATCTCATCGGTGACTTGCTAGTCAGGGATTCGAACCTGCAAAGTGCCTCTGAGCACTTAATATGGAAAACACGTGCGGCCAGATGACAGGGATATGCTCAATGTTTAACATAATGGCAGCGGTTGAATGCAGATCATGCAGCTTGGCACTGGCTACTCCTTAGATAGACCATATTGATGCGTTTTGACTAGCTGCTGTATATAATTAATGTGTAGCACATGATTGGATGAGTCAGCTGGCCATAAGCAGTGACCCTAAAATCATTCTTGATACGCCTTGAAAGTAAACAAAGATGATTTGTGAGAAATGCTGGTGCCCTTTGTTTCAGAGACCGAAATCTCTTCAGGCTGCGTTGGAGCATTGGAGTTGTCAGACACGGATGGTGTTTTATTGAATGTATTTTTTGTTCGCTTTCTGCTCGAGTCTCATGTTGCATTTTCTCATTTGTTTGACCCGAATAGAGACGATAGAGAGAACCACACCCTGAAAGTTCTTTTAAGTTTCTTAGCCGCAAATCTTTATTGACGGATCATCTGAACTATCTTACTCCCCCATTAAAGAATGAATAGTGTCAAAGGAAGCACTAGCAATTATTTTCAAAAGAAATAATCCTTTGACTGCTTTAGTCGGCTTGCTTTAGCAGAAACTCCTGTGCAGTACAGGTTGTCCCTTTCCCCCGTTTATCCGTCGGCATTTGCATATTGCGGAGCTTCTTCAATCCCCGGCTGCTGAAACGATGACAGTTTGGTTGGCTTGGATTCAAGTCTGCATTGGAGGTTTTGTAGCTTGGAGTACCTCAGTGGGGGTGGCTTTAGGATTTTGCCAGGGTTTGGCTTAGCAGGGGCTGGTAACATACACCACCCCCCATGGTGGAATGAGCTCTAAGCCTCCAGTAGACAACCCTATCTCACAAACTATCCATAACCGGCAATTAATATGCATTTAGTGTCTGCCATTGAGCCCAGGCTTTCTTCTGCCATAGCACGCCTTCCATATGGCGGCGTTTTCTGCCGGTTGATTTAGCACCTTGCATGGTACCTCTGTTATTCTCCTAATCTTTTCAGTACATATAGAGGTTATATATCCAGCTTCAGCAATGTTTGCCGATTGATAAAGCAAAGCACACGTGTTCTTTCTAGAGTTCCAGTGGTGATTCCAAACAGTATGTAGTTAATGCATTTTGGATTTAATGTATTTTTCTTCAGGGGATATGCCGACTAAGGAGTTCATCTAAATGCTGTAAAATGTCATTTAGCAGAAAAACGTTGCAGGTCGTGACGCTGACAGGTTGTTCTGTGTCTCGTATGGACTTTTGTTTTTAACAGCTGGTTCCTTCTGAGTTTCTCGGAGCACTTGACAGACTTCTGTACTATTAGTTTTATACTCTGTCGTCTATCTTACATGGGGCATGATGCACGGTTCCTAGTTAATGTCTCACCCTCTCTTCTTCGGTCCAGAAACCTATTCGATACCGGCGAGCCATCAGCTACGACAGCAAGGAGTACTACATGCGTGTGCTGTCGGGAAACCCCGGCATGTACCAGCACTCCATCGAGCAGAGCTCAGAGGGGGTGACCGCGCAGCACGAGCCCGAGCACGGAGAGGACACCATCGCCAGAGTCAAAGGTGGGCGCATCTCGGGGTCAAAGGTCACACGGGTACCCGTACTGGCCATGTCAGAGGATGAGATTCCTTCTCCCAATTTAAGGGTTTTCTGAATCTCATTTTCTGTGTTCCGCATTCATGCTTCAGCTGCTTACTCATAGTATATCGAAACTTCCAAAACTCACAGCTTGCAAGTTTTACTATCGATTCCTGAAGCCGTTCAGTGTCGCCGAATGTCATGTCAGATCAGAGACGTGCAGAAGGGTACGTGTACGGGTGTTGGGGGGTGCCTGAATACCTACCCATTTTCACCCACAACATTTTACCACCTCCCAGGTCAGGAAATTTAATCAAGCGGGATCCATCCCCCATCCGGGAAATTTTATAGAGCATTTCTTTCTCATCACTGATAATTATAGTAAATCTAGCCCCCCCCCCCACCCCAATTGGCAATTTTTATCAAATGAGACGCAGCACCTTACAAGCCCCTGTCTCTTGAAAAGTCTCTTCTGTGCCAGATGCCTGTACCGGCTTTTGGGTTTTAATATCACAGTCGCGTTCGGCAGAAGCCTTGCCCTGACCGCTCCCTGATGCTGAACCCCAGGGCTTGGGTCCGCTTCCTAAGTGGGTGTCTCCCGGCCGTGCGGCTTCTCTGTGGTCCACAGGTCTGGTGAAGCCGCCCCTGAAACGTTCACGCTCTACAGCGGACGGGGGCGACGAGGACGGACCGGAACAGCTGCAGGACCAGCTTCTGGAGTGCGGGGCCGTGGATGAAGAGGAAAAAACGGACAACACCACCCTGCTGAGGCTCCTGGAGGAGGGCGAGAAGGTGAGGGGGCACATCTGGGGAGGGAGTCTTTTGATCGTCAAATTATATACTAAAACTGCATAAATAAGCTACGAAAAGCCGAGATTATATGTTTTCAGAATGTAAATCTTATGTAATTTTGGTTTTGGCTCCCATTACAGAGTGAATTAATCATGTTTTACTCACTGTAGCAATGCACCATTTTTCGTCGTAACCTGAATATGATCTGAGAAAAAGAAATTCTGATATATGCATGGTGTGGTTCATATATCGCTGTATATTTTCTCACCCTCTGTTAGGAAGCCTTTTTTTAAACCACCATAGTCATTCAGTATTTATATGAGGATGCGCTGGTACTTGTTGCAGTTTGATTACATCACGATGTTGTAAACACAGATTCAGCACATGTACCGATGCGCTCGGGTCCAAGGCCTGGACACCAGTGAGGGTTTGCTGCTGTTTGGGAAGGAGCACTTCTACGTGATCGACGGCTTCACCATGACGATGAACAGGGAGATCCGCGACATCGAGACACTTCCCCCAAAGTAAGTCGGCGATAAAAAAACAGTGGCTTCCCTGCAGTGGTGACCTCCAGTTGGGACGCTTTTATGTGGGTATATGTATGTATAATTTGTATTCTTATATTCTTTTAAGTGACCATAGTTAGCTACTTTCTTGCTGCTCTCTATTTGCTGCAGATTTTATAGAAAGTTATTTTCAGAAATTGCCTACGGGAAGAAATAAAAAATACATTCTGTTCCGCATAAAGAAGGAATTCTGCATTTATGCATAGCTTGCATTCATCTCCTCTGAAGATAGAAGTTGCATGAATTACCGCATGTATAATTTGCACCGTCGGCAGACCGCAGTATGCTTTTCCCCGCTCCTCCCCTCATATAATTTTTTAAATATTAGGGACACGGTTCTTTGACTTGGATATAATATTTTAACTTCTGCGGAGTTCTTCAGATTGTGCTCTCTCGTTTTTTTATTATTATTATTTGCTTTTATTGCAAGTGTAGCTGAAAAGACTGAATGAATGAATTCTGGTCTCGGTCTACCTCACAGTGCCTCCCTCACTAAACCGCCGCAGGGCGGCTGACCTAGATTCCGATTCCGTTTCCGTTTCATATGTGTGAGGGCTCCTGCTGAATCATTTGGCCGCTGCCTCGTGATTTCCCGTCTGCTGGATGTATGTGAGGAGGTTATGGTGAAGCGCTTGCCCCACGTGCGGTGACGCCACGTCTGGTACGGCGCGATGGTAAAACACTTGGCTGTTTTATGGGGTTTTCCAGCATGCATGAGGCAATCATACCCCGGGGGGCGAGGCAAGGCCAGAACCAGCTGAAGAGGACCTACAGCATCTTCGCCTATGAGGACATCAAGGAGGTGCACAAGCGGCGGTACCTGCTGCAGGTGAGATCGCCTAGATTTTTCCGGCCAAAAGGGGAGACTGGTATCTGTCACTCAGTTGTTGACATAGAACATGGGTCTTTGCTTTGACTTTGGTCACAAAATCATTTTCAGAATTGGTTCAGTATATTAACACCTGCCCTGTTTTGATTCCAGCCAATAGCAGTTGAAGTATTTTCAGGAGATGGAAGAAATTATCTGCTGGCATTCCAGAAAGGGGTCCGGAATAAAGTCTACCAGAGGTAAGTGTGTATCTATCCAAAATATCCCTTAATTCATCCATCCATCCAAACATCCATCCATCCATCCATTCTGCCGCTATCTGGTGTCGGGTCAGCGGGGTAGCGGACTAAGCAGGGATGCCCAGACCTCACCAGCCACCTCCTCTAGCTCCACTGGAGGAATACCAAGGTGTTCTCAGGCCAGCCGAGAGATATAATCTCTCCAGTGTGTCCCATGTCTGCCCCGGGGCCTCCTCCCAGTTGGACATGCCGGAAACCTTCCAAGGGGGGGCGTCTAAGATGGAATCCTTCTTAACCATCTCAACTGACTCCTCTCCCAATCCAAAATAACAAGGCTGATTCGCCTTAGATACTGCTTATTTGTGCATTCGCCAGGGTGTGTTTCACTGCTTCTGCAACATAAAAACATAGTGTTGAGATTCCAGATTCATTAAATATGGACAGAGCACTTCAAATGAAAGTCCTGTTGCAGACTGACCCCGATGAATGAATGAATGAATGAATGAATGAATGAATGAATGAATGAATGTTACGTTTATATAGTGCTTTTCAAGACACTTTGGGGAGACACTTCAAACACCACCACTGCGTAGCAGCCGCCAGGATGATGTGGCGGCAGCCGTCCTGCGCCGGTACGCTCACCACACATACCTAAGGTGGCGAAGGCGCACCAGTTA
Source organism: Mormyrus hasselquistii (assembly GCA_026779605.1). NCBI lineage: Eukaryota > Metazoa > Chordata > Actinopteri > Osteoglossiformes > Mormyridae > Mormyrus > Mormyrus hasselquistii. The sequence goes on from JAODKE010000125.1 coordinate 12,505,934, forward strand.
AATCTAGGAGATGATTAGGGGGGGGGATTTGAAAGGGCCACAAAAAGTGGGCAATGTTAGCCAGGAGATCAGGGTACCAGCCCTTCTCTTCTGAAAGATGCCCAGGGATCTTTTATGACCTCAGAGTCGGGACCTTGGTTTTCCGTCTCATCTGAAGAGAAGCACCATTTCTACATACCTGTCCCCCCTTCTCTTCACTGGGGCTTCGGTATCCCTACAGCCCACAGGATGGGCTCCCCTGTTAGCCACACCAACATCTCTTCTGATACATAAATGCACCTCCATTCTGCAGTTTCTGAGCCTGTAAACATCATCTGGTCTCATTGCAGGTTCCTAGCAGTGGTACCCTCTCTAGCCGATAGCTCAGAGTCCGTCTCCGGCCAGCGGCCCAACACCAGTGTTGAACAAGGGCAAGTATCCCATCCCACGGAAGAGATTCCATTGATCATCAGCACACTGCAGTTTAATGGGAGTTTCTTTCTCTTGTCACATAAAGGTCTGGATTGCTGAGCACTCTGGTGGGAGAGAGGTCCGTAACACAGCGTTGGGAGGTAGGCTTTCCCGAAGACCATTTTTGTTTGACTTTCTTCACATCAGACTGAAGACTGGAGAATACGCATGTACCTCATACGAGAAATTCTGTGTTTTTCCACACAGAGAGGGGAGATCAGTAATTTCCAGTATCTCATGCACCTGAACACACTGGCAGGCAGGTCCTACAATGACTTGATGCAATACCCTGTCTTCCCCTGGATCCTTGCAGACTATGATTCGGAGGTACAGACACCATGACATACTAATATACTGTTTAATGATTTGATCTGAAGAGTAAATGGTTCATCTGCTTCTGTGGAATATTGTGCTTATGCTGTATTTGTGCTGTTTGGTGTCCCCCCCCCCCCCAAGGAACTGGACCTGAACAACCCCAAGACATTCCGTAACCTGTCCAAACCCATGGGGGCTCAGACGGAAGACCGACTGATCCAGTACAAGAAGCGATTCAAAGACTGGGAGGACCCTAATGGTATGCGCTCTAGAGATGCATAGCACCGTCATCTCGATATCTGTGTCTTTTCAAGCAAAATAAGTATCCGTCTCTATCTTTGCTTTTGGGAAGTGGGCGTGGTTCTTAGCGGAGAGTGGGGACGGTTGCAACACTTCATTGATTTTCTTTAGCGTCTCAAAGACTGTTTGTTTGTATTGGAAACACTAAATTTTAAGACATTCAACCCACATCTGTCAGCTACCCACCTACACTGATGACGGGACAGTTACAACATTCATAAAAATTTAATAAATTCGTTCTATATCATTTTGCAATTTCTTTAATTTATTTATGCACAGACATGGTCTTCATTAAGTTAAATTAGTAGTGTAAAGACAAATACTAGTAAAACTACTATAAGTAGTAGAAAAAAACATGAAAGTGACAAGCATGTTTAACAAGCTTACCAAACTGAACTGTGTGTGTGTTTAACTGAATGTTGGAATATATTCTTAAGTGTGCATCTGATTATATAGGGGTGTGTGTGTGTGTGTGTGTGTGACAAAGAAAGGGTAACAAGATATCCACACTAGGGCTGCCGTGATTAGTCAATGTAGTCCATGACGTTGACACTGAAAATGCGTTGACATCAATATTTTAAATTGACGCATTTGATGCTGTTTTTAAAATTATTATTATGATTTATTGTTATGGTTTCTGAAACGTTTCATTTTGATAAATGTTTTCCTTTCATATCACTACGAAATATGAGAATAGTTCAGTTGTAGACTGTTCAAAGTTTCGATGGCATTCCATGGCGGCACTAACGCTATGCGCGAGGACATGACGTTTCGATGGCATTCCGTGGCGGCACTAACGCTATGCGCGAGGACATGACGTTTTCGATGGCATTCCGTGGCGGCACTAACGCTATGCGCGAGGACATGACGTTTCGATGGCATTCCATGGCGGCACTAACGCTATGCGCGAGGACATGATGCAAAGACACACAGGCGCTACACTGGATGTTGGGCCGCCAGTGTAGGCAAAACCACTGCTGTCTATTCATGCTTATTAAATTACCATTAGCAGGGAGAACTTTTAAATATCTTTTTTCCTTGTAGCTGCAAATACACTCATTATTAAAGCCATAAAGTTGTCTGCCTGCAAATTTAGAATATCCATTGAATAAGTGTTTTTGAAAATGTTTAGGCTGAAATCTAGGCTTATTCTACATTGATTAATCGTGCCGGTGTGTGTGTTCATGCACGCATTGGGATGGTTGGAGCCAGTGTTATCTTAAACTAAAACTGAAAGGAAAATGGATATTTAAATTAAAAAAACAATAATTTGTGAACAGAAATGAAAACTATTTACCAAAGAAATAAGTGTCAGACTGCGAGAAGTATGGCCGACGTCTTTTACTTTGTGTAACTACAGTATCTCCTACTGAGCTGTCCGTGTCTTCATCACCACTTCAGTGCTTAGCACTTAAGTGATTTACTAAATCAGTGACATCTGGCGTGCTCCACTAACTTAAGCATAAAGATACGCTGAGGTTATGCAGATGACTTCTCGTCATCACAATACGCATCTCGTTAATATTTTAGGCATACTACTAATCTGATTACCGAATTGTGGGCGAAAATAATGTCCATATAGTGCCAGCATCATTATCTAAAGTCTTACAATAACACTTTATCGTCAAAATAAAATAAAAATAAACGGTCAACTTATTTTTCTGAAGGAAAATTAATCATTTATATTAATTTACCAGTTGGTAAAATAGTTAATAGATTAATCAGTAGAAAAATATTCATTAGTGGCAGCCGTATTCCACATCAGATGAAAGCTTACTGAAGTGAACTATGTGTGTTTGTGCATGTGATGTAGGTTGTGTGTGTGTGACAGACAGAGGGTAAGAGAGGGCAATTAGTCCACGTCCAGCTTGCAGTTGTGGCAAGTACGAATGGCTCTTACATCAGTGCAACTGCATGTTGGGATGGTTGCAACATGCTATAGCAAGATAAAAATTGCTATGCTTGCCCGACACAATAGCTTTGACACCTGCTGGCGATGCCTGTTAGAAGCTAAGAAAACAGATTAAAAATATATGACTGCTTCTCGCAAACAGTTTAGACAGCATGACAAAAACCGATCATAAAAAATACCTTTAGAAGTATTTTTGGCAGAAGGAATGGTTACAAATGGCTGCTTTCGTCCAGGAAGGAGGCGGGGCTACCTAAACATGTACAGTATGAATATCGTCACTACAGCTGATTTCTGATCAGAGGAATGAGCCAAGTTACAACTGGCCCCACTCTTCCCTAACAGAAGCCCTAATATTCACTGGAAATGCAATTGTTGTGTTGATGTGTTCCGACCACATACATGACATGATTTCCTGCTTCTAGGTGAAACCCCTGCTTACCACTATGGGACTCATTACTCCTCTGCTATGATCGTGGCCTCATACCTGGTTCGAATGGAGCCCTTCACTCAGATTTTTCTCAGGCTACAAGTAAGAGAAATGCCCATCTTCACCCTGCCCTGATTCCTGAAGTCTTTAGAGTTCTTGTTGTTTTTCACAGATTAATGTACAACTTATAATACCAAGTTATACTAAGGATTCCTCAGTATGACTTTGTTCAGTTATTTGCATTAAAGGCAGTGTCTCCCTCTCTGTGGCCAGCAGGAAATGGCGTGGGAATGATGGGGGTGTTTGTCTTTCTTCTCACGCTCGAGCCCGTTACACTGTGTCTGTCATTCCCGAATACCCACAGGGGGGTCACTTTGACCTGGCGGACAGGATGTTCCACAGTGTCCGGGAGGCATGGCTCTCCGCTGCCAAGCACAACATGGCCGACGTCAAGGAGCTCATCCCTGAATTCTTCTACCTCCCGGAGTTCCTTCTCAACTCCAATAACTTTGACTTAGGTGAGAACCTCATTCTATGCTTTTGTGGTATTTTACCACAAAATGGGTGTGAGAAGACCAGCATACTAATTCTTTGTTTATACTCTGCTCCCTTCATGGATAATAGGCAGTAAACAGAACGGCACCAAACTCGGTGATGTGATCCTGCCCCCATGGGCCAAGGGCGACCCGAGGGAATTTATCCGGGTTCACCGAGAGGTATGTGATGTCATTTGTTCTCCTCTAGCTCCATGGGGGCAGTGTGTGACCCGTGGCCAGCAGAGTGGATCATATCACCGTTGGGACCTTGACCAAGGCCCTTAGCCTTGGAGCTCCAGTGGTTGAACCTGCTCTCTGTGTGTCATAGGAGAGCAAGATGGGATAGAATTCCAACTTGCTTGTAGAAATGGCACTAAAGTATCATTACCGTTATCTTTGATGTCCCTCTGCGATGCCCAGGCTCTCGAGTGCGACTACGTCAGCGCCCACTTGCACGAGTGGATAGACCTCATATTCGGCTACAAGCAGCAGGGGCCACCCGCTGTGGAGGCTGTCAATGTCTTCCACCACCTCTTCTACGAGGGCCAGGTGGACATCTACAACATCAACGACCCACTGAAGGAGACCGCCACCATCGGATTCATCAACAACTTCGGGCAGATCCCCAAGCAGGTACCGCAGAGTGGCCTCTTTTGAAAGGAAGTATAAGAAAATGGGCAACACTCCTGGTGATATAAGAGTATCTGGTGATATAATAATGAGCCCTTCCTCAGTGTGCTACTAGCCCTGTGCACCGATGATAATACAGTAGGCGTCACGGGCATCATCAGAGCATCATCAGACCATACCCTGAATGAGTGATATCACACCAGATTATTAACAAAGTATACAAACCTCATTGGTCGATGGTTTTTATATCATGTGATAGTATCACAAGGGTTAACCCGCACTTTACCTTTGAAAAGAATCGTGGATGGTGTGAGGGAGAAGAGAGAGGGGAGAAGAGGAGGGTTATCTTGTAGGACGACCTTCACTATAACTAACGGAATCACTGCTATCCCTTAGCTCACTGGAATCTTGTTCTTTCTGTGTGACTTTAACAAGGAACCTATCCAATGACAGCTGCTTTTGCCTCCTTTTTGATTTTGCGGAAATGTGGACATTACATTAAACAGATCGCTTGCACTGCTACGCCTTTCTTCGGGTAGTGCTTTTCTACTAAATTTTGACTATATTCGGATTGCAAGACCTTGCTTGTTTATCAAGTTAAAATTAGTTAAAATTTTTTCGCTTGTCTTGCAGACCAAGTTACTCGCAATCCAAGGTTTTACTGTGTGTGTATCTATATATATATATATATATATATGTATACACACACACACACACACACACACAGATCACAAGAAACAAACGAGAGAGAAATCTTCATTCATACCATGTGGAGTCACTGGCGAAAATATACCACACTTCTCTTTTAAGTAGACTGTCTTTTTAAACTAGAAGGGCTCAGTGAGATTAGCGCACAGAGGAAGGCGTCATGCCGTAATGCATCTGTGCTCTGATGTTTATTAAACTCTATCAAAAGCAAAGTGCGGCCTGTTTTCTTTAAGTCTTTTGAAAGGAGAATCGCAAAGTGTGAAAATGCGGCTCATTATTTCGAGTGTAGTTCTCTGAGGGTGTTAGCGTTGTCAAGCTAAAAGGTCACGCATGAACAGTCTTTGTCTGTGTATCAGGGAAAATGGCTTGTGAAGTCAACAGAACTTGATAAGGAAACTACATTTCACAGTATTGATTTCTCTGCTCCGCTCCTCTCTCCGAAATGATTGGGCCCCTAAAACGTTCTACCACATGCCACTCCCATGGAAATGGTCCACAAAGTCTTAAGGTCCTAAGTGCACGGTGAAAGGAGTAGTTACCTTGTAAGATCTGTTTGCAACGTGTAGGCAAGCTGACCAATCAGAGTACACTGGGCTCATCGGGGATGGAGCTTGAAGCTCCAATGGAGTGTTTCAAACCGCTTGATAAACAAAGTGAACCAAGATGTAAAGTATGAGAAGCGTAATGTATTTTGGGAACATTGAAGCATTTAAATACTTGTTGACCCCAACAATAAAATCATGAAGAGTGAAAATGAGTTCAACTGGGCTTCTTTAACACTAATTCATTTAATTGAAATTGCAGCTCATTTTAACAGACTTTTAATTTTGGGAGTGTTTTACCTATTCATGGTCAATGACCGCAGCATTTGTCATAGCCACCCTAGGGTGTGACTCCCTGTGAGTCCTCCTCTTTCTCCCCCCGTCTCTGATCCGATACGCCATCATCCTCCTCTTCCACCACCGTCCTTGAGGTCTGACAGATTGCAGTTCTTCATCCTGTGCTTCTGTGTAAATGTGTCTCTGTGCGTTCCAGCTGTTTAAGAAGCCGCACCCGCCCAAGCGAGGGCGCAGCAAAGCCAACGGGGAGCCGCCGGGCATGCCCACAGGTCTCGGCACCGCTGCCGACAAGATCTTCTTCCATCACCTGGACAACCTGCGTCCGTCACTGGCACCTGTCAAAGGTAAGCCGTTTAAAACTGGAAATGTGCTGTTTTTGATGTAATGTCAAGAAAAAGATACTAGAGCCATGTTCTTGTGTTCCTGTTTTTTTGGGGGGGGGGGGGGTTCTTGGCGACAGGTTTTTGGGATGACCTCTCAATCAGCTACTGGAGCTAAGACCCACTGCTTTATTATTGGCTGATTGAGAGGTCACCCCAAAACACCCACGGCAACTTTCCAAGGACCAGGCTCGCCACACCTGTCCTACGATCAGTGAAGTTTATCTTAATCAGTGAGAACACACCAAAAGGATTCCTCAAGTAATTCATGTCAAGATTTCAGAAGACTCAGAGCTAGGAGTGGACTGGTACTCAGTACTGCGACCTCTTTGTTTTCCTCTTCAGAGTACTGAGAATATTCTTGCACCTCTCATAACCTACTGGTACTGATAATGAGGTTACTGGCATCTTTTTTTTCTCCCACTTCACACAATGATGGTCATAGAGCACATAACTTGGCCTCTGGTACAGTGGCAATGCAGCAGTGCATGCAGGGACACCCAGTCCTCCAAAAAGCATCTGTCACCAGGGCCTGACAACGCCCCCCCCCCCGTGTGTTTCAGAGCTGAAGGAGCCGGTTGGCCAGGTCGTGTGCACCGACAAGGGCATCCTCGCTGTGGAGCAGAACAAAGTTTTGGTACCGCCCACTTGGAACAAAACCTTTGCCTGGGGGTATGCTGATCTCAGCTGCAGGCTGGCCAACTACGAGTCAGATAAGGTCAGTCCTGCATACCTATAATGTGTGGCCGGCTCAGCCCGGGCTGCATATCAGGATTCACTTACATGACTTCTGGCAACTAACAGCTGTCTGTCTGCCTGCCTGCAGTAGACAATGCGGCCAGCCTCATCCGGGAAACACCTTGGACAAAAATTCAATTAAAAATTCAATAAAACAGGCAGGCGGCTTGTGCAATCAGACTGCTTCTGTCTCCTTTTAGGTTCACTACTTCTTGTCGTTCATGGCATTATACCAGGCACTTGTTAATCAAAGATGGACATTTTAGGTTTAATAATGATACTGCCCTGGTCATTAGGTGTCTTTGTTTTGTTCCTGGAAATTGAATCGCTCCTAAGCATATTCTGTGTCTTCAAACCTGATACCTGGTCTTTTTTTTTAATTACATATATCCTGTCAGTACCGTATTCATAGTGCTTCTGCTGTCTGGGTTTTATGTTTACATTTGTAAGAAGCATATTGCATCATGATGTTTTTTTCCTGTCTCATGCTTTCTTTCTTCCTTATTGCTTTTTTCCAGGCAGTCGTTGTGTATGAGTGCCTGTCAGAATGGGGTCAGATCTTGTGTGCCATCTGCCCTAACCTAAAGCTGGTCATCACCGGGGGCACCAGCACCGCCATCTGCGTTTGGGAGATGGGCACATCCAAGGAGAGGGCCAAGATGCTTACTCTCAAACAGGTAAACTGCGCCTGGCTATTTAACACTCCTCCTTTCCATTCTCCTGTCTGTCTATGCATCTCCTGCATATCTGTGTATTCTGGAATGGTACGGTGGTCTGTTACACGGTGGTCTGTGACCTCGTCTTTGTTCCTTGGGGGAGGTTTGCACATTTTCTCCATGCCCCATGTCCTAACTGACGTTTAGGCTTTAATACCAAGTCCTGTTTCTATAACTTTCCAGAATAAAAAAACACTCCTCAGTGCCTCTCGGTGCCACTTGAAGATGGCACCCATCATGTTTTAATATCATATTCTGCCTCTCCACATTGAATGCTTCCACACCCGATATTTTATGCAGACTGTGTGAGCTTATAGAGCACAGATTCAGCAGCACAATGATCACTCAGTGTACAGTGACTGAATAATGATGACATGCAACTCAGGTAACTGACTCTAGGGGCGCTGTTGTATCGCACTTCTCCAATTGTGGGTTTCACTGACTTCACAGTTGGCTCCAGTGTCCAATTTGCATATTCACTGTATATCAGTGGCTTTCCTGCAGCTCATCTGCTTTTTATTTATTTACTGTTTAATCAAATGATGCGCATTTTCTATGAATGAGTAACCGGCTCCATCCTGGTCCGGCTTTGTTACGCAACCATGAAAAAAAATACTATGCAGGAGCTCACTGGTGCCCCCTCCCTGCGCCAACAGGCTCTGCTGGGTCACACAGACGCAGTGACATGCCTGACGGCCTCCTCAGCCTACCACATCATCGTCAGCGGCTCGCGCGACCGCACCTGCATCATTTGGGACCTCAACAAACTGGCCTTTGTCACTCAACTGCGTGGCCATCGGGCCCCCGTCTCTGCCCTCTGCATCAACGAGCTCACGGTGGGCACCGCTTTGTCCCCCCAAACCCACTGCCCCTGTATCTGTGGCTCAGAGACTGGGCACAAAAAGCATTTCACTGGACCTCTGGAGTGGTCCGTGGCTTAGCGGTCCAGTGATCGCATGCTCAGCTCAGAGCTCGTGATCAGAAAATCGGCTGAGTTCCCCTCGCCAGCAGAATGATGTCAGAGGCCCTTAACCCCCTTTGCTGCAGGAATTGGCTGGTCCTGCCTTCTCAGCTGTATGTTGATTAGGATAAAAACAATGCTAAATAAATGCATTGCAGCTGCAGTCTACTTTATTGTTCAATAGCCCCCTTTACGAGATAATTTCCCCAAGATGCCTAACAATATTGTGTTGGCTTTACATTATCGATACATAAATAAGTTGACAGGTAGCTTCCTTGAGGACAGGTACAAAGGCACACAGTTTGATATGCTCATTAATAACGTTGCATGTTGTGGTGTAAGGATATAAATACGCCCGAGTAAAGAAAAACAGCAGTGCTGGAAGAATCAGCATCTAATTAACGGAAATGACATGAGTCCGAAGTGTTTAAGTTCCAATAAAGTCTCACGCTTCCTGCTTCCTGGTTCAGTGACCATTTATGGTGTGTTGGCAGGGCGACATCGTGTCTTGCGCCGGCACCTATATCCACGTGTGGAGCATCAATGGCAGCCCCATTGTGAGCGTGAACACCTTCACCGGGCGCAGCCAGCAGATTCTGTGCTGCTGCGTGTCCGAGATGAACGAGTGGGACACGCAGAACGTCATGGTGACCGGCCACTCGGATGGCGTGGTGCGGGTGAGGGCTCTGTCCGCCGAAGCCACACCCCCCAGCCCTGCTCTCCTTACTGCTGGTTTCTGGTCTTACTTACAACTGGTGTTGTCAGCATGTGCGCTGTACCTTTAAATCCGTCTTTCACACCTTCAGATTTCGGAAGCAAAACAATTAAACGCTTGCTTCCAATAAACTTTAGTCCAAGGGCTGGGGGGAAGCTCATGCCAGAATTGTGGTGCTCAAGTGTTTTGCCCCTGTAGACCTTATTTATAGGCATCTCTCCCCCCCCACAGTTCTGGCGGATGGAGTTCCTGCAGGTACCAGAGACCCCAGCCCCAGAACCGCTGGAGCCGTCTGAGGTGTCGGACTGCTGTGGCGAGGACAAGATGGGTACGTCCACCTGGTGTCCTGTGTAAATTCAGTGTCCCATCCTGAAGTCTTTGCATCTCTCCCTTTATCCTGTGTCAGAGATACTCTAGTCTAAAAGTGAGCTGTTATGCTGCAAGGGAAAGGCAAACCAAAACGAAATGTGGATACATGTGCTCGGTTATGCAAAATAGGCATGTCTGTGGTTCTGTGAGTTAGGACTCTAATTTTGTAAATCCTACAAATCCTGTAGCCGGGAGAGTGATGTCACCATTGAACCCTTGAGAAAGGCCCTTAGCACTTATTCTTCCAGGCATGACAGATGCTCAGCAAGCCTCTTCTGGGATGCCCAAGCCTGTTTGTGTGTCCAATGGAGAGCAAGGTGGGACAGGTGAAACCCAATTTCCCCACGGGGATGAATAAAGTATCACTATTCTGTTCTCACTCTAGTGAGTGTCAGCTTCCCTTAATCAGTCTGCCGGTTCTTCTAATAGCTGTTAAAATTGCTGTTTATATCCGGTTGCTTGGCAGCCGCCAGAGCTGAATGGGGCTGCATTGCTGACTGTTTTCAGAGCTTTGTTTTGCCTGGACGTTGCGGTTCCCCATGCTGGCGGTGGCCGGTGACGCACGCCCGGCCCTGGCCCGGCAGTGACACGGCTGACCGTACGCCCCGGCCTGAGTCTGGTGCACTTGTCTGTCTACAGAAGGCGGCGAGACCCACGAGGATGACAGCAGCGACTCCGACGGCGACGAGCAGAACGGCAGCCGGGAGCCCAAGTCTGGGCCGAGGCAGCCGGGAGCGGCGGCCCGTCCGAAGGGGCCCGCTGGTCGGCTCGGCGCATCGTGGTCGGCCGACAGCGGCTCTGACGACTCGCGGCGCTGGTCCGACACACTGAGCCTAGACGAGAAGGATGGCTTTGTTTTCGTCAACTATTCAGAGGGGCGGACGCGATCCGGCCCGCAGCAGCCGCCCCACCTCCCCCCGGGGCTGCATGGGGGGGTACCTCAGCCCCTCCAGCCTTCATCGACGGAGGCTCGTCCCTACAGCCAGCTGCGGCCCGGTAAGCCCAAACACGCCAAGCGGTAGATCGGGCTCTGCACATTGACTACACCGCAAAGCAGGGT
>JAODKE010000125.1:12534075-12545208 GCA_026779605.1 Mormyrus hasselquistii
TAAACTACACTCGGCGTATAAGACGACCCCCCCACTTAAGAGCAGAAATTTATGGTGTGAAAAGTCGTCTTATACGCTGGAAAATACGGTAGTCTGGGTTAACTTTGTTTTGATCAAGCAAATTTTAAATTTGCCCACTTTGTGTGCAGGAGAAAGATGGTGAGGACAGACTGGCCTTCTCCGGCGAGGGAGAGGTGGAGGTGGAGGGAGACTCCAAGGCCGACACTCCAGAGGTCCCAGCATCAGTAGACAACACTCCAGAATGTCTCAACAAAGCTTTAGAAGGCCTCTCCTCCAGGTCAGCAGCATCACTACATCTGAGAACCTTCTTTTTATTATCAAAGGTGAAGGAATCCGCCTGATTTTCTTATTGTTATTATCTTATTGTTATTGTAGATGGAAGAATTGCTGGATACGTGTCATTTTGTCTCTAACGATGATCACTGGGTTCTGCTTAATGATCTGGGCCGGACCCATCATGCTAATACCACTGGTAAGTGGCGGGGAACGTGCTGTTCTTGCAGTCAGCCCCTCTCAGAAGAACAGTAACTGAAGATGCAGTGGAAGAACCTCACAGAATCTATTTAACTACGAGTTGCACGTCAGAATATCAGCACGAGTTTGTTTCATATGTTTTTACTTTTATGTGAAAACTGAAAGTTTTTTATGTTTCATTCAATTTAGGTCATGACCATTCAGATTAAGTGCTTTCAGGAAATAATTACCATTGGATACAGAGTTTATCATTCGTATGAGCTCCCATGGTTCAGAACACTAAGCTGGTAAGTGTGCATGATAAGATAACAAGGCAGATGCTTTGATTATGCTGACCGCTGCCTTGTATGTGTTTGATGTTTACATACTACCAGACAGGTTGATGGGTTCTTTTCTGGTATTGCACCAATAATTTCACTAAGTGCATTCTGACTTCGGTATACGCTCAGTGCAGGTGAACAGGACTGAGATGTGGTCTTTTTTTAAACTGCAGGTACTTCCTGATCTGCGTGAACTACTTCTTCTACGGTGAAACGTTAGCTGACTATTTCGGCGTGTTGGTGAGGAGGAAGGAGCTGTTGCAGTTCCTGGTGCGATACCATCGCTTCATCTCCTTCACCATGTATCTGGCAGGTAGGTAGCGGTCTATCCCTAATAAAACAGTATTCTTATGTATATATCTTCTTTAATTACCATGCAAACAAATCAAATATACTGCATATGATGCACAGCGCTCACACATGCTTTTGAGATTGCAAGTAATCCGCATGCATACAGAGACGGACAATAATGGAAATGCATAACGTGATATCATATTATGATATTAATCGCAAGGGTGTAATAAGGACTAGGGCCGTCCTTTCATTTCGGTCCTTAGAATGCTGTCGTACAAGCCATCTTCAAGAAGGAAAGCCTCAAGTTATTTGCAGGATGAGGAAGTAAACATCTGCGTTGCATGTTGTGCTCCATGAAAGCACACTTGAATTTGTTCAGCTCTGTTTATGGGGAACATAGAATGCATCAGGTCCTGCATATTGGCATAGAGAGCCAATCTTTAGCCATCATGAAAAGGAATCGTGTTGGCTGTCCATGCCATTACGGATCCCCCATCATGTTCAGCAGTTTGGCGACATGGTTGAAGGAATCCTCTGACTTTCTGCAAACACAAAGTCATCTGCAAGTAGGAGAAAGAGATTAATCAGATGATGTCTCAGGTGTCCAAGATTTATTCTCCTTTCACCTGTGTCTTTGTGCACTGGCTTTGGATAAAAGGATGGCAGCCCTGCCTGTGCCAGATTTGTGAAGTTCTTGTTGATACTGGGTGCTGTGGACATTTACGAGGCCTTGGCGTTGCAGTGTTTAGCATGTTCTCCGCCAGTGCAGAACGCATGTGTTTGGCATATAATGTCATAGTATTTAATTTCCGTTAATCTTGCGGCTTTTGTGACCTGATACACCTCAAGTTCAGTCATGGACCGTTTGGTCCCTTGGGAGCTTCTGTCGTCTTGTGTTGCTTTTGAAGGTTAACATTTGTTTATTGCCAGACCCTTTTTTATACAGGTACCTGACAAATACTGCTAATTGACTGTCTGCCTCACACGGATCAATTTTGTGGGTGTGTTTTGTAATTGCAATGTAATTACTGTTATTTCGCCATTTTGTCCACTGCAGAAATAAATTAAATAATGGTTAAATAAATGCAAATATAATGTCAATGTAATAAGGAAGAAGGTAAAAAAGAATGCACTCTATTTGCTAAGAATTTGAAATTTATAACTAATTTAGAAATAACTACTAATTGAGATAAAATACAGGGATATGTTTTATGATGAAACAATAGTATAGCTGTGAAAACTGGTTGTGTTATTTAGTTAGTTAAGTAGACTTCTAGAAGTCCTAGTAGACTAAGTAGACTATTAAGAGTCACTCCAGGGGATGGACATTTACATACCTACTGGCTGCGGAATTAGAATGTGCAGAGCGAATTTGTCACACTGCGTTAACGGCTCATTTATAACCCTGCTCTTCTTATCAATTTGAAGGTTAATAACTTACCTACTGGGCATAAAGTGGGTAATTATAAACAGTGTTTCCTAAATCAGTCCTTGGACCCCCAGGCAGTCCTCATTTTTTTGTTCTCTCCTGGCTTCAAACACACCTGTACCAGGTTTTTGGTGTTCTTGATTGCTTAGGAGGTGCAAAAATGTGAACTGTCTGTGGGTTCCCAAGGACTGATTGGGAAACGCTGCTCCAAAGTATGTACTTCAGTTAGGCTACTTTGCTTAATTCAGAAAACTTTATACTGTTTGTATAGTTAAAAAAAAAAAAAAAAAGATTAGGATGCTGTTCCTCTGACCGGAAAGTGACTGGTTCAAATCCCAGGTTCGGCATGTGATTACTTTATTGGGGACCTTGAACAAGACACAGTTACTGTCTAAGAGCACTTTGTCAAAAATGTATGTTACTTATATAAAAGATAAAACACATATGCTAAATAAGTAAAATGTTAAATAATTAGGATTTGAATGGATTTTCTTCATATGCCTGTGCTATGTTAGGTTGAATTGTTAAAATGAAAGCGGTTTAGGCTCACATACATTCACAGGAGATTTCAAGTTTTATTCTTTTCTAGTGCAACTAACTGGAACACATTTGCTTTTTTTCAGGTTTCTGCATGTTTGTGCTGAGTTTAGTGAAGAAACATTACCGGCTGCAGTTTTACATGGTATGAGTCTGATATGTAACTGCCAGTGTGGACCAGAGCCAGTTCCACCACCCATTCCTGGCATGAAAGGCCGTTAATGGCAGGAGATTTTGAACAAGATACTAGTTTACAATGTGCACATGCTATGTAACTGCCAGCACCTTTTCAGGCTAATGTGCTTGCTTCATAGTACAAGCTACTTACGGTCAAAAGACTGGTAAAGCCAATTATTCACCTGCATTTGTCAGGGCGAAAGATTAGTGAAGTCAAATAATACAAAGCAAGTTTGCATAATCACAGGAATTTTTAACTGACGATTTACACATCTGTAGTGCTGTACAAGTTACTAGTTTATTGGCGCTTTTCCACTGTCTTACAGGAAGCAGGCCATACCCAAGCCATAATGCAAAGAGACAGTACTTACAGATCTGTTCCAGCTTGCTTCACTATCCCACTGCAGAAGGGTCATCATGATTGACTATGTGCTAATTTTTGTTAACACTGTGATTCTCCCACACATGCTATGTTAGCATGAAACGCTAGCAGAATTAGCATTAGCATTATCCGTTCCATTCCTCCATTCTCAACTACTTTTTTTTTTTTTTTTTAAGAAGGAGGTTGGAAGTCTTCAGGCTCCAAGTTATTAATAGTATCATATATCACAGTGTATGATACTATTAATAATTTATAGAATATGTCTTTTTTTTGCCTCAAATAATCCATGCATATGAGTACAGATTATCAGTATCTCCGTGAATTTTGTCCAATCTGATGGTGGTGACGCAACCAACTCAGTATAGTCACCCTTTCGGCCCTGCTAGAAATCAGGGCCATGTCAGTGCGGGTACTGGTCAGCTACGGCTGTGTGTCCTCTCTAAGTACGGCTTCATTCTTGGCGGCAGAGGACAAGTACCAGATGCCTTACTGTTTATCCATAACGGGATTTGCAAATATCTGTCAGCGATACCGATTCTAGCTACATCACTATCACGGGGTTTAAAGCCTGTGGCTTGGCAATATACGATACGGGGTAGGGGAGCACCCTGGATAGGATGCCAGTCCATTCTAGCTCACACACTCACATCACGATCCATTTGGAGATGTTGATTTGTCTACCTGCAAGGGAGGGGACTCATGTAAGACAGAGAAAACATGCAAAATCCACATAGTGAGATGGGACTTTATCCACCAGTCCTGGAGGGTGATGCAATGCTGCTATCCACCAAACATGCTTGCCACCCAGAACTCTCTAATCACATCTGTATCTATAAATATTTCAGAAATGAATCATTTGAGAATGTATTCAATACCAGAGAATTGCATAGACCATGTTGAAAGCCCTATGGTTTGCATCTCATTTCAGTTTGCCTGGACCCATGTGACACTCCTCATCGTGGTGACCCAGTCCCATCTGATCATTCAGAACCTTTTTGAAGGATTGGCCTGGTAAGAGCGACACTCAGCACTTAAACTGGTGCAACATTAACATAAAATAGTATATAATAATTATACATGATAATATATAAGAATTTTATATACTTGTCTAATATAAAAAAATGTACTAGCAACCTGCCTCATTCTTTGATACTTAAAGTACTTTTAAGTAATAAAAATATATCATTTTAAAAGAATTTGGACATAGATAAATAATAAATATGAGTAACAAAAAAATGTTGGCTTTGTGACCTTAAGTTTGTTTTGGAATGCTGTGGAAATGTGTAACAAATGGATACTTTTTTAAAAGTGTAACATTCTTCCATAGGTTTCTTATTCCAGCATCTATTGTGATTTGCAATGACATCATGGCTTACCTGTTTGGTTTCTTCTTTGGAAGAACACCCTTGATTAAGGTTGTATAATCAATTGTAACTGGCATTAGGCTTTGAAAATGCATATTTTTCATGAGGACAAGTGAAAATATATTGGCCTGAATGGTGCTAATTTTGGTTAGATCTTGGCTATTGTAAATGAATGCTGTATTTATTCAATAAAAACTAAAAAAAAAAAAAATTCTAAAATAAAGGGATTTAATCAGCGTGCCTAACTTAATTTATGATTTTAACTTTTTTCAAAATAATGTGTTAAGTAACTAATTATGCCAACAGCAACATACATCTAGAAAATGTATTTGTGACTAAATGCCATAGAGGATCTGTGTGTAGCGTGAGTTGTTGCAGCTCCATGTCAGCCTGATTCATCTCTAATGGTTTGTTTGTGACGCTGCAGCTCTCCCCAAAGAAAACCTGGGAGGGATTCATTGGAGGATACTTTGGCACCCTTGTCTTTGGGTTCATTGTGAGTAGAATAACACTGGCACACAGAATGATAATGCACATTTTATTTGACATTGGCACAGGCACAGTCAATCATTTGGATGAAGTTTTGATATTGACCAATACAAAATAACATCCTTTACTTTTGGTAGTGACTGTGTGTTGGTGCTTTGTTCATAAATGCCAGTTTAAATGTTATGTAAATAGGCATATAGTGGTGTTTATGAGGTAATTTTAAGAATCCGTGAATTCTTTCGACCTCTCGTTCTTGATAACATCCTTCTCACTGTATCTCTGTAGTTCTCTTACCTCGTGGCTCAGCTCCAGTACTTCATTTGTCCTGTTGAGTACGACAGTGAGATGAACCGTTTTACCATGGAGTGTCAGCGCTCGGATCTTTTCATGCTGCAAGAATATAGCCTCCACCCCGTGGTGCAGGACGTCCTTGGATGGGTAAGGGCTTGCAGGGGGAGAGGGGGTTGAGTGTGTATGAGAACAATTGAAAGTGCCCCCTTCCGCCTTTCTTGAGCTTCCAAGTGTCACTTTTCGATCACCAACCTCCCTCATCCACGGCTAGTAAATGTTGCCGGTCACCGACAATCACGTTAAATGATTTACCGACCAGGAACCCCATTCTCTGACAATTAACTGAGAGGGGACCCCCATCTAACTTCCATCCCTTAAAGTTTTTCCACGGCACTGGTAAAGACCACCTTGAATTCCACTGGATTCTATTCCAGTGTCAGAGAGCCACACCATTCATGACATGAATCTCTCCAGTTAAAAAGTTACAAGCTAGTAAGACTTTGTGAGGCGGTGCTTGGATATTCTACAAGTATAGTGCCAGTTGGATCCACTTTGTTCATTGATTATTATACCCATCTCTGAAGGCTGTGATCAATATAAATGGAGCTAGAATGACATGTTGTTGGTGACAGTGTAGAGGAGCAGCTTGAGCTCAGGACTGGGGGTGACCGAGCAGTAAATCCATTTTTTGTTCCCTTTTTTCAGGAAACGGTGACTCTGTATCCATTCCAAGTCCACAGCATCGCGCTCTCCACCTTTGCTTCTCTGATAGGCCCATTTGGTGGCTTCTTCGCCAGTGGGTTTAAAAGAGCTTTCAAAATAAAAGTAAGCACACGCCGATTGAGATGAGTCTGGGATTCTTAAGACGACTATGAGCTAATGCGCGTGTCGACTCTGGTCTCCTGCAGGATTTCGCAGACACCATTCCTGGGCATGGAGGCATCATGGATCGCTTTGACTGCCAGTACCTGATGGCCACCTTCGTTCATGTCTACTTGACCAGCTTTATCAGGTACTTCCACTACAAAGTGCTTATCCCGCTTCAGAAGCATCACTTCATTCTTGAGCTTCTTTGCCTTAAGGAAATAGCAGTAAATTAATGAACTGTGTGTGGTTCAGGTTAGTTTAATATGCATGGTTGTTTACTAGGGGAAGAGGGGGCCGGCTTCCATGCATGGGTATAGCTATACCCTGAGTGCCATATGTGCTATCTCCCGATTGTCCTCCAGGGGGCCCAATCCCAGCAAAGTGCTGCAGCAGTTACTGGCCCTGCACCCAGAGCAACAGCTGAGCATTTTCTACTCACTCGGTGCCCATCTAAGGGAGAAGGGCATCCTCCTAGCCACTGGAGGTGAAGACTAACAACCACTTTGACATAGCACTCCTCACACTGGTCTGGACCAGGTCCTGTCCACCCTCTGTGTGAATCTTCACCCCAGGAGACGTCATCTGGACAGTTCCTTGACAATGCAAACAAGTGCGCCAATGCTGATGCAAGAACAGGTATTGTTAGTGCATTAACTGCTGTGGCAAGAAAACAGCATCTTGTGCAATATCGGGCTTTGAGCACTTGATCGTAGACCACAGGTAGGTTGCAGGATCCGGCAGGTCTACATATCTGTGTGAATACTATGCTGAGATGGTTTGCCCCATGATGAAAAATTGTAACAAGCACTGGCAATCTCCAGCTATTATAGCTAATTTAATATTACTTATACATGGTGTATAGGAAGCATTCTATATTCCTCAAATAGATGTTTGAAGCAGTGAGTAAATATGTAAACTTAAGTGATTATTTCATTGCTGAGGTCGTTTTATCTGCAGAATCAGGTCATCAGCGGCATCCTTGTAATGCCTCTGATTCTTCCAAATTGTGTGGATAGTTAATTGATATTGAATGTAGCAGACATGGCAAACTGTAGTTTGCACACGATTCTGAAACTGCATCACACAATGATGTGTAAATATACTGATTTACGTATATATATATATTGATTTATAGTATTAAAATAGTTATTAAAATAATACAGTAATGTAAGCAATAGCTGGGATCTGTAGTATTTTATTTTGCAATATTTAACATTCCTACTGAATGTTATGAATTTAAAAAGCCTGTAGTTTCCAAATAGATTTTTTTGTAACTGGTTGTTCATTATTGCTTCAAGGTAATGTACAGGTGTATATTAGCCAGTAGAATTGGATGCATTACTCAATGCATAATTCATAATTCAAGTTAATTTTTTAGAGATTTAACGCAAATGTATTGTTTTTTATGTGACTGAAGGGAAGCAGTCTACGAAAATAGTAGAACCTATTAATATCGTCAGGTTTCGGATACTTTTGTTTTTGTTCTGTACAGAGACTCAAAAGCAATGAGGTATTCTATGCACGTATTGAATTTAGAGTAAACAAATCTCAGATGGTGATGCAACACACAGCTATAGAGATCCTGTATGCCTGCGAGTGTATCCCATCATGCTTTGTACATATCCAAATCTATGCCCATTATAAACTGCTTTTGAAAACAAGGTGACAGATGGAGAATAGATATGAGTTCTGGTTTGTATCACTAACATTTGGGATGCGTCAGTTTGCCTGTTTTACAGTTTCAGTTGCAAGGACTTTACTTGATCAATTAAACTCAATTACTCTTTTAAAATTAAAATTTTAATTACCATTTTGTGTAGGACCTTGTATAGAAACGTGTGTGTCATAAAATCTGTTGCAGCAAAATATTTTATATGAAACATTACTGTATTAGCATTATTACTATTTTATTGACATGGGGTAATGGCTATATGATTTGTTGACATATTTTTCTTTACAAATAAAATTTATTTTAATACTGTACTAGCGACTCTTTTTTTTTTTTTTTTTTTAGAACTTCATACAAAGCCTGACGGCTTTGCGTCATCTCGTCTTTCCGTTTGTTTTCCTGGTGAGGGTCACAGTGTGCCGGGCAGGTCAGACTCCCTGGCCACAGACTAGCATTTTGCAGGCGATCCCTATACACCCCTAAGCCGGCTGAGAGACCAAGTCCCTCTCATGTGTTTTGAGTTTCCCCCAGCGCCTCCACCTGGCGGGACAATGGCCACAGCTCATGAAGAAAGGTGAGGGAAGGGATGTAGATTGATCGGTAAACCGGGGGGCTTCTCTGGTGACGCAACTCCCCCTATGTCACGCCCACGTGGGCGGGGCCCGCCAGGTGCACCACGTCAAACCCAGTTTTAACAGGAGAACGATCGCTCACGCTCATTGCGAGGTATTGAGCCCATGTTACCGTGCCTTACTGAGCGTTTTTCTAGTCTCTCGTTTGCCCTCGTCATCCCCGCCTCCTTACCTTCCCTCCTTAGACCCGCTCCCGTCCTTGACTCGCCTGCCCCGTCCCGTACTACGTCCCCAGCCTCGCGTTCCTCGTTCCTGTGCCTATTCGTCGGACGGACCTTCCTGGCCTCGACCCCTGATTACGCCCCAAGACTACGATTCCTGCGCTCCGCTCTGATACCTCCGAACCGGCTCTCCGAGTGGAAGATTCCGCTCGCGTCACCTGTCCTCGCCCTCACCATCGGGGCAGCTGAACCGGTTTCCCTTCGCTGGGAGATACCGATCTCCTTCTGTGCCTGTTCCCCTTTGGTGTCATTAAACCCCTCTATTCCCTGCATTTCTGGATCTCCGTCTCTTTCCTGGCCGGACCGTGACACCCTATACCACCACAGACATTCACAGTACCTGCAAAAGTCCCCCTGTCAATGTCACGGTCCCTCTTATCAAGGCTGGGCAATACGGCAAAATATTTTATCATGCTGATTTTTTTCATATCAAAATAAAAAAATGATACGTAATTTTAATAAATTAATCATATAAAATAAACTTTATTGTAGGGCACAACACAAGAAAAAACTCCAGTATTACGTTTTGTTGCTAGGCTTATTTTTTCTGACTGCCTTGCTATTAATTCCAGAAAAAGGGGTTTGACTAGGACTGGGTGATAGTTTTTCTAGAGATTTTCACAATATTGACGTCAAAATATAAATTATGACAGGTGTTTTTATGTTTTGGTTATGATGACCAATTTATTTTGCTAATAGTTACTGAGCTTGTGATTTGTATGATGATACATTTTACCAACAATACACTAATATCTTGATGGAATTCATGTAAAAATAGTGCATTTTAACTGTCAATTATACAAGCTAACAAGTGTTTATGACTGATATTCAAATTAGTAAGGATGTGAATGTTCATAATCACAATATGATATTCCATTGATATACATCACCGAGCCTGGCCTCTTACCACTGCTCATCAACAAGATCCTGAGGTACTTGGACCCCATCACTTATGGCAGGACTCTCCAGTCTCACCTGAAAGGCAAATTCTACTCTTTTCTGAAGTACCATTTGGAGGTGCTGATTCTCACCCCTGCCACGTCACACTCAGTATCAAAACACTTAACGTTCATGCTGGAGGACCTGAAACCAGAAGCACGTTACTGTACCTGAAAGTAGCAAAGATGTTACTTCTTGCCCCCAAACCCATGGCTGAGCCTTGATATCCTGTACATGAAAACCACAAACAGGAGTAGAAACAATATGCATCCATGCCAAAGGCCAATACTCACTCGCAATAACTTGTAAATGCAAACATGACTCTTAAAGCATGTAGAGTTCCCCATATTACTGCAGCATCTCCTATAGTATGTACCAGAGTATGCTTTCATATGCTTTCCTGAAGTCTATAAATCACATGTAGACTTATCATATTCCCAGAAACCCTCACACAACTGCAAGCGAAAGAAGAGCCTCAAAACCTGTGCTGATCAGCTGGCTCCCATCTTCACCAGCATCTTCAGTAGATCCCTGGAGCTGTGTGAAGTTCCCTCCGGCTTCAAACGCTCCGCGACATTATCCCGGTCCCCAACAAACCCACCATCACAGGACTGAATGACTACAGACCTGTCGCCTTGACGTCCGTGGTCATGAAATCCTTTGAACGTCTGATTTTAGCCCATCTGAAGGACATTACAGCACACCAGCTGGACCCCCTGCAGTTTGCCTATCAGGCAAACAGGTCGGTGGATGATGCAGTGAATATCGGGCTGCATAATATGCTGCAACAGCTCAAACGGCCAGGAACTAATGCCAGGATCATGTTTGTGGACTTTAGTTCGGCTTTCAACACCATTGTGCCTAATCTCCTCTCCTTCAAACTCTCCCAGCTCAACGTGTCACCAGCTACCTGTCAGTGGATCACCAGCTTCCTGACAGACAGGAAGCAGCAAGTAAGGCTGGGGGAGATCACTTCTGAAACACGGTCCCTCAGTATTGGTGCCCCTCAAGGATGTGTCCTCTCCCC
>JAODKE010000125.1:12598372-12654450 GCA_026779605.1 Mormyrus hasselquistii
AGTTTATTGATTGGCCAGTCAACCTGCTGGTTGCCCAGCTCTCCAAACAAGGTCCACCTTGGAAAACACACACACACGCACGCACGCACGCACACACACACACATACATACATACATACATACATACATATATATTTGGATGGGGGTTAGCGGCTGTTATAATCTTCATTTCAAGTTATCTATATTTAGATCTCTAAACAGTTATGAGTAATGCAAGAATAAAAATGAAAGAACTTTGGGGTTTTAAAGAGATGCAACAGCAGTATCCTTAAGCGAAGAAATAATTATCAAACCTTCTTTTGAAAATAAATATTTAAGAAGATTCTGGAGTTCGGACTGTTTTACATAAAAATCTAATTGGATACAAGTCTGGGATTAAATTGCAATTTGGTGAGATATGAATTTTTAATATACCGTGTGTGGATTCTGTTTATATTACATTGTGGGGACCAAATGGCCCCCACAGTGTGATTAAAAACCTGTTATTCTGACATTGTGAGGACCATTTGCCGGGTTCCCAGAAAGATCTGTGAATGCGATAAAAAATGCCAAAAGTCTCATATTTTGTTCGGTTAGTTATGGATAAGGTTAGGACTGGGTAGGGGTGAAAGTAATCATGTTGGGATTAGGGTTTACCTATAGAGATGAATGGCGAGTCCCCACAAAGATAAAATTACAAACCTGTGTGTGTGTTTGTATAGCTGACAAATGTCAGGGCTGGGGAAATGTCCTTCTTGCTTGCCACGTTATTGATTGATTCGATCCCATTTGTATTCACAGCCATGCACGCCTGCAGTGGGCTTTTCCCTTTCAGAATCTGTCAGCGTCATACTTGGAGGGTCATGTGACTTCCTTTTGTTTTTTTCAGAAAGGTAAAGCAACATGAAAATATGCAACATAACAAGGAACAACATTTGGCTTGCAAAGATGATTATCATTTTTCACTTTTTCATTATTTAATTTAATTTAAATTTTTAGGCAATTAAAAGTGCATATTTTATTATGTTCCTATCATGCACATATGATCCACAGTATGTTTAACTTGTTAAATTATGCAAATAATGTAATTTTTTATGTTTCCCAATGTACTACCAAGTTTTATATATGTTAGATGTCAAAATCATATTATTAGTAATAAGTTACTGAATGACAACTATTTGCATTGATATAGCAGTATAGTCATTTCCCACTCTTTAATGCAGGTTTTATAGGAGTCATAACTAGTTCATTAGTTAAAAACATTGCACGCATTGTTTATTGCTGTGTTCTGCATTTTCCGTGACATTTGTGACCCCAAATGACATCCCATAGCAAACTGTGATTGCCTTTGACGTAAAGTGCTGCCATTGTGGTGGTTTTCAAGGTGTTTGTATTGCTTGAGCTGTGGCATTATTGTCTCGCACGCTAAGATGTGATTTTCTGTGAAGGGTGCTTGCGGGTGATTTAAAATCTGAAATTTATAAAATCTACAGGGTACAAAATTCCCAGTATGAACACTCGTTTGAGACACCGCAGGTGAGTTACGCAGATATTAAAATGTGTAAGTGGTTTTGGGTCCAACCTTTATTTACACACGCAGAGTTAGAATCATAATCGAACCCATATCCCTGGAGAATACATGTATGCTAAATAGTTTTTTGCACTGTAAATCACTACAGCTGTGACCCAGCGCTTAACCAAATAAATAATGTAACATGTAGAGCAATCAGCTGATCTCCTTTCACAAATGAGAGGAAAAATTTGTTGAAATACCAAATACCAAATCACACCTGCATTCTGGATTACATGGCTAGCTGGGTAAATGCAGGCTGTCTATACTGCTATAATTCCTATTCATATCTGACTTCTTAATGGAGTGCTGAAAGTAAGGGCTTGTGGGCCAACAGTATGATTTGCATGACGTAAACCTGCATAAAACCAGAATTTATTTTGAAAACTGGAGCTGACTATAATTAGCTATATTTAGCCCAAACAAGTTTTTTAATGGAGAATAGAATATTGGTAGCAATTTCTTTAGCTTTCAAGACCCAATATAATAACATAAATTGTTCATTTAACATATTAATATCAGCTTTTGTATTTTTTGGGACGCATACAGTGACTTTGCTTAATATTATAGCTCAGATTTTGTATAATTGGAACATCTAATACGTTCTTTTTTGTTCACTTTTTAATTTTTTGGTAATGAAAGGGTTACGGTGAAATGAATAGTGCTTGGAAATACCATCTAGTTTTGTGTTTTTGGAGTAATACATTTGCAAGAATTTCTATAATTTACTGTTCATCAGGTTAGCACTTTTATGTTCTGCTGAAATATGAATCATTATTAAAATTTACAAGAGTGTGGATTAAATATTGCTTTTTATAGGAAAAACAGGACTGCGTGACCTGCTGCAGTACCCTGGCATAGCCAGGACCTAATATTATGGGAGCCATAGATAATCACTATTATTCTTACATACAAAACATTTAGCAGGTTCTTGCAACAGGCTTGTAACGACAGACAGCTGCAATGGGTGGATCCATTGTTTACTCAGTGCGTATGGGTGGCTACTTTGGCTCTCTTGCGGTCCCTCGGGAATCTCCGGGTCTGGGAAAAGACTTTTTGTTCCGCGCAGGGGAAACTGGCGAGGTGTAAAGAGGAAGGAAGCCATCACTGTACAAACTGCAGCACAGCACAAAATGTCTCCATGGAAGTGCTGACTGTGTTTGTGGTTACATCAACTGGCAATATCCTTTCTGACAGGGGAAGCGTCCACTGCCTTAACTGATCTAACAGCGGGATCGACAGACACACTGTGCAGTGTCTGTTTTCTTAAAGAGCTCCACCTGTGCTGAGTGGCTGGTATCTTAGACCCGGTTTTCTTTATTCTTTTTTTTTTTGCAAGTATTCAGTAAACCGTTGGCTTCTGTTTCTGGTCTCACTGCATTTCTATCTGCCACACGCACAGCCGACTGGCTAATTACCCTATTGCTGTTTCTGAGTAAAGTGCAAACACAGAACCACTGGTAACACAACACAGACACACAGGTTGCTTATTTATGCTGTGGCCTGACTAAGAATAAATCGATATAAATCGATTGTGAGTTCAGCTGTGAGTTTGTACCTGCTTGTGATCTCCTGAATGTTTTTTTGATTTCATGTATGTTAGTAAAATTTTTCAAATCAACCCACACTTTTCAGTCCAAGACCACAACTGATCAATGAGCTATTACTATCCCTGCTGTGTCCTGCAAGACTGATCCCTCAAGAAGAAAACAAAGTTAAAGCTTGACCGCGTTAACAATGTCAATGGAAATTGGTGTGCTGTTAGCTATTAGCCCCGCTGCACTTCGAGAGTAATGGCCAAACTGACTGGGGACTGAATTTTCCGGCTTGCCAGCTGGCAGGGAGCTTAAACTAATTATCTCACTCCAATAATGAAACCTACAGATATAAAGGTTGGTCCATCCATCATGAAACTATAAAAGACTGGTGGTTTTCTCACAGTCACAGTGGCTTTAGTTCATTTGATTTTAATGCTGTATGTATTGTGGATATTAAACTGGAATACTGCCAACCCATCATGCCTTGGCACCTCAGAAACTCGGCACATGTCAGTCAACTAGTATCACATTATTCTGTGTGCTTAATCCATGACCTGATAATCACAATTGGGCGGGGGCGGGGGGGGGGGGCACACCTTTACAGATCTCTCCTCCTTTGACCTCTAATGACCAAAAGCTCCGTAACATAAAAATAGGGACAAAAAAAATCCTTTAGGAAACTGTAGACTGCATCTAGATGTATTTTTGATTTAATTTAATTAAATAAATCCATTAATGCAATGCATTATGTCCATCATGGATATTGGTCTCTAAATCATTCAGGAATGAATGGTAGTCATTTTCAGTATAGATTTTGGAACCAAAGTTGCGTGTCAGCAGATTTGCTGGTGCTGTCCTGTTTCACCTCCTGAAGTGTCATATTACGTGAGGTCACTGATCCATTTCACAGGACTGATATTCAACAGGCCGTAAAGAGATTAGGCAGGCAGCACATCACGCTGCAGACAAACCACTGAGCTGTGGTATCACTGCTGTCACCCTTCAATATTTGCATCTCACTAAGGGTGTTTTCTAGACTGCAAACCTCTACTGATTTCCTTTATAATAAAATATTCAAATTATCCATCCATCCATCCATCCATCCATCATCCATCCATCTTCTGTAACTGCATATAACTCGAGCCTCAAGTCTCTTGCAGGCCACAGTCTCTCTCTCTTTCTCTCTCTCTCTCTCTCACACACAAACACACACACACACAAACACACACACACACACACACACACAATTGCACGTTTTGCACTGTGGGAGTAAATTTTCCCTCTCATTTTTTCTTATAATTTCCTTTAATTGGTAGTATGAAATATATCATGTTTTTAATTATATAATTTTCCTGGGAATTAAAGGCTCCTTCTTTAGCTTAAATGTAAAGGGGACATTTTTGCATTATGTCACCAGCGGCAATGTCAGAAAACCCGATTTGACTGTGGCCGTCCTGAGTGAATTCTCAGAGCGGGACCTCATTTGTGAGCCGGTGGTGCACTCCAGCCTCCGAGCATCTCTCACAGGACGGGTCCTTCCAGAGTGGAGCAACAGCTACTGTGGGGTGTGTCCGTCATGGAGCAGAGGTGACTAGCAGCCTTGATTAATTCAGACTGATGTGTCACTGAGCATTTAGGTCAAGGGACAATTTGGGTGGTTTCACCGTTTAGGGCACCCACGCAGACCTTATCACGCTTGGTCTGCTGTCCTCAGCTGACTTGCAGCGTTGTGAAAGGCACTGCCTGGGACATCTGTGTGCATTAAACATTCACATAAAATTTAAAAATAGATGCAAGTATATGAAGTCGAATTTAACATTCGCTGTGACCATGTTTTACAAACAGTGGTGATCTATTTGGCAATGATGTTCAAGAATATTTATAATAATTCCGTCATAAAGTATTTAAAATAATTTCTAAATATCAGTCATAACTTTGTTTTTAGCAATCCGTAAATACTAATAATTCCTATATTATACTTTCCATCTGCTTATTACATGTTATTGTTGGACAACCAAGATCTAACTGTTACATACTATACATGTTTATTACATATTATACATGTTACTAAATCCACGTCCTTATTTTTAGTCTTTCCTTAAAATAATTGGATGTATTCATTTACATTTCAATTTAAACAGAAAGCTTCAACTAATCTTAAACGTTAACCAAGAGAAACATATAAGTAACATATAAGTAACATAAATAGTCCTTGATCTAAAATCATTTGACACACGGGGTTGCATTGTTTGTTTTATACAACCAGAAATGTTAACCTGTGGTATAAAGATCACGATATCTCAGCAATAAGACTCACGACAAATACATATTGTAAGTTGTGTGGATCAAAAATGGAGTTTTGTACTGCTTTGCAGAATAATTTACATGTGAGTCATAATGAGGTTGGAACGGATGCGAGGCATTCTGTAAGCAGCATCGCATAACACAGGCCCGTCTCTCGGAGGATGCATCCCCCAAACCCCACAAATGAAAAAGACAATATTCCCCCAAACACAGCATGAATTGGTAATTGGAAAATCTCTCAACTTAATGTGAGCCTTAATGCATTTATTTATTCATTTTGAAAAAAAGGGAGGTTTGAGTCGAAAGTCCTTAGGCAGGGCAGCCGGTAAGACAGCTTTCCTGGCTCACTAAAACAAAAACAGAAGCACCACTGAAAGCTTTCATAATGATCAATTTCATGCCTTATATTGAAGGGCTAATTTAGCACAAACTCAACAGAATATTATGCATGTTCTAGCCCATTATGTCAAAGATGACTATGAACTCCAGGACATAAAGGCACTTTCCATAATGAATCTGTGTAAACAATGACCCTAGTTACAATAACATTACACCTGTCATACAATAACATTATACAACTGCATCAAGCCTGAAAGCAGGACCTGAATTTTTTTATAGTAATAAATTATAAAGATGCACTGATTTTCACCAAAATTAAACATTTGAATCTTTAATTGACTTAATGTTATATTCCAAATATTCCAAACACAGCTCTGCATTATGAAATCAGCCATGTAACTGGCTTTATAATGATAATAAAGGCCCATACATAACAACCTTTATATTTCATTGTTCAGTACTTTCCAAACCCTCTTCTCTCATAAACACTTATCCAATGCAGGACCACAGTGAACATGGAGCCTATCCCAGGAAGCACCAGGAAAAAGGCAAAAGGCACAAGAGAGGATGCTGGGCCATCGCAGGGTACACATCTACACACCATGGGCAGTTAGGGGCACCTATCCACCTGCACAATGCATGCGATAGAAATGTAACTATAAATGTAAAGTCAAAGTGGTGGAATGAATATTTCATCTAGGCTGGGTAATGCTGCCTGACGATTGCTATGTAAAATATGCTCTTGCATTCTTGGAAAGTTTTCCATAACACAGTTTGTAAAAGGGTCATAAGGCAGCAGAAGGACTGAGATACACAAAGTCAGAAGGACTGAGGAATAGAGAGTAACAACAGATGGGCTGAAGCACACAGAAACACTACAGAAGGACCAAGCTACACAGAGACGTGACAGAAGGACTGAGGCACGTAAACTCACTGAAAGCACATGGACTCACTGAAGACTGACAACTGAAGGACTAAGGTTCACAGAGTTATGGCAAAAGGCCAGAGATACAGAGTCACGACATGAGGACTGAGGCAGAGTGAGTCATGAGACAGAAGGATTGAGGCACATAGACTCACTACAGAAGGACTGAGGCACATAAACTCACTACAGAAGGATTGGGACACATAGACTCACTACAGAAGGATTGGGACACATAGACTCACTATAGAAGGATTGGGACACATAGACTCACTATAGAAGGATTGGGACACATAGACTCACTACAGAAGGATTGGGACACATAGACTCACTACAGAAGGATTGGGACACATAGACTCACTATAGAAGGACTGAGGCACATAGACTCACTACAGAAGGATTGGGACACAGACTCACTATAGAAGGACTGAGGCACATAGACTCACTACTGAAGGATTCAGGCCACACAGAGTCATAACATCAGGAGTGGAGTGATGGAAGGCAAGTGGAGTGATGTGATGACCTAGTGTGCATGTGTGTGTGATTGGTCCAGGTGCACATTACATTGTGGGGACCAAATTTCCCCACAGTGTGATATAAACCTGTTATTTTGACATTGTGGGACCATTTTTTTTGGTCCCCACAAGAGAAAAATGCCTAAAGACTTGTGTTTTGTTTGGCTATTTATGGTTAAGGTTAGGGATGGGTAGAGGTTAAGGTTGTCATTGTTGGGATTAAGATTTTGCCCATAGAAATGAATGGACAGTCCCCACAAAGACATAATTACAAAGGTGTGTGTGTGTGTGCGTATGTGTGTATACACATGCACACACATACACTGTCGGAGTATCCTTGTGTTATCCTGCAATAAACACAAAAGAATTCCTCCAGTAGGAATAATAGAAATAAATAGAATCTCTCTTTTTAACTCCATACATCAAGAATTCCCTCCATAGAAAATTCTGTTGCTTTCATAGAGAATTACATTTTCCAAAAGTTTTCTCCAGCAAAAGTTTACTCGAAAAGGAACACACGAGCAGCTTTCTCCATAAGGAGTGTGGGAGTTCAGCCCACTCCGAGCTGGACTTCTCAGACGCTCTACCCATAGTCATTCAGTGGTTCATTAGTCATTGCCTCCTCAGCAAGCAGCAGGTGGCTGAATCATTGATGTGACAACGTCCAGGTCTTCTACCTAAATCAGAACAGTGGTGAAGTGCCTGTTGTGTAACTGTAGGTGTTTGGCATTGTGCTTGTCCCGGTAACCGGAGTGCATTTCATTGTGTAACTCTTTGCAGAAGGCCATAGGCCACCTTGGGCTTTCCCTTAGCTTGAGGGTGGTGAGGGGCTGACAGCCAGCTTCGCTGTCCTTCCTAGGGAAATGGGTTTATCGAATATTTACCATACACAGAGGGTCAGGGTTGACCTCATTCGGTCAAGTGCTTCTAGATGGCTAGTTTTTGTCTTCTTACATGTAAGTCCTTTTCTGATTCTGTCATGCGGAAGAAATCTAAACAATCCAATATGTACACACACTGTTGCATTTTAATAGCCATTTTGTTAAGACATCATATATTCAGATGATAAATTATACATGCCTTGCCAACCATGATGACAACCATACTGAAAAATTTTAAAGAATTTCAATATCTCAGACTATTGACTATAAACATTTTTATGTCAAATATCAATCTGCATTAATAGCCATTATATAATATGGGGAATTAAACATTCTGTCATTGGGCTATAAAGACAAGTAAAGGACCACTGATGTAATGGAATCCTTCTTTGTGTAGTTTTATTTTACTCCAGGAGACTATCTATTTTTTACAATCAAATGTGGTTAAAACATTTAAGTGCCATAATGTTATTTCCATGCCTTGTTTTGTCATGAGCACAGGTGACACAGGAAGTCCTGTTCCGAGGGGTGAGTTTAATGTCACGCCTCCCTAGGAGCGCAACACTTTGCTCATGTCTTTTTTTAGCTTTGCTTTTGTAATCCAGTTCTCCTGGTTCTCGTGTCTTGCTGTCCGTTTCCTGGCCCCACAAGCCATCGGCACTTGAACCTTCTTCCTGGACACCTCATTCCGGAGCCGTTCATCCAATCGGTAATTCTGAATCATGGCGATTGTCTGTTTCCTGTGATGTTCTGCCCAGCGACCATCGGGCATTGTGGGCGGGCCGGTGCGTCACTCTTTATCCACCTCTTTCATATCCAGTAAGTCATTTTTACCATCCAGTTGTATCACATAACTAGCTACTTGTTTCATTTAGACAATTAAGTTTATTGAATTGCAATGCGATTGAGGAAATTCCTACTTTCTAAGGATATTCTATGGCTTTTGCCAAATAGCATTTCATTTTTTTTTCAGTTGATTTGTAGTTTTTGGTGGATGTGTGATTAAATTTTGCAATAGAAAAAAATATGTATGCTATCATACAAAACAATCAAGGCTTATAATTAACATATGTTTTCTCATACAAAAATATTGCAATTGCATTTATCTAGCATTCACTATTATAACTCCTAAAATTACTGTCGGTCCCCTCTGGAAGGTCTCAAGTGGTAGTCTGACAATACGAAATTATGATAATCTGAAAATGTGACAATTAGTTACACATGGTCCAGCTGAGACAGTGTCCATATCCGTAGTTTTCCCCATCAAGAAAACTGGTGGCTATCAGTAATGAGAGAAGATTCTGTTTTTTTGGGTGGGGGTTACAAAGACAGCCAGGCCCGGCACTTGTGCTTTAATTGTCCCAGAGGGGGTGGATTTACTTGGGACAGGTGTAGCAGGCAGAGGGTGCAGACAGCATTATGACTAATGAGGGAATGTGATGGAGCTGCAATGACAAAGGCACTAGCTGCCTGTGGCCGCCCCCCCCCCCCTCCTCGCATCCACCTCCGTCTCTCCGGCAGGGTGGCAGATATGCATATTCATGCCAATGCATAATCCCACGCACAGACACACGGGGACATGCACGTGGATGCACACGGCCACTGAGACACTGCCTGTGTGACACAGTAACCAAGCCAACGGGAAAAAAAAATCCAGCCGTCTCCACCTGCTGTCAGTATTCACAGTGTTATGGGGCTATTCTACTGCTAGGCTGCGTTTGTGAGCAAGCGGGGGACACAGCAGCAGTGAAATAGTCATTGGCCAATGTGGAATATTCACACTGCCGGCTGTAGGCGACGCACGACCGCCTGCTCCTCGTTGTTTGTTCTCATGGAAAGAAAAACAACAACGCGGTTAAACAAATAGCATTGAAAAATTACACTGAGTTTCAGAAATCGAATTATCACAAAAGAGGATACAACAGTAAGCATAAGGAAAACACGACAAACAGAAAAACGGAAAAATAATGCTGCATAAAACTTAGTAAACCTTGTATGCTATATTAAATAAATATGTTTTAAGATGCTTTCATGAGTGGGCAGTATATCTAGAGCTCTGAAATAGTCTGGGAGGGAGTGTCACGGTTTGGGCTAATAGAAACAACATGACATGCATGAAGACATTTTAAAAAGAAATATAATGGAGGATCTTAAATCCCATTGAATGAGACTCCATGCCTGGGCTTAGTTTCACCATACATACTGCTTAAATAGTATTTTAAAGACAGAAAGATGTGTTACAGACATGCAGAGAAGTCATTTTCTGTTTTGTTTATTTTCCTGTACTAGCAAAACACCAGTGACCTTCAAGCTTTGTGTAAATCCATTACTTTTACTAAAGTTTAACTACCGGAAAACCAAGCTTAATATGAATTAGTTTTAAATTTGTCATTATCAATACAATTCACCAGTCTGAAAAATATTTTTGGTTGCAATGAACATTTCAGCATTGATTGGCGATTTTTCTTCTCTGAGTGTATGGACAGCTGTATGGGGATTAGGTGAAGCCAGACAGACCTCAAATGGATACTAACTGCACCAGCTGTCATCCTGCTAAATTGACTTTTACTGCTGACTCTTCCATTTAAATGAATTGAACTATTTTTTTCCAGTGGCCTGCATAGATTAATGGATCACCCTGGTGTCTGCAGGTGACAGACGTGAAACACAAAGAAAGCTGGAGGAAATGGAATATAAGGTATTGCTGACTATAGCTGACTAGAGTTTCCAGCAAACATGCACTGGTAGTTATTTTGTCTACCTACCAGTACATCTATATACGGATTTGGTGAAGAGAAAATGTCAAACAAGTGAGTCCATATTATTTGAAACACAGTTCAAAAATAGAAATAAATGCAAAAATGAAAATAAAATTATCTATAATTAATCGCACATTATTTTATAGAATATCTTGAAATGTTCATAGTGGTTTTGAACATATTCTGAAGTACACTCTTTTAAATATAATTTTATGTAGGAGACACTGAATTTTTATAAATGACACCATAACAAAGTATGTAACTTGTACTCCTAAAATAATGTCGAAATGAAAATGAAAAATGAAAAAATGGAAGTGAAAAAGACAGTAAATGGATGATGTATCTGAAGCGAATTCATGATTGCCTGATCTACTAACATCTTCTCACGTTACATTGTTCAAATCAATTCATAAAATGCGTAGAAACTCATGATTAAAACAATTCAATTATTGAACTCTCCTTTTTTACACCGAGGTGTAAAACAACCACATGTGCTGCAAAATTATAGATGAAATGATGCAAACTAAAAGGACTTGAAAAGCTATGGGAAATCTACACACAGTCTTTATTGTATTTACACGCAGATATTCAGTTGCTAAAGTGACCTCTTGGCCTCGCTCTAAGATTGGTGTCTTAGAAACATCAAGAGAGAGCAGGTGCTGGCTTTGAAGTACTGCTTTTATTCCCAGAACCTTTTTGCGTGTGCATTTATAAAGCCAACCAGAGGGGACTTGAATGCCCCCCCCCCAACATTACATTAAAAGCTTTTACAGATGTACATTTTTGTGGCACATTTTTGGTGACACAGCGAGATACAGTCCTACATTCCTCACTTTGCAAGTTGTTGTCTTGAATAATTGGAATTTCAGGTATCATTTACAGGTTATATTCTGGAACTATTCTGTATTAAGTTTAATATTTCATCTTCCATGCCGTGATATTTGGCATAATTAACTTGTGACATTTTCCCTACATGCCCAGTGGGAAATAACGTGAGGGATTTTGTTTTTTTGTGCAGATCATTATTTAATTAGCAGCATTAATACTATATGGGCTGACCATAATGCCACAGTTTTTTTGCAGTGTTGGCATTTATTTGGCACCCAGGGAGTTAATTTCTGACAGCACTGGAGTCCAAGTGTAGAATTATATCAAATCTCCGTCACCTGTCAATAGTGACCTTAATCTGTTGGTTGGAGTTCATCAAGTTTAATCAAGATTCTCTGCAAGCTGTTTGTGCGATGTAATCTGAAATTAGATTAATCCGCAGAGTCAATTCTGCACTATTTCTTTGCTTTTTGCTTATTTAAATTATACCACAGCTTTCACATGTATAATCCAGTGGGTACCTCTCAGATTCTGTTCCTCATCCGAATCTGCGTAACACACACCATACTATGTGTACTATGACAAGATGTCTGGAAGTTGTGGATGTCTCATAACTGCTACTCATTGACCATCTTCTCAATTAGCTTGATGCTTAAATGGACCATAAAATATATTCAGCTAAATAACTCTGCATGTCTGCTTCAGTTGGCAGCAACAATGCAACATGAAGTCAGTCATGCAGGTCTTATATAGTTGGCAATGTCTGGTTGGGGTGTCTCTTTCCTTTTGTTTTGACTAGAATTCTACTGAGGCTTTGTTTTGATCTGGAAGGATTCCGCATGGCTTTCACATCACAATGTAGAATATTCAGTATCTTTGTGGAACATCCCGGGATTGTTTTAACGCCATAATTTGATTCATACAAGGACACAAGATGATGGTAGTCTGAGCATGGTGAGGGATTTCCCTGTGATGCCATCTTAGTCCTGTAGTTAAATGTATTGTGTTAACGCGGCTGTTTAGGTTACATAAACAGGTTGGTGAAATATGCAGAGTAGCTCCTTTCTGACACTGCAGCTGAATGGAGCACTGAGTATCCGCAGCTGAAGCGTTTCGAAATAGCCGCATTCTCCAAGGGTACTTTGAATGCCGCAAAAAATGCTTTGGAGTCAGTGGGGATCTGTTATATATAAACTGTGCTTTCGGAGTGGACACAGTGCCTAAGCACAGGAGGAGGAGCAGGGGAATAATAGACGAATCGGCACGCAGTTTTTAACTCCCTCCGGGGATGGCTGGGAGTGTGAAAGCGATAACTCTTCAGGACTGCCGGCTATTCATCTCATTATTACACTAATAGGTGGACACACTACATTTTTTTGAGAAAACGCAGTGAGGTCATCATAATCAAAAACATTTCAAACACCAGTTTTTTTTTATATATGAATTTAAATAAGATCACTTAAATTCAGAGAACAATTTCATTGACCTAAAAAGGGATGTTTTTTTACTTGCCATGGATCACTAATACTGTACCTTGAATGACTTAAGATACCATCCTTAATAACATTTCTAGCCCTTGCAGGGGAATGCAGTTCTTTGTGCGCACTGCGCCAAAGAAAACAATTCACATAAAGTATCATGCACTGGAATTCAGGAATAGAACACATATTTACATGTGCTCGAAATTCTTGGAAAGCATGGCATTAAAGTAACATTATGGATTATCATGCAAAGTGTAACATTTCTCTCATTCACCTATTTTGACTAATTCTGTAAAACTGCTAATGGTTAAGTGTGTTTTTTCAGGGAGACAGATGAGCTCCATCCTGAACTTTTGCTTTAAATGCTTGTGAAGCATTTAAGGGTGACGTTTACCTTGAAGAGAGTTTTGTTGGCGTAGTCTTAACACTTCGGGGGTGTTGCATTTAACCCATTCCCTTCGAAGGCTGTAGCTGGGGGCCAGCCTGCTTGTGGGAATCTCACATCGCTCATAAACTCGAAGCACTTAGCAGCCCATTTACAGCCTCCTCCGCCATCTGTTTCCAGCTGGGAAATGACTTGTGTAAACATGGTAGGCGCATATCTAGTCTGAGAGTAAAGGATAACTTCACTTTGTTATTGTTTTATTTGGCGTGGTCTGTCCTAACGTTGCCATTGTACGTTTGACTGTAAAAACACAGTGGAGGTTACAGTAACGTAACGTTATTATTATACATGAATGTTGTATATGTGCCCGTTAAGTGTTTATGCATGACTGTCCATTCATCTCCTCCCATCCATCTTCTAACCACTTAACCTCTACAAGGTCACAGGGATGGATAGCTAAAATCTGGAAATATTTTTAAAAGATGTTGATAGCTATATTTTGCTTTAACAATATGCACCTGTTCTGTAATTGTCTTAACTATTTAATTTGTATTTTTACATTTTTTAAAAGAAACACAAATAATATTTTCTTATACATTTTATAACTTGAGCATGATTATCTTTTAATTTTGATACAGTTGCAAAGGTAATTCTTTGTATAATCATTTTTTGTCTCACAATATTGACTAAAAGGATAAAGTCGCTTGCCAAATCCAACTGATGTAATGTAAACAAGGCCTTCCCACATTCCTGTAGAAGTCTCCTGTCTACCTTTCCCATAATGCCATGGGACAACTGATTCAAGCAAAAATGCAGAAAGTTTCATGTACTGTGACTGACAAGGCTTTTAGGATTAAGAGATACCAGCAGTGATGCTAGATGAGGAGAAAGAAGAGGATTATTAAAGTACCCTGTAGATTCAGCCCCATTCTTCACAATCCAAACACAATGCTCTGAGCTGAACTTATGCTATCAACAAGGTTCAGTATATTTTTCAAAACTGTTATTTTCTTGTAGCCACACGTTCTGTCCATTTATATGTGCATTTCCAGAACGTTCCTTTTATTGGGCTCACAGTAAACAAGTAACACCATGTACTTAGTGGCTCGGTCAGTGGAATCAGGTGTCAGCATTAAATCCTTTCCATATGAGCGTCTCAAGTCATGTTTACCCATTTCTTTGAGATCGGTGCACTGAGTAGAGATGCTCTGCAGCCTCCCACCTCAAAACAAGAACGTTTTCAGAACAGTTTAGCTGCAAACAAGGCCAAGATGACCACAAAATGAAAAACTATACACTTGCAATTAGAATAAATTTAAGAGTTTACTGGAAATTGAAAGTCTTTCATGAAATTTATACATATAAGTCAGTAGCACAAAGCTGTTTTAAGTAAAGCTAAATTTAACTGCCAGTGCCATAAATTATTTTATTAGTCTTCTTAATGCATTTTTTGCATTTATTGGCTTTTGTCCAAAAACATTTGTGTTTTTTTCAAAACTCTGCAGTGGGAATGAGACATTTGGGAGAATTCTCAATTGCTTTGCACATTTCGTGAATCATATTTAACATTCTCAAGACCATAAAAGCAGTTCTCAAAACAGTTCATGCATGTAGCATCACATTAAGGATTAGCTGCCTCTAACTTACCCAGAACAATTAATTCATGTCTCAAAAGCAAATAAATTCCACCAATGGATTAGACAGTGACACCAAAGTGAAAAGTACCATCAGCAGCGTTTTAACTATGAGTCAAATGCTTAAATATATTGTCAGCATATCAGTGTACAAAATGCCCCTGAGCTCCACGATTCTCAGTGATACTCGGCTCCCACTTTCTCCTTCTCACTGACTGATTCTTCTTTAGCAAATTGATACTTATTCCTGTCAAAGACACCAGATTCAACATCGCTAGGCTACACCTTGCATTACGGAAAGTTCACTGGCAAAAGACAGCATGTGTAGCTTCCACAGATTGGAAGACACAGTAAAATTGAAAATAAAAATGTCACGTATGTATACAAAAACAGCAAAATGGCGATACGAGAACAACAAAATGGCAACGAAATCATGTACTGTGGGAACCAAAAACACAACAATGCTGTACTGTATCACTGCAATTAATGGAATGCATTTTTAAATCATTTTGAAAGCTTGGTTACCTGTTTGGCATGTGGCACCTTCATGATGATCACATACTGTGCATATATTGTTTTGGGTGTAAAATGATTACAATGGGAGACTACATAATCAATTTTGATCAAGTAGACCAAATTAACTGAAAAATTGGCAAATGATGACAGTAGTACAAAACCATTTGTGCATATGCAGGAAAACATTTGGAAATTTATGTGAAGCTATAAGAAATGATGTTCTGCTGTACAGAAGTGACATTTTGGTGAGGGAATTACATTTGTTGTTTTCCAAATGTTAATTGTCATTTGCGATTTACTCCAAAGCAATTGAGAAAAACTGTAAAGTGTGAAGTGACTATTGCTGTAAACACTGCAGTAACAGTTCCCTTATCACTAGGACTATACACACCAAAGCTACTGAAGGACTTCTTCAAGGCATTTAACCGAGATTTGACCACTGTTACCAAGAAATGTATATCGCTGAGCCAGCTTATGGATTTGTGGCTCGAGTGGATTCTTTAGCATGGATGATTTTACGATTTCTGCACAGCTTGTACTTTGCTTGTTCGATGGTTTGTATTGATGCACTGGATGAAGTCAATCACAAGCAGAACAAAAACAAGCTGGAGAGCTGGAGGTGAGTTAGAAGTGATGTCATGGTGTCATGCTAATCTGGCAGTCAGTACCTGCCAGCAGGTCAGTGATGTGGAAGGAGATAAGGAAGGCAGAATTAGCACCTTTTCTGCATTCCTCCATTGTGCAGCTCTGCAGCTACATTGTCTCTAAATCCAAATTTTATGCTCCAAGGAGCAGTATTTGTTTCCTAATGCCCTGACAAATTAGCAGTCCCGCTACATTAACTCTAACAGTGAAGCAGGAAAATGTCAGTGCTGTCAGTGTATGAAACACCACTGCTATTTATTAGCATTGAGTAAAGAGCATTTTTGCAGATTTAGTGCTGTAGTAACTGATAGACATCAAAATGTTTAAAAAAGAAATCTATAAATTACATGTGCATGTGCATGTGAGTGCTTTCACTTGCCAGTGAACTTTACATACTCTAATGTAGAGCCTTGCAATGTTGAAATTGGTGTCTGACATGAAGAAGTATGTTTGCCAATGAAAAATGATCATTCAGTGGCAATGAAAAAGTGTGAACCGGCAATCATCCAGAATTGTGGAGCTCAGAAACATACTTACACTGACATTTTGACAATATATCTAAGCATTTTGACTCTCATGGATAAAACAATACTGATTGTACTTTTCATTTTGGTGGCACTGATTAATTCATTGGTAGAATTGTTTGCTTTTGAGACATGAGACTTGTTTTGGGTCTTGAGACAGGTTTTTGCAGCTGAACTACAGTGTTGTGCTATATGCATAAACTGTTTTGAGAAATGCTCTTATAGTTCAAGAATGTTAAGTATTTTTTCATGAAATGTACCAAAGCAATTGATTAGTTAACATTAAGAACTTTCTTGAGACTGACTTAGATTGTTCATTTTTAGGTATCACCTTAATGTAAATAATGTGCTGATGTGTGTAAAAGGTGGAGTGAGCACTTTTTTTAGTGTTTTTACTGTTTCCTTACAACCCCCATTATCCACCCATTACCCTCAAGGAGTGTATCTAATCTACACAGTCAAGGCTGCTGGCAATCCAACACACAAAATCAGGGCCACTGTAGATGAACATTTCATTCAAATTAAGCAACATTGACAGCTATCCTGAGAAATGTTGCTTTTTACCTATATTCTGGACTCTGGTAAGAGGGCCTTTCACCTAAAGATGTCTGGGCTGTGATAACATGATGTAGGAAAAGTGAACAAACTTCTTTTGTCTTAATGTTTTCACGATTTCCTAAGGAAACAGACGCGACATCAGAGCTATGTTGTGGGAGTCTGTGTTTCAATACTGACCTTCAAGTCTTAGCTACAGATGAGAGTCGTACGGCACATATTTCGAAGTCAGTGTGCCTTCCGAGGCTTTACTTATTTTACTGGAACCAAAGTCCCTCCTGAAAAGTGACTTGAAGGGTCAAAGCGATTAATGTGTCCGAGAAAATAAACACAGGTCAAACAGCAACAGGCATAAAGGGGAAGAAATAGATGACACACTGAAGCATTACTTAATTTCTGTAGTCAGATGTTTAATTTTTTACATTCTCATTTTTAGCTACGGGAATTACAAGAGGCTTGGAAAAAATTGCGAAGAACCCTTGACATAATAAATCATATTACTGTATTTCAAGTCTGCTTAAGCAATCCTACACTTAAGTCAGCATAAGGATTATTAATAAAAGCGCGTCCCTCATGTTCTCTGCTCTCTTTAATGAGTCAGAAAAATTGTGACCACAAGGGTGGGGAGGATGTAAGAACAAAGTAGCTGTTTTATTGCTCTGCTGATCATCATTCAGTTACAGTTCATCTCTCTTTACGCTCGAAATGCAAGGTGCCTTTCATTCTGTGGAATCGATGTATGCCAACATCAATTTTAAGGTCCACAGAAGAAAATCAGAATGAGATTCTCAGCAGTATGCAAATTGATTTGTCAGCAATTGTGTTCTTGTCCTGCAGTCGAATATTAATTTCTTCCCCACTTTACTCGCTCAGCCGGTGAACTGGACTTAATTAAGGGCAAGCATCGAGATTTGTTCTGCTGTGGGTCTATGATCACAAGAGTGGGGGTGATTGTGAAATCACCACCCCCTTCCTATGGGAGGCCTCAATTTTTCATATAAAGCCGACATTCTTGCGCATGTCAGCAAAGGGCACGGCCACAACTGACCATCAGTGTTTCTTCCTGCCACCGTCACTGTGCTGTCAATGCAGGGCAGGGTAATAGCATTTCGCAAAACTGTCGCGACCCGGCTCGTGATTTCGAGCTCAGATCCATCTGGACCCACCCTGTTCTGTATATTTTATTATGATTTTTTTAATCTAGATGGTGTGCCAGCTCTATCTCATCTCCCCATCTGTGCCCGTTTGTGTCAGCTACGCCGCGAGGCTGAAGCAGCACTGCTGGGAGCCGGGCTGACCGTCTGTTGGGTTGGACGGGCCCAGCGTGTCGTGAGATGTGAAACCCACTTGGCTGACTGACTGCTCAGTGTTACATAAAGGAGACCTTACATAATAAAGTGCATTTGGTGCAATCTGGCCCTTCTTCGTTAACATCCAGCAGAGGCCTGTGAATAGGAGATCTGAGGGCAAGAACAGAGTCAGCTCTCGTGTATGAATGTACATCCTCAGTCAAAGATAAAGGACAAAAGGAGAGAGATTCCATTATTAATGCAGCACGCAATTTGATTTGAGCAACAGTTTTTTGTTTTGATTGACAATGTTAGCAGCACATCAAAAAGACTGAATGCAGCTATTAAACTGCGACGCGCTGATCATACTGAAAAAAGAGAGGAAGAAGGAAAGAAACAGTATCACTGCACCGGCAATTCACCTAAAAAAGTTGATATCTCCATCCATCCATCCATCCATCCATCCATCCAGTTTCCATTCTCATTTGTCCTGGTCACAAGGGCAGGCAGGGGCAACCTATTGTGAAGAGGTGGATCTCGCATCAGAAAATCTTCACACTTTTTTTATAGTTTTTTATCTGCTTTTCATTGTTGCTTAACAAGTTTATATTACAGCAGACGATCCATTTGAAACTCTTCTTTATTATATTATATTTGAAACCTTCTTTATTATATTATATTTTAAACCTTCTTCTTTATTATATTACATACATAAAGGCATAAAAGTTAGACAAGCTCAAATGTTATATGATCCCCACAGTATGTGGCTGATGCAAGCTCTAGCTTGACTGAGATTACTCACATAAACAAATAACGGCGATCCCGTAACAGCCTGCTCTACAGGTGGCTGGCCGTCCTTGTTGTCACATGTGTGACACGCTCTCCATTGTACTGTGGCAGGGAGGGGAGCCAGGGAGGATCCGAAGGGCCGGGGAGGGAGTCGCCCTCAGTTTCCTCCACTTCCTAGAGCCTCCCCTGTTTCCCAGCTGCTGCTGTCACTAACTGCATCTGCGTCACTCCTGCACCAGGGCAGGGACCATGTTACCCTCCTGCTGCATGCAGATTCTGCCAGTTCTAAAAGAAGGCAGTTTTAATGATGGATGTGTTGGTTGTAACATCCTGCGACTTGCGGTGTGAGGACAGCATGTCCCAGGGGATTTCACGTAACGCTGGATTTCATTCTCTTAGGAATACTTTACATTTTTATGACAACTAGATTTTTTAGGTTTAATAAAATTTCAACCTTCAGGAAAAATGCTCTCTTACCCTCATATAACAGCAAAAGATACATGTACAACAGCTCAAATAACAGCT
The DNA here is from genome assembly GCA_026779605.1 of Mormyrus hasselquistii. Lineage (NCBI taxonomy): Eukaryota > Metazoa > Chordata > Actinopteri > Osteoglossiformes > Mormyridae > Mormyrus > Mormyrus hasselquistii. The sequence goes on from JAODKE010000125.1 coordinate 12,618,351, forward strand.
CAAATCGATAGCACTATTATCTGAATTTGAGGAAGCACTTCTTTACACAGCGTGTAGTTAGAGTATAGAATAGTCTTCCTGTTCAAGTAGTGCAGGCTAAAGCTAAAACCCTGGGTTCCTTTAAATCAGCTAGCAGAGCTAGATAAGATTTTAACAGCTCTGAGCTATTAGTTAAGTTCTCCCCAAATGAGCTTGATGGGCAGAATGGCCTCCTTTCATTTGCAAATTTCTTATGTTCTTACCTCAGATCTCCAGGCTTTGGGGGTTGGAAATCTGTCTTTGTTCAACTTAAGAGTTCCCGTTTTTGAATTATTCTGTAAAAATGATATAGGAATGTATCACAACATACCCATGGAAAGCGCTTTGGGCTGATTTTGTTGTACAAGGTGCTACATGAAAATAAACTCAATTGAGCTGAACTGAACTAAACAGAAAGTTGCACTGTTTTCCTGCAGGTTCCCCCCACAGTCCAAAAACATGCTGTAATGCCATTTGGTGTCTCTAACTTGCCCATAGTGTGTGTGACCTGTGACGGGCTGATGTCCCATTCAGGATGGAATCCTACCCTTTTTACCTGGGATGGGCTCCAGGAAACCCTGTCTGGGTAAGTGGTTGGAAGATGAATGGATGGGAAAAGGAAAAGTATCATTAATCTAAAAAAATATTTCTGTGAAGTTATTTTAATTTTATATTGAATTTTAGTCACCAGTAACTCTCTTTTAAATTCTAATATCTGTGTGTATTTGTTCTATTCTATATTCTATACACATCATTAAATGTTAAATGTTAAATGTTGCTAAAAGAGTTCTTAGTGGTGATGTCGGCCTTCCTGTCTTTGTTTTCTTTTTTCCTCATCTTTCATTATGCGTCATCATATGACTCCTGGGATCTGCCCCTCAATTAAGCTCCGTTTTACTGGTTAAAACTGCCCCTCTGCAAGAAGCGTAAAGGGGAGCAGTGGGCCTGGTGTCCTCACTAATCACTCAGGCTGCCCTTAATCCACCTACCGTCTAGGTGGGGTGGGGGAGGCTGGTCAGTGCAAAGCGCCAGATGACTTACGGCTGCTGCAGATCAATGCCGTTTACTGCAGACTGAAGGTTAAATGCGTGTGGTGATGAAAGGCTGAGGTGGGCAGCCGGATAGCTTTCCGCACAATTCTCACGATGACTGAGTGTCACACACGCTGTCAACAAAACAGCCGGATGAATAGAAAAAAAGGTCTTTAATGCTTGACATATTAGGGGCCCAGGTTTTGTTACAGAACCCCCACATATAGGCTCAGAAATGGTGACGGAATGCTCATTCAAGGGGTTCAAATAATCACATGCCATTATGCGTATCCTTAAGGTACTCCTTAAATGACCTCTGCCCAGTAATCAGCACCAGTGGAACAGGATAAAACGTTTCAGCAAGATCCTTTATCTTTTTGGCGAGTTCTCTTTGTTCTTCCTGACGGAACATTGAGCATGGTGGTGCTCTGTACCGTTTGTGTCGTCACGAGGGAACAAAACGCTTTGCTCTGTCCTGTTTATACTGTACATTCAGGCAGCCTCCCTCTTTGGCACAAGTCCATACACCTGCAAGAACACTTTCTTCGACTGTTGGTGGGGAGGGTGGCTGTGCTTATCATGCATACAATACAGCACAGAGGAACTGCAGCCACATATTGTCGGAATTGTTTGTGATGAAATGTGAATTCCACAAACAAAGGCACCTTCGTATTTACTATTAGTGAAGTATATTTGCTGAGTATCTCAGCTATATAAGAAATGTAATCTTACATGAATTTTTGCATGCATATCATAATTAATAAGGGCAAGGCTATATATATGATGCATAAAGGTCAGAAGTTTGTAATCCTGACATAGCACTGAATCATTTCACTTCTGCTGTCAGAAATTGTTTAAGTATAAATGATCTGGACATCGTGGGTCAAAAGCTCTGACCACAACACATAAGGTATATGGAACATATTGAAAAAAGATATAGAATATTGTGACATCTTTATGTTCTTTTTCGGTAAATGAGGTCGAACACAACAATTTAGCACAGAACAGCAAACACAAGTATTTTTATTTACATCTAAGCTAATGAAAGTTACTCATTCATTCCTCCACCCATCCGTCACTCCATTCATCCATTTTCCACAACTGCTGATCCGGTACATGGTTACGATGGGTATATGGTGCATATCCCAGGAAGCACTTTGTTTCGGTTTATGTAAACATTGTCTTCCTTAGGATATAGACAAGGGCATTTTTATGGCACTAAGAGAGAGAAATTCACACATATTTAACTAAAACAGCATACTGAGTTTACTTGATTGTAGTTTTGATAGTTTTGGTTGAGTTGCTTTGATGATTTATATTGACGCTGTGCTTTTAAGAAAAATGATCACTGGCTTGGGTTGTTGATGATTAGCTAAATGATGGGGAGTAATTATATTAATGTGGCTCAGATCAGTTTTGAATAGACAGCCAGAAGCTTTGCTGTACTGAATAAGATAAGATCATACTGCATGTGTTTTTTTTATAATGGGATCTAATTAGAAGACAGTTTGTCTCCAGCAAAGTCTTGTCTTGTCAGATAAGTTCATCAGTCATTTTGGTTTCCCTGCAATAGATTTAATTTTGAAACTGTGTGATATCAATCAAAATATGAATTTTAGGGAGTCTTGTATATGAAATGTATTGAAGTCTGGGGAAACTCCCATTGAATGATTTTTCACACCAGTGTCACCCCACGGTGCTTTATACGGATGTCTTGTAATACATTACCGCATCATTTATGCAGAATACTTCAAATAAATTTGGGTAGTTACCAAGTTTCAATCCCAGTTCAATTTTTGTAACATGCAAGTTTTTCGAATGTTTGTATCAGCCAAGCTGCTGGTAGCATTGCCTGGGCCTGAGGTCCCCACAAGGAAAGACACCTAGTCATTAATTGCTGATTTCTCATATCAGCATCATAAGCAGGAAAATGAGGTTTAGATTGATCAAGGGTTTGAATGATGTGATCACGTGGCACACAAGCAGTTTGTCTGTGCTCTCTTGATTGTGTGGGAATAATCCTCCCTCCACAAAATGACTCAATTCAAACATTAATTGAAAAAAATTGTAATGGAAACAATACAACATTGTCTTCAAAAAGTCTGATGTGGGAGGAGACGAGAATAATGGTCTAAGGCTTCTGTCCTCTCTGTGTCACACTATAGCCATGATTTCCTCAGTGCTACAGATGGGCTTTGCCTAGTTCACATGGAAACATAAATCTCCGGAGGAATGTTTGGTGATTGTGTGGGGCAGTCAGGCTCTCGCTGTGGTGTATCAAGGGTGGGGCCATAATGCTGTCACAACACAAGACCAGAATACCAAGCTTAAGCTACCAGCAGCCTTCAAACGTAAGGAGAAAATGAAAAAATGGCGAAGATCTGAAATTTATAGGGCCAGCAGCTTCTGAGCAATAACCAACCCTTCTTCTGGTGCCCAAAGATGGTCGTTATAGCAGTTCTGTTCTTTTGCTTACTGACCTGAATATGGTATGTAATTCATGTGCTGTCACGGCTGAGGAACCAGACTAGACAAGAGAAACTAGACAGGTTATATTCTTTGCAAAATCAGGGTAAATATTATTAATTTTAGAGAACTCCTTTAAAATACTTTGAATATTCCTCTAAAGTAGTAAAATAAGTACATCCCAATTAGCTAAAAAAATCAGGTTATTACATGCAATCAGTGAAAATGTGATGTTTTTCAGTATTAAGCATAATTTTACATAATTTTTGTAATGATACGAAACTTTTTACATTTTTATTTTTATAAATTGCAACTTGTTGCGGACAAAATACAATCCAATGAAATAAAATCAGAAAAAAAATCTGTGAACTGGAACTTAAAATATATATGATTTTGATGTTTTATGAAAAACATTAATTGTTACAATAAAGATTTCTAGCATAAACAATTCTTACTATCCAGAAGCAAACATGTTTGAGGAAGCATTCTGTCTTACAATTCAATGAATATTCAAGGGCCCATAATCAAGGGCCCATTATCAAGGGCCCATAAAGTCGACATACTGTAGGCCCAAAGGAAATAGCTTAGAATCACAGAATGCCTTCACATCCAAAAAAGGTATCTGACAGTTAATTACACCAATTTCACAAAAGTGCTGTATATTAATGTTGTTTGTACCTTGGGGTACAAAACAGTGTTCCACCCACCCCACCCCCCCTCAGTAAAACCTTTTTGCAGAGTTTCCCACCCCCAGTCTGTCTCCCCGCTTGATCTCACATCTTAAATGACATGCACTCACTGGAGGCGCAACGGCACTGTATCCCAGAATATGTATGATAAATGTCATAATATGTAATACAATGAAAACTCTGCACTAAAAGCAACATAAATTAATTTCCCATATGTTGCTAAATTTAATCACTTGCTCTTCTATAGTTTGAGTTTAAAATGCCGTGACTGGACCCTCCAATCTGCATCGATGAGGAGGGCAGATAAGACTTATGAAAACGTTAATTAGTAATGGAGGTAGCAGGGCCTTTTTTAAACATAGGGTTTTGAGGAAAAACCTGCAAATTAAAACGATTGTAGAATGGTTTATGGTGTTTTTAATGCTACCTCACTCAGCTGACCCCTGAACTGTTGTTGATGTGTGTAGTTTAAACATCCTGCCTGCTGCTTGGTTCTGCCCATCATATGACCAGTAAAACACACGCTGGTAGATGAATATGAGAATCAGTACAGCATGAAGTTCTACCTTTGACCTTAGATGGAATGCTTCTTAGGTGATGTCCTTGGCACGTTGCTCATATTTTGTGCAATCATTTTACTGTAGCTCCTGGCCATATGCACGTGACATTTTTGCGTGATATTTTATCTGGCCAGATATTGAACAGCAGTAGTAAGTTTTTTTTTCATTTTGTTACTTTTTAACATGCAGTTTGCTGTGCAAAGGTGACTGTTGGTTTAAGCTATGTGTCAATGGCTGTGACAAAGCGTCCAGCTGCAGCTTGATGCGCTTCTGTGTTGTCAGCTCAAGGTGGAGGTGTGAACATAACTGTTACTGAGCTGACGCAGTCAGGAAATCACCAGGAAAGGCTTTTCAGATGTTAAATGTGGGTGTTGATAAGCACCGTCTTGTATAACAAGAGAAACCAGCGGAGTGTTTTCAGGAACTATTGTTGGAAAATGTGTCTGCATAATGTAGCGAGTTTCAGTGGAAATGGTTCAGAAACCCATAAGGTCAAATTTCAAATGTAGTTTCTGTCATTTATTTTAGACTTCAGCTGTAGGTTCCGTTTCATTTTTCTTGTCTGAAATCCGAAAAATATCTGGTTAAAATGAACCCCCATTCTGTTTGATCTATTGAATATATTCAGCAGTCTTGCAGGTGCGTGCAACCTGCATGCTATGGACATCCACAGTGGTTCACTTAGGTGTAATTAGTGTGTTTAGGCAAGTTTTGCCATTTCCCCCCAAGAAATGGAAGCAGCCATAAAACCTTGTTTCCCAGGCTGCACATGAAAGAGGACAGGTTTGCTATGGAGTTAATGTAGCTACACAAGGTCAAGCAATTTCCTCATTGACAACCAAAGGATTCTGATTCTGACCACCCTCAGATCTGCAGAGTGCCCTATCAGGTTTAAAAACAAAACATTAAGTTCTTCTTCTCCCTTGAAGCATTTCTTACATTTATCAGGCTTCTTTGATATTGCTAAATTTCGTACTCACTATCTTAACCTTAGCCATACTGAGGTTTTCACGAAAGAGATGGACTTGAATAATATAAAACACTTACTTTACTAAGAAATACAATAATTGTACTAAATGGTCTCCATTTATGAAAAATATCGGCATAAACACGTTAAGCATTTATGCTACACCCAGACAATTTCATAATTATTGTCCCTATTACTGCATTCACCACAATCAGATATTGTGTCTGGTTAGACAGAGATAGTGTCATGCATACTTATATTTTGAATCTTTTCAGCTGGCGTGGGTTCCCAAATAACGCATATGTGCATTGTTAAAAACCCTTTCATTGCTTCAGACACTGCCAGACCTTTGTCAGAAAAGACCATGACAGCTGTGTTTGGCAACGCACCTTGTAACTCTCATTGTGACCCCACAGCTGTGCTGTCCAAAATGAAGACATTTACCTGTGTCCCTTTATTCAAATATCAAATATATTTTACAAATATGTAAAAGTTCGAAAATTAATTTGCCTAAAAATGGAAAAGTCGCATTTAAATATTTTAAACTAATATAATAAAGCAATAAACATAATTAACATAACCAAAGCTTAGTCTGCCTGCCAATGTATGAACGAAAAATTCCATATTCCTATAATTCACCTTCTTTTTTCGGCTTATTTTTTAAATGTACAGCTAATTTTTTATAGAGAATGCAAATAGTCGTACATATATGCACCAAGACTCCAGAATTAATGCCTAATAGAAAAACATATTTATAGTAAAACATAAGTATAAATATATGTCTATTCCTAATGGTGGTCCGTGATTTCCCGTTAGTTAACTGGGCGGAACTATTGACCTATAAGGAGAGACGCGGGGCTTCGTAGTTTCCTCTGGCCTCTTTCTGATTGGCTGACGGGCCGCGGTCCTGCGTGCCGTGCGGGCGCGCGGGGGCCGGCCGTTCCCGGCCCTCCCGTTTGAATGGTGCAGCGCCGCGCTCTCGCGCTCAGTTCATTTGGTGGGCGGGCATCGCGTGTTTGCTCCTGATCTGCGGCGATTTACACTTTTCAAAAAGCTGTTGTTTCGCTGCTCCGCTAAGTGCAAACGCTAGTTGCTAAGCGCAGGGGAGGGTATCTCCCTGCTCTGAGATTTTGTCAAAGTGCTTTCGAGAAAGGATTATGTGCTCACTAGCGGTCTTCACTTGACTCCGTGTCTCATCTAAAGGGATTTTTACATACGTCTTTTTTCCTTTACGGTAAGTTTTAATACGCTGCATCTTTATGATCTTACGTCGTCTTTCGCGGCTGGCTATTTAAAAAAAGGCAAAAATTAAACTACAGGCATGTTGTTTTTTCTCAATGATTTTGATGTCAGTAAGATCTAGCAAAGCATCTCCTATTTCTTTTTGCATATCATGCGTTTGGATATATATTGAATGGTTACGGTCACGATCTTGCGAAAAAGCGCCTATTGCTTGACATCTGGGATCGAAAAACATGGAACGGAGACTACAATGATAATGCGACCATAGATAACTTCCGCACTATTTATATGGGTAATTAACAGACAGTTATAACTAAAACCACGTTATATGAGGCGCGATGTTTCACTCCTAGATCTATTCTACCTGCTGATGTATCTTAAATTAGATACTATGTTTAAAGAGGCTTAGTATTTATGAACAGCACCTGATGTCTGTTCATTGTTAATAGAACGATTGTAACTTGATTAGAAATGTTATCTAGTAAGATTCACTTATCACGTTTGGTTGTCACCGTGTTTTAATCTGTGTTGCGATAGTTTCCTGGGATTTTTGATTTTTTTTATTGATGTGGTCAGGTTTGTTTCTTGCTTTCTTTCGTAGAGATTAACGTTATCTCACGGGCTTCTTCAGTTTCTAAGCAGTCTATTCTGTGATGGCTCGGGATGAGTCTGTTTTGTTGATATTGCACCTTTTTTTGCTTGAGACTTTGACCTCTCTGTTTCCAGGCCTAGAAAAAATCTAATTCCCATAGCAAGTTGGGGTTCAAGATATTAAGATTTAAAATAAATCGTGTAGATTTTGAAGTTCTTTGTATTATTTCCTTGTTTATGTCTCCTTTATTAATATCATTTATGTTTTTAATGTTTTGGTTGTACGTTAAATACGTGATGAACCAGGGGACTGAATTGTTTTCCAGTCATGTGTTTATTATTATTTGGGTGTCTAACGTTACTCATCTGAAGCTGATGTGCAGCCAGTCTGGATACACAGTGCTTCCAGTGATCTTTGCACATTGCGCAGATGAGTCATACTCCTCAGAGTCAAAGTCATGTCAGTGTGGGTCTATTTTTATGTAGTTTCTCAACAGTGGTGGCCGTCAACATCTCCGACTATCTGGCACATTCTGTAAATGTTCCCATTTCTCTTAATATTTTTGAATGCTTGTGGTGGATATCAGTTTACAAAGGGAGGGGGACAGATTAAGCACATTTCCATAGAAACGCAAAAAAAACCCCCCAACCCACTATATTGATTTAAATAAACAGAAACTTGTGTATCACTAGTTTTGATCTGGTTACTTTTTCTGCTTTTCTCAGTGAGTCATATTCATGTGTAACCAAAGTTCACTAAGCTTAAACTAGTTTTCCATAGTGAGAATATTCTGTGAATTGAGGTTGGAGTCGCGGTTTTGTATTTTTTTTTTTTTTTTTTTGGTGCTTCAGCATCTCTGTTAAGTCAATACTTTGCTAATCCTTTTTCTTGAATACGTTATGGTGCGAGACTCTCATTGTTTCTTTTTGGCTGTAAACACGTTCCACACTTAATCGGACAAAATGGCTGGAGATGTAAAGGCTTATTATCTGGCCGTTTTCTGTGAATTTTCTCCTACATCTGCTTGCATGACCTTTTGCAACCAACATTTTAAGCTTCAAATGGGCCACCTTCACACACTCCACAGATGAAGTTAAGTTGGAGCTGATGTCTGTCACAACCACCCCCACCAAAGGGGGAAAAAAACAATCATCAGTTTTTGTTTGCGTTAATTCCTGGGAGGGGGATCTGGGTTTCTTTTGCCATTTATTGCTCAGCAATATTGCGGCTGCAGGCTGAAGATGGTGCTGCACTTGGGCTTAAGGTTTAAGATCTTTCTAATTCAGAATCTTGTAAATTGACCATGGATGTGTTGAACAACTAACATATATTGCCCTTTAAACTGTGCTCTATCCTGTTTAGATACTATCCTGATAGTTATATTGTGACGCTCATATGAATATTTTCAGTTTTCCTACATAACTTGTGAGGGGATCCTTTTGACGCGGCTATTTTCCTTTCACGCCATTGACTCCATTGTCACGCTGGAACAGGGACACGCATGCTGGAACAGATGTGATGGGTTCTGAAGTGATTTCAGACATGCCGACAGTCCTTCCTTCTCATGCTAATTTTCGCGGCTGTGCTGAATTTGGGAGGGGCTGCGATTGATGTTGGATGGCTTCTGGCAACCTCACCCCACCCGGCCGCCTTTTTATTATTATGTTTTTTTGATCACGGCCCTTCTGTAATCGCCCAAATTGCTTCCTCAATGGACTCGTGGTGGCTGAAGATTTGGCAATTGTTTTGAGGTCTCATTCACCTCGCGCCAGGAGCATTGAATGTTTCCATTGTCCGTCATCGTGGCCCCTAATAGCGACTGCTAATGCCAGTCTGGTGATTTTTTTTTTTGTTGCTTAGTAGATGGCATTCTCAATGTAGCAACCAGAAAGGGTGGGAGAGAAAGGCGGCCTAGGTGACTGGGTCTGGCGTTGGCTCACGCCCTCTGATGTAACTCATCAAAAGGGCCGCCTTCCCTCCCACTTGCGTCTTTGTGGCAGTGAGGTGGGATTAATGGTCGGCCGACGGCCATTTGATCTCGGGAGTAAGTTGTTTACGTTCTGGGGAGCAAACCGGATCTTTCACAGTGGTGGGCTTCTGGATCATGCTTTGTTTCTGTCACATGGCCTTTAGAGAGAGACATGCCTATGTTTTGCGTATAAATGGTTCTTTTGTGTACATTTCCATGTGAATTGGGAACCTTTGAGTAATCCAGATATTCATAATCCGTAGATATATTATGCATTCGGTGATTCGGAATTGAGTAGTACTTACAATAACTTTGAATACCTGTTGTGGTGTTAAACTTACTAAAACATACCATTTATTGCGTAGTCTTATTTTAAAATCGTAATATAGAACTTTTTTGCTTTGTTGTGCTTAACACAATGTTGACATTTGTGCACGTATAATATATACATATTTCTTTTAAGCAGGGAAACATGCCACAGACGCCACCGTTTGGCAGTATGTTTGGCCCCGCCGGTTATAACAACAACGTCTACCAGTCAGAGGAGGGCTGTGGGGGCCTGCGTTACCATGACAACAATCTTGTATCGGGATCTCTGGAGACTCTCGTTCAGCATTTGGTGCCCAGCGTGGACCACTATCCTGATGTGAGTTACCCTTTCAACTCCTCCTTATCAGTTTGAAAGCGATTCTGAAATGGATGATCATAGGAATCTTTAAGATACCCTTAAGGAAATGCTGTGGGTTTTTTTTTTTTCTTCTTCCAGAGGACGTACATCTTCACCTTCCTGCTCAGCTCCCGGTTATTCCTGCACCCTTATGAGCTCATGTCTAAGGTGTACCAAATGTTTGTGGAGCAGCAAAGACTCGGCGACCCCCATGCTGACAAGGTGTGGCTCCCCCGTCACTTGCTTTAGCATGAGCCTGTTCGCGCTGTAATTTTGAGAGTATGTTGCAGCATCTGCATCCATCGTTTTAAGTTTTGGTGAATGGGGAAAACACCACCGTGCTTAGGTGTAAATCTGTGCTACCAGTCTCTCTTATCCCTTTACTTATTCAACTTTAACGACAGCCTGACCATAAATACCACATACGATGCTGAGGTTGTTCTTCCCCGGTTCTGCAGATCAGAGTGCGTAAGATCGCGCCCAAGATCGTGCAGCTGTTGACCGAGTGGACGGAGACTTTCCCCTACGACTTCAGAGACGACCGCATGATGCGAGGCCTGAAGGAGCTGACCCACCGCTTAACCATCGGAGACGAGGTTGGTTTCCATGCTATGCTAGAGCAAGGAGTAACTCCGCTACTTTCTTCCAGCTGCAAGCGGAGGTTCCTTGTCTTGCCTTCGAGGAATCTTTCCACCTCATTATTACAGCCTCATGCTTCCTATCTGTTTGAGGTCGATGAGGCCAGCTAGAGCGCCTATGAGATTGGAAATATACGAGCGATCGGATGATATTCTTTTTGGGCATCGTGAGCCTGTAGCTTGAAATATGTCGGGAACATTATAGGACGGTAACATTTCCTGTCTGCCCTCGGAGCCGTTCTCGTGACTCCCAGCAGGCACTGATCACAAGCCTCGGCGACTCGTGGATTCCCACAATGCCAAGAGGGCAATATTTGCTTAAAACGATAAACTGCACATGACTTGCGAGTCAGACGTGCCTCAGTAGTTGGAATCGGGGGATGGGACAAAATGAAGAGGGTGGATCTCTTGGTTTTTTTTTCTTCCCTCTTCTCCCACCTCGAAGCAGTTTGTCGAGCCTGGCTGCATAAACAGAAAAGGCACGTTGTGCAGCTTCTGTCAGCCCCAGGCAGCCTTTGGGTTGTCTGCCTAAAGCCGGCTCGGCTCACGCGTGCTCCGCCGGTGTCTGCGCTCTTATTAACTGTGCCGGACTTTGCTTCATCATCAGAACCAAACTTCAGCCACGTGTCACAGTTACAGCTGGATGAGTGTGTAGTATTAACTCTCAGGACAAAAGTAACTATATAGGACAATAGTGCATAGACTGAGCAATAGTGTCCAGTAGGCAAAGGGGCTTGTTAATGTTCAGAGTTCATCTGATTTTATAAAAACCGCAAGTATTTAATGTGCTGATGTCCTTGCTTTGCTATTTAGACTATTTTGAGAATCATGCTTTTTGCTGTTTACTCTGGCTGCATATTTTGACAGAAGCCAGAATGATGTTAAATTTGTGTGTTTACAGGACAGCTGGTCTATGTTTAGCACTGGTTGTTTTCCGTACACTGTGAACTCTATGTACTCTCCAAAGCACAACATTGCTTCAGATGAGATGGTGCACTGGTTTTCTGGTGCTTGTCAGATGTCCCTCTGTTTCTGCAGCCTTGTGTTTGGAGGATGGAGCCCTACACTTATCTGTTGTTATGGTACATTATAAGGGTGTTCGTTGCAAATGTAGTCAGTTTTTTTACTGTAGAAGTAAATAAGAGTCGTTTGAGATTTCTCGTATTGATGGCATATGTGGTTACACAGATAAGTTAGTTTTGATCATCAATATTGAATAATTATAGCCCGGTTCCTTCTGATGTTTTGTTAAAGGCGCTGTGCATTTACACAAGTGCACCAGTTTCGCATTTTGGGTGCCGCTATAAATATGGCTCGCAGATGGGCCACTGCAACTTCTGAAAGGGGTCGGTTTTTGGATTCAGCATCTCGGTTGACCGCTGCAGCTCTTTGAGTTGATGGCTCGCAAATTTTGGGCAGGATGGCAGAAGCCTGTAATAGATCAGCATCTGCTTCCAGTGACTCCCAAACCACCCTTTGCTTCACAGCCCTTAATTTGCAGAGGCTTTCATTACGGAGGCGGTCGGCCTACTGGGGTAGGCACCGGGGAACCTAAACAACAGTGACTCCCGAGACTCCACCCCCACGGCTCACACGCACGGTCGTGAGCGATCTATCAGCACCCCTTCCGCAGGGCTGGCCTTCCGAAGCGCTTCAAGCTGGTCTACCAGAATGAGGTGGTGCGGTTCCAGGAAAACACTGAGCGGGGGAGTTCACCGGGCAGCCTGCTTGGGGTCACGCAGCGAGTCCTGCTGTCCTGCGAGCTCCTGATGCAGTCTGGCTCCAGGGTTAACTGTTCAAGCAGGCCAGAATTGGCACACGTCAGCATTCTGCATCAACTGTGTGCCATGTGGTCCAGAAATTTTGACAACTAATCCCCAGGAATATGTTTCTAAATTTACACCCTCTGTTGGCAACTGGACGCAATACATCAACAGATGGTTATCTTTTGAAAGTTGGATTTCTTTGATTTCCGGTTGGCCCACTAGTCTGTGCCTTGAAAGACAAGTAGTATAATGTCAAAAACACAAATTGGTTTAAAAAAAAAAAAAAAAAGATTGCTAAGATTCTGCCTATGATAACCTGCTGTTAGGGTATGATGTAACATCTCATTATGCATCCTGAATAAAGCTTTTACCGCCCACCCATTAAGCAAGTCTTAATTCAGCCTGTGGGGGAGGGGTCGGGCTGTCATTCAGATTCTTTCAAAACTTGTCTGCCTTGGGCAGTATCCTCACTGTTACCCCTCTGATTGATGGGGGGGGCAATTAAATTTCCCAGGTTTCTTGGCATCTCTCGAAGCGCTCCAGATAAAGAGGATGCCTGCTGTATTAATCACTCGAGGAAACCTAAAGAAACCGTAAGCTCTTTCACAGATCTCCATGCTCCACCCTCAGCCTCCATCCTGCTGCAGCTGCTGGGGAGGGTCTCATCGTGTGGAATGTGCATGTTGCCCCACTCTGGAATCGCACTGCCATTTATTTATTTTTTTTGTGGGGCACTATGGGTGTAAAATATTTTGCCCTCTCCCGCAGGTTTGCAGGAAGGCCGTGCAGCAGATGATGCAGGGTCTAATCCGCAAGCTGGCCGCGCTCAGCCAGTACGAGGAGCTACTGGCGAAGATCAACGCCACAGTGGCAGAGAGGCTGACCGTGTTGAAGACGAAGCCACAGTCCATCCAGCGCGACGTCCTGACCGTCTGCAATGACGCCTTCAATTTGGCCCAGCAACTCACCCACATAGAGCTGGTGCGTGACCCCCCTGCTTTTTCCTTCAGGCTACACATGGGGCTTTTATTCTGGAGGCTAAATGATGCTTAAGTGTAATTTCATGCAAAAGTCACTTTACACATGTTTAGTGATCCATCAATGCAAGGTGGTTAGTCTACTCGGGGGGGGGTGGGGGTGGGGCAGAAATGAACTCCATATGTTTCTGTGACGTAAACATTGTTTTGATTTTTGTTCCGTTCAGGAGAGACTCAGTTACATTGGACCTGAGGAATTTGTACAAGCCTTTGTCCAGAAAGACCCCTTGGTTAATAATAAGGTAATGTATGTATAATTTGAAATATGCATGTGTTTTAAAGGAACCTTTTTTGCATATACGGAATAAAGTGTGGGTGAATATCAGCTAGTTTTGGATAAGTTGCGCTGTGAAAGTTTTTTGGGAATGAATGAATTTGATTAATCAAATCATGCAAAGAACTTAAATGCTTAGAATTGCAAATAACATATTCGTCAGTGACGGCTTTGTGGTCACTCTGCCGCACACGCGGACACCAAGCCGTGCGTTTCCTCCTAAAGGCTGGTCGCTTGGCCGGCCAGGCCGCCAGAGCTTTTGTCTTTTGACACGCTTCACTTTTCACCGTCTGCAGTCTTCATTAATGGCCGGCCCAGAGCCCCCCACTCCCCGTCTTTTAAGAGCAAAGCTCTGGCTGTAATTGCACGTTGCTGGGCCTCTGAAGTATGACCCTTTGTCGCGCGGTGGGGGCCACACAGTGGCGGGAAGAAGCGCAGCTGAGAAGAAAGCCAGGGCCTTTGGTCTGGGGCTGAATGTGAATATTCAGGGGGAGCCACTTCTGCCCCCCCCTCAAGGGGGGAAACCATCAGTGATTCCGGAGTGGAATGCTGAGGACGGGTGTTGTGGGAGAAACAGCCTGAATATAGACATTGGCGAAGAGGAGGAAAAACTTGAACTTTCTTGACAAAAATTTAATGTTAAAGGGCAATTCCGTGCAAAGGTCAATTTGATCTCACATCTCCAACACTCCGAAATGCTGTGCATTTCTCACCACTGGGAAGTCAGGATCAGAAAGTAAAAATCCAGAACAAGATTTTGTTTCAACCAACCAGCTGAGTATAATGAGTTGCAATGACAGTGTTTCAAAGAACAGACCTCATTGTTTGAAACTAAATCTTGGTCTGGATTTGTACATTTCTAGCATGTAAATTTAATATGAATAATGTTTATATTCGACCCGAGAGAGTACATGAAAAGTTTGCGCTAATTGGCTAATTGATACTAAGCTTGTCCATGCTCTCAGCCACTTTCTTTGCCAATATGAGTTCAGTTGTCTCATCCATAATGCTGGAATTGCCCAAAAAGCAAAGTAAATTCTAGGGAAAAGTCCACTCTGTCAACAGTGGTATGATCTTGGACCCGATTTTACGCGCTCTGATCTGCAGCACCAAAGACGGCAAGCAAGGTAATCCTGTTGTCCGGTGTGTAATAACCTTCCTCATGCCTTTGTTTTCACAGAGCCGCTTCAGTGACCGCAAGAAGGCAAACAACCTAGAAGTGTATGTGGAGTGGTTTAACAGGCTCAGTTACCTGGTGGCTACAGAAATATGCTTGGTGAGCCTCCCGTCTGTCTTGTTCTCTCTGTCTTCTGTTTTTTTTTTTTTTTAATTTCCCTCGTCATCTGCCTTTATTAAATCTGACGTGTTTTGTGATATTCCCTCCGTCTAGCCGGTAAAGAAGAAGCAGAGAGCCAGAGTCATTGAGTTCTTCATTGATGTCGCCCGAGAGTGTTTTAACATCGGCAACTTCAATTCCTTGATGGCCATCATTTGTGAGTACGACAGTGTGCTTTTAACGTCCCACGGTGGCTGTTCCTGAGAGGAGGGGGTTGGGGTGGGGTGCGGTGGGCTGGGGTGGGGGCTCTCGTTCTTGTGAAATTTGAGAGCCTGTGTTGTTCGTGTCAGGTTTGTGATGACGGGGTTCTGTTTTTGCCATTACTGTGGGAGATTTACGGACTTTGGCGAGTTATGGAGGTTGTGTAACTAGCTATTCCCACTCATCCAAATCAGCATATTTTCAGAAAATAATAATAATAATAATATAGGCATTCTGATCTCCAGCTACAGCTGTTAAGGAGTAAGAACTGCAGTAATCTAAAGAGTCTCAAGTGTTCTGCCAACTGCTCACCTTCGAGTCCTTAAGTTAAATGAAAGCAGAGCACAGCAAACACAATGTAGAGATCATGGGATGTATAGGAACACTTGTAGTAAATGTTTCCCGGCTCACGATTCCAGCTCTGGCCCAGTGTGTTCTTGATGGTGGACCTTTATGGGGTGGCGGAGGGGGCTGCGTGGAGATGGTGGGAGAGGCAGCTGGCCGGCCAGCAAAGAGCGGGGGGGGGAAGGGGTGGGCGGAATGTGCCGGGTGGACCTTCCTGCAGGCAGATGGTCAGGGAAAGGGCCGGTCGGGCCTGGAGGAGAAGCCAGGAGAGGCGGGCAGCTGTCCCTATTCTGACCCCTCCCTGGGGATACAACCACAGGCCAGGCTGTACAGAGGGTTTTTCTCCTGAGAGACGGAGAGGAGACATTAGTATCCTCAAAAAGAACAAACGAGTCATGAGAACGGCTGCTGTCTTCTGAGTTAGTCTTACAGCGCGGTGCTCAGCCATTGTGTGCTGTGAATAGGCTTAAGGCTGATGTCCCTCTCCAGACTTTCACACACATAATGAAGGACTCGCACGTCATCCTGTTGCGCTGGGTGTTAATTTCTGTCGTTCCCAACGCCCGCTAGTGCTGAAAAATCCTCTTCTTGTTTTCAGCGTGCGTCGATTTTAATATTGTGTGATTTTATTTATTTTCTTTAACCAAGCTGTTGAGAATCACATCTGTTTTCACGTAAAAGGAGAGACTCGACAAGCATTCATTCGATGTATGGCTTTTTCCCCTGTTTCTGAAGCTGACCTAAAGCTGCATCTTTCAGCAGATGGAAGCGCAACCCATGAATATAAAATGTGATCCCCTTTATAGACGGTAATAAAGTCTTATCGGAATCTGTTGGGCGTGGCCGGTCTACGGCAGGCCTGGCTCGATGAGCCGTGCAGGTGTTGGCGAAGCGGCTTCCCTGAGGACTGGGAGGTCACATTTTTGATAACCGGGCTGGTTTTGTGCTGCCTTTCCTTCTGCATCCTATTACCATATGTTAAATGCTGCTTCGGGAATATGTGACCCGGGGCCTGGTTGCATTGTCCCGTCCTGGGGTGGTGCTTCCCTGGAGGGATCTTGGGAGATGCCAGACGAAGGGCAGTTTGAGGGGTTGCAGCTGGCTGGGATGGGAGGAAGGGGAAGCTGTCGTCCTGCACGTGCTGACATCTCCTCTCGTCTCCTCAGCTGGGATGAACATGAGCCCAGTTTCCCGGCTGAAGAAGACCTGGGCCAAAGTCAAAACGGCCAAATTCGACATCCTAGAGGTGAGGACTGTGGCTATATTCAGCAGGCGCGATTGTAACGTGACTAAGCATATATCTGGTTGGATTGCATAGATGTGAGCAGAATTATTGAAGTTTTTAAACTATGCTAATTAAAATGAGTACTTATCAGCCTGTGTGTGTTTTCTCTTTGTAAGTCTTCCTGTAAGGTGTGTGTATTTCTTGATTCAATTTCATGTATATCCTAACCCTCTCTTTTTATATATTGGTAAAGATGAAGGTTTGTATTTTAAAGGCAAGGTAGAAAATAACTTCCCGGTTAATGCTTTTATGAGGTATAGACCGCGGCACCTGCGGCGCAACGTAGACGGATTCGTCCAAGTGATTATGTGAAGATGATATCTGTAATTTCTTCAAAGAGGTGGAAGTTGATACGTTGCGGTATCAGGGCACTGTCTTCAGTTGCCTTTGTAGCCCACACTGCCCTGCTCTCTGGGGAGTTATGCTCCTCACAGGACAGGCAGTGTTTTGAAATGTAAATTTCCCGTGTGCGGAGCCAGGCTGCTGGACTGCGGCTTGGCAGTGGGCTCTAGAGGGCAGGGGGTAGGAGCTGCTTCAGGGAGAAGATGTACTTCCTATGCTAATGAAATCTGTGTGAAGCCCATTAAATCCCCTCTGTGTGCTTGTGCAGATGGTGCAAGGGATGGGAGCACGGGGTGGGTGCCTCTATTTTCCAACACTGGGAGTCGGTAGATCACAGCAGTGTTTCCCAGTCTGGTCCCCGGGGACACCAGACAGCCTAGATGTTTGCTCCCTCCCTGCTCCCAGCACTAGCATACGCTGCTTTAGTGGGAGCCTGTGATTGTAATTCGGTAATGATCCTGTTTACCAGAAAACGTTAGGTGGTATAACTTGCAGGGTGATTCAAGGCCAGAGTGGTTTTTAGGTGCAGTGCACGTGACACAAGCAAAAACGTCACAAGCTTGATGTTCCATTTGTTATGCAGCACCAAATGGACCCTACCAGCAATTTCTACAACTACCGAACGGCATTGCGTGGTGCTATGCAGAGGTCCATAACGGCACATACCAGCAGAGAAAAGGTAAATCCAGTAGCTGGTTCTGACTGGACCATTCTTTGTGCCTCCCCCCATGTTTCCGACAACGCGAGCATCTCACAAGCCTTCTTGTGCAGACCGACAAGCTTGTTGCGCAACATTTTAAATTCCGTGACGGTAAAGCATAGTTTTCAAAAACAAGCTCGAAAGTTCTGATTTATTTTCCTTTTTAGGATCGTGTGTCTCCACTTCTGCCATTCATTGTTTGAAATTGGGTGGAGAAAGACTTCCTCTCTCCCTCTCTCTCACACACACACACACACACACACACACACACACACACACACACACACGCAATTTGAAATAAAAGCAGATTAATTATGGGGGAAAACCAGCAACTTCAGGCACTTCTTTGATGTCGGTCTGCTGTGCACCATGGCAACTTCCAAGAGAATGTATATGTTTTTTTCCGAGACTGAACTGTGTAAGATCAAGATAAAAGCCACACTATGCTAAAGGCTCCAAACTAAATAGCAGCGTTTTTGTTACATAACTGTTTTTTAAACAGAGGTTAGGACACTCATGGGTCAACAGAGGGACTGATGTATAAAAAGCCATTTCCTGTTTTAGATATGTTGTTCTCCCATGGAAATTGGCCTGACATTAACAGTGTTATGCAATACAGGTCATTAAAATATCAGCGTTATTTAAGAAAATCACCACCATTGAATTCTGAATTGCATTCTAGTCATGAGACAGTATCCCTAGGCTAGCTGAAATGTTCTCTGTTTCTGGTAAGACCGTGCAGGCATGTGTTTGTCAGCACAATAAATACATTGTCTATTGTAATAGACTTTGTGGGAGTATTGTAAGGCTTAAAAAATGGCATTTCGGTTTATTTGATTAAACTGTTTTGCTCCCTTGGTTCCTCACCAGGTTGGTTCCTCTACTAAAGCAAAAATTTGAGGCCTCTTCTATACTACCCAAGTTATTTTCTGTACTTTTTCCCAACTTGTCATCTTACACATTGAAGGTCATTGCAAACCAACGGCCACTTTTAGTTTTTAGTTCTGCGTCGTCAGTCTCCAGTGTCACTACTGCTGTAATAATTTCCAGCTTGTATATGTCTCTCTTAAATACAATTTATAATGAAAGTTTCTGTCTTTGTAGATTGTGATTCCCTTCTTCAGCCTGCTAATTAAGGATATCTACTTCCTAAATGAAGGATGTTCCAACCTGCTGCCCAATGGGCATGTTAACTTTGAGGTAATTACTATAAAAATACGTTTGTAATGTGCCCGTATCGAATCACACCCTTTACTGTAAATAAGCAGGTCATTCAAAGGAACAAATATTTTCCTTAAATCACCGTCATTCCATTTGAACTCGCAGCCAATGACTGCAATAAAGTGTGACATTCAGATTGCAGATTTCATCTGTGTTTCTAAATCTTTCTGCTGTTGTTTCAGAAATTCTGGGAATTGGCGAAGCAGGTCAGTGAGTTTATGACGTGGAAGCAGGTAGAGTGTCCTTTCGAGAGGGATCGCAAGATCCTCCAGTACCTGCTGACTGCACCGGTCTACAGTGAGGATGGTATGTACCGTCATACCGGTCAAGGATACATGGTTAGGGATTTGGATCCGTCAAGGATTCGTGGATTTGAGTCTCGCATGAGCTTAGCTATGAAATGTAGCTATCCTAACCCTGACTTCCTTTTTCCGTGCTTGCCGCCTTTGTAGCTTTGAATTTGTGCATCATAATGGAAATGAGCAACCGAAAAACGCATCAAGACAAGAGACTTTGTTTTCCCACTCAAAAGCTGGGCTAGTTATTCGCTAATGGGAATTTTGTTCAGTCATTCATTGCACATAGTATTTATCACTGGAATATACGCTGCCATTTACTCAATTATAGTAATGCTTTCAAAACATAGTACACCTACATACATTTTTGGATAACAATCTTGAATTATTTTTTTTCCCCTGTGAAAGGTGTACTACACACAATCCCTGTAAAAGAGCAGTGTTCTCCTGTACTAGAACGTCCACCTTTTCAAGTTGATATAATCTGGAAGGAGCTAACGTGTTTGGATGGATGGATGGATGGATGGATGCCATAGTGACACTTATGCCCCCCCCCCTTTTCCGCAGCCTTGTTTCTGGCCTCCTATGAGAGTGAGGGTCCAGAGAACAACATGGAGAAGGACAGCTGGAAGTCTCTTAGGTGTGTATCCGGGTCAAACCACATAACCCTCCATATTTATTCAGTGAGCTGTTATGGCTTTATTTATGCAAGCAGCACTGTCTATAGAAAAGTGCCCCTTTGCAGCTGCTATTCAGAGCAGTATAATCAATCATTTGCTTGTTGGCCTACCTCTGTTGTATAAACAGTGTAAAATTAATCCTTAAGTTAATATATAGAATTTATTTGCATGCTTGTTACTCTCTACATACTATAAAATTTTCATATTTATATTAAACAATGCCTTTATTTTGCTGCATGGGTTAATTGCAAGGTCGTGTGATTTATTTCACAAAAAAGATATTTGCTTAGTAATTTTTTTTCCAAATTGTATGTCCCTTAACCGATGTAAAATGCCCCAGAAGTGCATGTTCAGTTTTAGAATATGTAAGTATTTGTTTTTCCAAATTAGATGTAAATTATTTAGTCATGGTGTGATAATGATGTTGCAAAGCCTGTAGCCTGTTACATGCATTTAAATGTATGTTGAATCTGCATTTCCTTTAACAGTTTGTTCCCTTTTTGCAGGTCTGCTCTACTAGGCAGAGTATAAATGCTGAAAGAAAACATTTAAAATGTCCTGTTACACCAGAACAGTATGAAGTATCCTAAACTGCATAGCCTGACTCTCCTTTGACTGTATCGAAAGGGACTGAAGTACTGAACAGTAACATTAAAGACTGTCAGGAATTCTCTGCTGCTCGGACTGAAGATTTCAGGACATTTTTTTCCCCAATCATTTGAAAAGTGTATTAATAAAATGATTAAGAAATGCCCATTGAACGACATGTAAGGGATGCTCTTTCATGCATGGCTAACAGCTACAGACTTCAAGGTTTTGAAATACATCTTTGAAGAAGTTCGAGTTTGCTGCTGGCTAGCTTACTCTAGATTACAGCATTGTGTGTACTGTGTTTACAGTACTGTGTATTGTTAAGACCTGAAATATTAATTAAGCTAACAATTATAGTTTTGTTATACTTTTTTTCTATTTGTAAAAATGAGTACAGTATTATCTAACCCAATGTGGTTTTTTTTGGGTGAGGTTTTGAACGTACGTTAAATGCACTGAGTACATTTAACAATTTATTGTTATTATTTGTGAAACCGTGTAAACTCCTTATAGCTAGAATTATGTTCCCACTTTCACGACGCTACTTGACCTCATTTCACCAGTATTCATGCGGAATGTATCACTAAATTCCAGGGACTGGATGCATTTTTCCCTAAGATCCATGTACATAATGTTCACTCTTATTCAGGCTTTTGCCTGATAGAAGAATCTCATTGGAGCACAGTTGGCTTCAAGCACTTTCCCACAGCCTACCTGCCCCCTCTCCCTCCCACAGATTACCAGAACAGCGCAGGTGGCCATATGTAATCCTACTTCATGGTGGTCAGGTGGCAGCGAGAGTTTACAGGGAATTAGCAGAGTAGCATTTTGTATGCATACATTTTGAATATAGAAGATGTGATTCAGTATTTTCCAGGCTCTTCACCCTGACTGATTTCTGTTAATGGGGTGGGACTCTTGTTTTTATTAATGTCATTGCTTTTTTGTTTAATATTTATGTGCAAATCTAGATATTTACAGGTTTTTGTGTTTTTGCTTCTATTTAATTTTTATTAGGTGATTTGTCAGGCTTCACTTTCCGTAGTTATATGTTGCAAAGATCTTATTAAATGTGTTTTTAAAATTGACAGTAAGTGACAATTTTCTGGGTACTTGGAGTGATATGCACTGGCTCATGTCCTTTGTCAAATACAAAACCAATTACGTGTTGGTATAATGTGTAAATAATTTATACGTTTACATTATCCCATTTTGGTGATTTCTTTATAATGGGAAATTTAGTACATTAAAAAACACGGAAGACCATTAATAAAATGTTTTAGAATCTGCCTAAGTGTCCTGTCCCTTTTCAATTGATGTGAATGATGCAACGTTCAATGCAATTCAAACCGAAAATAAAATTCACCTATACATTCAAAAATGAAACCCCACAAAATACATTCATAGGAGGTACACATGAAGTGTTATTTACAACAGGAATATACATTAGGTATTCAGTTTTAAAGAATTGAATCTAGTTAAAACAACATTACTATTTGGCTAGTTATATTGGCGCAGGAGGTAGTGCTATCGTTCGGCAACTAGAGGGTTGCAGGTTCGAGCCTTGATTCCTCCTGACCCCATCAAAGTGTCCTTCAGCAAGACACTGAACCCCTAGTTGCTCCCGGTGAGCAGGTTGGTACCTTGCGCGGCAGCCTCCGCCACCGGTGTGTGAATGTGAGGCATGAATTGTAAAGCGCTTTGAGTACTCATAGGAGTAGAAAAGCACTATATAAATGCAGTCCATTTACAATATTACATCAGTTGGTTATTTACTTTATGTTAATTCTATAAATTTCACCCGGTAATATGTCATTCAGAGATTTCGGTTACATGGCAGGACCTTATTTAAGTAATTATATTGTTATATGATTATCAATTAAATATGCTAGCTATATATTTTTATATAGAGTATAGAGTCTTGCAAGACTGAACTGGCACTTCCAAAATGAAATAAGGGAAAACATTTTGATTAGCTGAAGACTTCTAGGAGGGACATTTTAAGTGAGGGTACAATGGGTCAGACCTCAGTGCCCCCCTTAGCCCTGACTGAAAATACAGTTCGATATACGAACACATACCAGTGCCATTTAAAAAAATCAATGACCCCGCTAATACATTTAATTAAATGCCCAAAACACAATATGGACTTCATTTTGTGCAATGGAAACATTAAAATTCTACATCTTAGTTAACATAATGGATGGGAGCGTCATATGAAATGGAGTTGTAGTTCTGTGATACGATTATTTGCCGCCACCTGCTGGCGACTTTTGAATGTAATAATTCTACATTCAACAAAATCATCCATCCATCCATCCATCCCTTCAGTGTGCAGGCTTCGCTGTCGCGGTTGCAGGACACAGAGGAAAAGGGCAACCTTTGTTCCCTGAGCTGTCCATCGGTGATTTGGCATCAAACCAATGGAACTTTATTAGAACATATAACATTAATGCCTTGTGTGCATGTTCTTTTATTCTAGATTTATTATTATGTGTGACTGGTGGCTGTGCTACTCCACGTGCCATTTAATTACCTCTTGGGGATAAATAAAGTGATTCGAATTAAATTTGAATCGAATTGAATTGAATTCATCCATCCATCCATCCATCCAGCTTTTCACTCTGTACTGCCTTCTCCTTATCCCAGGTACACAGATGGGAGTGATACGCTCAGACATACACACATTTATATTCTGTGGACTATTTAGAGACAGCAATTAGCTTCACCGCGTGTCTTTGGACTATGGGAGGAAACCCTTGAACAAGATTGATCCATCTGTACAAACCACAGAAAATCCTTTACTGTTAAGGTCGTATACAGTGCTCACAGAAAGTCTTGGGACGATTACAACGTTGCACATTTATTGGCGTAATAAGAAAAGTCTATTGACAAGCAATTTTTAACGTATCTGCACATATCTCCCGCGCAATTTTCTTTTTATTGTGTCATTTTTTGACTGATTTATTTAGTGCTGTTCTTGCTATTTTGCTATTAATTGTGGCTACTGTCCCTCAAAGGGATACTACACACAAATGTTAGGTGTTTTAAGTTATTTCAAAGGTACTGCTAATGACAGAGCGCCCAAAGATGCTTGTCTGATGTGATTGATGAACTTTTGAACTCAGAACAGCCCCTTTAAAACTGTAATTTGGGTTTCAATTTATTACTACTTGAAACGATTGTTTTACTTTAAAACTTCCGGTTGTTTCTAATGTGATCTTTTTGTTTGTGCTAATTTTCTACAGCACTTTCGAAAACTTGGCTTGTTTAAGCGTGCTTTAGAGATAAACTTGACATTACATTATACAAGCGTCCCAAGGCTTTCTGTGAGCACTGTATCCATTTTCTCTAACCGCTTATTATCCTATACAGGGACGCTGGAGGTCTGGAGCCTGGCAGGGCACTCACACCCTTCATGCACACATGCACTTACGGGCACTTTGGTAATTTCGATGTACTTCTGCATGTGCTTGGACTGTAGGGGAAACCATAGTTCCCGGAGGAAACCAGCGACGACACGGGGATGACGTACAAACCCCGGACACAGAACCACGGCAGAGACCCGAAACACTGTCCCTAAGGTGTCAGGCAAAAGTGCTAATTACTGTGCCACCCCGTAAGCTTTGTATTTTAAATTATTTATATATTTTGCAAGTACGATCCCAGAGTTAGTAAAATATTTCGTAGTACTTTACCTGACGGGGCACAACTACTTAGTATCAACTAAGTTACTACTGAAGTAAAAATCATGAACAAATATAGTCGCTACTTAATATACGTCACAATTCATTAATGATGAACAAACATGAGATCAGTATTTCATGTTTATTCATTAGCCTACTTGTTCCTTCAGTAGTTCCTTCAGTAGTTCACAAATGTTTATAAAATTAACAGATATAGTAACAAATATAGAAGTAACTGCTTGAGACAAAACATGCGTTACAATTCATTAATGATGAATTGAGAGATCAGTATGTAAATAAGATTTGTAAGTTTGTGCTTAATTAATACATAAGTGATAGAGTAATACTATATTTGTGCCCCGTTAACTAAAGTGTTACCGTATATTTCATATATGTTTTTACTAATATTTTTGCACATTTTGTTCATTTAATTAACATTTGAAAACACAAGCACGTTTTTGTTATCTCTCTTCTTGTTGCCCTTAAAACCATATCTGCTAAGGACTTGGTTTAATCTATGGTATTAATATGTACTTTAATTTATCATAGCCACATTTTCTTGTGATTTGTTCTGGAAAGATTGTTTAACAGGTTTAACTGCTCTGAAGGATCCCACTTCACAATAAGACTACCCTTATAAAGGGTTTATGCATGGTTTATTACTCAGGTTATTAATTCGGTTGTGTCACTTGGTAAATCATTTACAGACAATTATAAACAAGCTATAACACAGTAGGTGGTACCTTCTACTTGGGCCCCATGTTGCTGTTTCCTGTGGGAAATCCAGCTTCTTCTCACAGTGTAAGTGTATGGGATTTAGGTGAAGCTTTGACATTAAACTGCTCTTAATGTGTAAATGGTTCTGTGTTTACAGTAAACTCATGATTGTCTTGATCTATACTGGATAAAGTGGTAATTGACTGCACAAATGCACTGGAAATATAGAATGGGGCTGTGAGTCATTACTTTATATGTTGCTTGTAAATTTTGATAGGCCTATTTTCTGTTAGTTCCTCGTGACCCTCACACAACAGTTCATCCAAACATGCTTTATTTCTCCATCCATCTTCCAAGCACTTGTCATGGTCAGGGTCACGGGGGACCTGAAGTCTATCCCAGGCAGCCCAAGCTGGGGATCTCCCCCCATAATAGGGCAGCAGGCGGAAACCAGCATGACACAGGGAGGAAATGTGAACTCGGCACACACGGCGCAGTTAGCATTTAAACCCCCCAGCCCTGGAAGCATGAGGCAACAGTGCTCCCACTGCGTGACCCCCCTTTATCTCACTCCCTTGCTTGCTTGTATGTAACCTCATCACTAAGGAAACACATTTAAGGGGTTGTGTCAAATACGAAACTGTCAGTGGAAAGCAAGATTAGTAAAAGACAGAACAAAAACAAAGCAATATTTTTTTCCCCTTTTGTGTAGCCGTCAGAAAGCACCTGATGTGCGGAAGCCAGTGGAAGATCTCGAGCAGTCGGACTTTTAAATATGTATAAAACTGCAGCACACAGCTGCCTTCGCACGACATATCGCCCTCGCAGAATTAATAGCCATTTTAAAATGATTAAATAAAAACAATATTTCAGACTTGGTTACCTTCCAGTGTGGAACAATTTCTCCTTCAGACCCTTGCATGTACGCCTTGGAGAAAATAAAAGATGATGCAACCATGAAAGGAGCTCAAATCTTAAGCACGTATTTTTCTTGAGGTGTAAACACGTCTTTCAGGAACGTGGTAACTACTCCAATGTCAGATTGGTGTGTTCCACTAACCCCCTGCTGAGTGGCAAACTGACCTTAGTACCTGATCCATCACTGCAATGCAATGCCAGAACATTGTGTGACACAGAACGCATTCCTTGGTAAGCACACAACTATTATATCTGTTCCATTATGGCCCTGGCCTGAAATGAAAACATGCACTGACTATAGAGACCTGAACTGACATCTATTCACCTTTGTCCTGCTGCACCTATGCAAACCTGATAAATCTACTGTTTGAGAACCATTATTTGTTCTCAACCCAAGCAATAAACCTGTCTACATATGCTCATCCTGTCCAGCTGTGTGTCAGTGTATCTGTTTTTTGTAGGACCCACAGGGTATATAGGCTCGTATTTCTTTATTTTATTTCACTATTGACCTTTCTTCTCATAAACTTTACTTCATTAGCCTATTAGAGTTCAACGAGTTATGCTGTATGCATGAATGGTTAAAGTTCATAAACGCTTTAACCAAAGTCTGAGATTTTTGTACTCATTTTTGTACATGTAATAATGCATTATCTTTTGATTTTATTTGGCTCATATATGCATTTTCACACAAAATTATATACATTTAGTATTTAATTCCCCCTTTATTTACTTCATTGTAATGGACCACTAAATGTTAAACTAATCTTAACTGGGTCATTTAGAAAATAATTGACATTACAATTGAAACTAAGCATTTTCCAGAACTCCCATACCTTTAAGCCGTAGCCTTCAGAGAACGCTACAAGGCAATCAAATCGCAGGGACCAACACGTTCCTGCCCCCACACATCAACCTAGGGAAACAGTTCAGAAATGATCTCATACTTGCTCCTTTTCAATTCAGGATCGTACTTTAAACAAACTTCATAAATGCTGATTTCTGTTTGGAGATTTCTGTCATCAAATAAATACCTCCCTGGGTGAGAGATGGAATTTGTAACCCAATCATAGCCCAGATGTTTCAACAGAATAGTCCGGATACCTTCGAGTTCAATCATTAAACAGAACATAGAAAGGAATTCTGTATGGAGGGCTGTTCTGAAAAATATGTTCCAGGGACTCAGATTTGTTTGAAATACTAAGGAGAGTGGACAATAATAAAATACTTTCAGAATTATTTGAAAGATTAATCTGTAAAAAGTCAGGTAAAGATTTCCATTGTACTTTCATCTTTCAGAAGAAAGATTATGTGCAGTACATATATAAAACAATTCAAGGTCCTTACATGTAAATTCTGTGCATCAAATTCTTTTTTTCTGGTGATGCAACAAACAATACAACTAAATCCATTTATGCATCTATCCATCTTCGAATTACTTATCCTGGTCATAGTTGTAGGTATAACAAGATTATTTCATGAAATAGTAAAGGCTGGAGACAGACCCAATAACAGCTATTTTAGAATGCAAATCTCTTTGTTAGCATAAAAGACTCAATTTGTTTTGTACACCGTGACATACTTCACTCGTCTCTGAAACCTGTTCCTGATTTTTTTTTTTTTTTTTGCTTTTCACGTATATCGATGTCTCATATCTACTGATGATGATGTTACTGTCTCGAATTGACTTTAATTTGGTCATATGTAGTATGGTTAAGCAGTTATGGGAAATGTATTGATGGAGGAGTGGATGCATGATTTGTACAGATGAAGGGATGTTTCCCTCTTCAGAACTTTTTAAAAGTCTTAGGCCTATAAATGATGCTGAGGAGGAATACATGCAAATACGTCCAAAGCTACTAAATCCATCATTAGCTGTCAGCACGTTTTTGGACTAAACAAATTTCCACAACATTTTATTTGGTAAAAGGTGGCATATGTAGCTTTATTGTCTGCTTGAATGGTTCATAAGAAAGGTTTGTTCTCAAACAGGGGAGTCCTCACATGGAGGCGAGTGTATACATCAGTAGTAATGAGTGCCGTTCACAGCTTGACAGGTCATGTGATGTTTCCCTCTCCGCGTCGTCAGCCCACCCGTCCTTCCACACTCCCTGCCAATCAGCAAATACGTCTTAAAAATAGCCGCTCATCAGAGAAAAAAAATTAAAACAATACACAGAATATAAATAAAACATCATTAAACATTAAATTCCATATACAAATATAATGTCATTAAGCTTATTGTGCAAGAATACCGTTTTCTCTTAATGCTATATATTTACAGACTTTACAGAGTGGTATGGGGGAAGCTCCGTTCATAGCATTCTCTGACATACTGCAGTGGTTGCCAAAGCAAAGAAAAGTGATGTTCATTTCCATGCATGGAAGAAAAAAAATAGCAATACAAAATATTAATTATATAAGAACTTTTCCATTAACACAGTTACTACAGATACTAAAAATGTCTCATATTGGTATAGCACCCATACAATACATTACAACGCAGTTACAATCTACATTTATTAAAAGTACTGAGAGTAGTAATAGTTTTTTTGGAAACCTAAGAAAAGTGATTCGCTGTACATTTAAATCAATACATTTTTTTGAGATAAAGCTCTGATTGCTCAAATGAGACATTCAGATACATCCCCACAAACGAACACTCGCAGAAGTTCAACTTTGTATTAAATGCGCAGGTAAATATTCTACTGGCAGCATTCTATGAAAATAGCAACATTCTCATTTAGAATGATCCCATGCTTCGTTTTAAATCGTTTAAACAATAAGCTGAACTGCTTATAGTATCACGCAAGTTTCCATTATGTCTCTTAACACCAGTGACATGCACTAAACTACCTCCCTTTTCCACCTAAATATTGCTCATAGTAAAGTCATTGGGATTCTGACAAGGCGAGATTTGTGCTCTGGAGTTCTCTTTGCACTTTGAAACTACTACTGTATAGAGCTGAGAGACTGGTTTTGTTTAAAAAATGGAAAATAACTGAATTTGATTGACAGATATAAGCATTTCTAGGCATCATAGTATTTAGGTACAACATTTTCCATACACGTTGATATTTATGCGGAGCGTATGTTTGTAAATGCAGTACGAGCTACAATATAATTACCTGCCACTTACAGAAAAAAGCACTCTAGCAAGTTGGTATGTTTACAGGTAAGATTGATCAGGTAGCTAGAGCAACCATGCCAACGGACACATGATGTCATTTTGCAGCTGCGTGAAACAGAATTATACCTGTCGACAGCATGTGTGCATACCCCACAGGCAGTTATCAACGGGTCTGAACGCTTCTAAGAAGTGGTCATTCAAACACCGACAGCAGTTTGAGACTTTGTAGCTGTGAAGTTCAGGTTGTTGATTCGCAAAGCAAGCCCGAGTCCAGCTTCTGCGCAAAGGTTGTTTTCAAAAGACTCAATGTGAATAAAAATAAAATGCGTCTAAAGCATTTATTGCAAATAATGAGACAACGAAACAGAACTTCTTCCACAGCCCAGCCAAATGCATCAAGATGCTTCTCAAAATCCATTGTTAAAATTTCTATGAATTATGTATTAAATAAACTGTATACGTATAAAAGAAAAAAGTACTGATTAATATTTCATACAATAAGAATCTGTGTTGAAATCTTTGCTCACTGTTTTAGCACAGCTCCCTAGATGATAGAGAGGAAGAGAAAAATCCTTTTTTTACATGACTTAAGCCCTAGTACAATTACAAATATTAATTTAAAGTTACTCTTAGTAGAAAATTCTTAGTATCTAAACTGAAAGAAGTTAAACTTTTGCCTTCAATTTGAAAGCTAAAAACTTTTCTGTATAAAGCAGCAAAAATGTTTAGTTCAGGCTAACGATTAGATGAAGACACTTATGGCTAATGAATCCAATAATCTGTTATCTTTAAAGCCACTTGCATCTGGATTTCAATGTACAGAGACAGAAAATTGGAGAACATGGAAAATTCTGATGCCTGTACACCTTTTGTAAGCACAAAAGAATGACCTTAATGCATGAAACTGTCTGGCCGCTGTTTGAATATGAGCTTCAAAGCATTCATAGCTATAATTGTGTATATATAGTTGTGTAAAAGCAGGGTATTGTGTTACTTCATTTAATAATTGCTAATATGTGATTGGCTAATATCTGTTTATTTAAGAATGTTAACTGCAAACAGCAATAATCCTTTATCAAATAGTAATGAGAACCATTAGTGATTTTCCAAAAGGCACTTTAAATATTTTGACTTTGGAATCCATATATAATAGGCATCTCGATACAGTGATCATATGAAATTTTAAACATCATCGATTTTAATATATGCTGAACCTTCAAATTATTTTTTAAAAATGGACTGATGTATGGTGACTGCAGAGATGTACATTAGGTCAAAAAGTGTAGTACTGGGGTTGGGTAGAAAACAGACTTCTCTTTCAGGACAATTATGCAGAATAATCATGACATAAAAATACAGTATAAACTCACAGTTTAACGCATTGCATACTTTATACTTTGGTATAAAGCGTGTAATTTTTTACTGAGCTGTTATACGAGACTGTAGTATTCTATTGCATGTACTGCAATCCTGAATGCATATAAATCAAATCCTTTGCTGCAAGTGATTCAGTCTTTGACCTCTTGGTTGAAAAGGGGAATTATCCAATGTTTGTTCATCCTCCTGTGTTACAAAGATAGACAGTGTTATGTCATAAAGTTAGAAATTAAATGTTTATTTCCGAGGCATATTAAAGCAAAACCTCCTTTGGTAGGGGCAGAAAAGCGATTACATATCTTACAAAAATATATTATTTTAGGTTATGTTTCTTTCAAGCTTCCACAACAGAAAGATAAAGTCTTCAAAAATGTGTTAAATGATGCGGGAACCAATTCTCAATTAGCTATATATCAGGGTTTAGTTTCTCTTTCAGTGCAAAATGCAATTTCGACATCATCTGCAAACGCAGGAGTCCACGGTCATGTTGGGGTAAACTTTGAGCACTACATTCTTGTCCTGGTCGAAGAAGAGGATGCTGAGAGGTGACATCCTTTCAGGCACACAGCAGGGTTCCGGAATGCCGGGAACCACGCCCACCGCCCGCACAATGCTCTGGATGGTAGCGTGGTTGGAAGGCTTCAGGGACTGAACAGAGAGAGGGAGAGAGAGAGAAGTCAGAAAGCTCTTTAAGCAAACAGCTCTGTGATCAACCTGCTACTGCGACGATGGTGCCTCTCAATGACTCTGTCCAAAGACCCACAATATCCT
Source organism: Mormyrus hasselquistii (assembly GCA_026779605.1). Taxonomy (NCBI): domain Eukaryota; kingdom Metazoa; phylum Chordata; class Actinopteri; order Osteoglossiformes; family Mormyridae; genus Mormyrus; species Mormyrus hasselquistii. The sequence goes on from JAODKE010000125.1 coordinate 12,649,863, forward strand.
AAGCTGTATTTACTTGACTGTCAGTCAGCCGATAAGCACTTGCATTCGTTACAACTGACTCAACAGACAAATATGTGTTTACTCCAGTAATTCAACTCCAGTTTTCAGCTCAAAGGTGTAGCATACCAAGCCCCCTTTGGAATTTTAACTGGCCAGCTTCACAAACCCAGTGCCATATCTACTGTGCTTCATACTGCCCTGTCATCATGAATCTCAAACGTCCAAACCAATAGTTAGTATGGATTCATGCTATTTTCTTCTTTGTTAAAGTGTTCGCTCAGAAAAATTGTGCTGGCACCTGTATCATACTGAGAATTCTCAGATCTAAACCGCGGCCGCACACAATCAGCTTCTATTACTTCATTTCTGCTATTGTCAGTTTATTGCTACTGCCACTGTTAATAATGCAGCGTTTCCGAGGTGCCACATCAAACTGGAGCGCTTCAGCATACTGGCTGGAAAACGCTGCCTTACGGAAAGTGTGCGCCGGCTGAAAAAAGGTTGGGAAACACTGCAATGTAATCCAGTACAAAGTACATCAATGTACTCTAGTAAATTTTGCATAAGAAAACTCATTCTACACCTTGATTCTATGTGAGGCAGGCATAAAAAATTAGCTGCGTCCCTGCTGGCTTGAGAACGTGTATGAAATGCACATACTGGCAGTTAATACAGAGAAACATAATTCAATTCATATTCATTATTATGTGATACTTTAGAAAAATTACACAGACTTTAATAAATTATTAGCACGAACAAACAGAAGACTATAAGATACCCAACAGCTAGACAATAGCTTCAAATGCAAGAACAGATATTTATAAATAATGTGAGTATGATTATTTTTAAAGAAACATGGACAATATAAAATGATAAAAATTCAAAATATTTTTTTTTCACAGCTATTAATAGTATTGGACTGGCAGCTGAGAAATGTAGCTGTTATTGTTACACTCTCCAGAATGACCATGTAGCAACAATGATTCTCTCGCTAGAGACTCACATAAATACATTAGACAAGGTTCTGGCACAGAACGTTCCGAGGAATGTCTATCTTCTTAGCAATACTGTCATTTTTAAAATTAAAACTATATCCTGTATGACATTAATTACTTTGCACGGCTTATGTTTTACATTTAGTAACCAAAACCAACAGTGTCCTAAATAACATAAGAAATTCACATTAAGTGATGTTTTTTTGCGATTATTAAAATAAACAGTGTAAGATTGCTTACTGTTTTGTGCAGGCTTTCCCACCTTCAGAACAGCTTGCATATAATTCACAAAACATCAACATCAGGAGTCAGTTTTTATTGTTTGGCTCGCCTAACAAATCGAGATCGAGAGATATGTCCAGATCTGACACTGGGTAAACAAAATTGAATTTGACCATTAACCTAGTTAAGGAGAATTTAAGTATAAGTACACTTACACTAACTTCTCTTGATATATCCAGATATATGATAGAGATGACATTCATGTCTATCTTTCTGTTTTCAGGAGTGTCTATAAATGAAATCAGTATAGGAAACAACAAGAACTCAGGTAACATATGACCTCCCAGGTCATCGAGGGGAAGCAGCACTTTTCTAATCCAGGACTCATTTCCATTCATTTTCTTATTAGATTCATTTTTGAGCATAAACCAGGGATGAACTTACCTTTGGCATTGGAAACTGGCAGGATCCTGAGCAGTAGTAAGCGTCAAAGGATTTCGGGGAGATAATCCACTCGCTCCAGCCAATGTCGGCGAAGTCCACCTTGAGGTACCGGCGGGCACAGCTGCGCGGCTCGCTCCATTGCTTCTTGTGCGCCCGCTGTATAGTCTGATCGTCAAATTTCAGCAATGGCACCTTGTGGCGGTGGTTCTTCCGGGGCTTCTTCTTGGGCTGTTTCGCCGGCCTGTTGTCGATGGGGTTGTACGGATCCGCCTCATCCCAGCGCGCCACCTCGTACGGGTACTCGTTTCCCGGGAGCTCGTTGTTCTGCAGAGGGAGGAGGGTGTCGGCAGAGCGCCTGGACCGGTGTGGCGTTGTGCTGGCACTCAGGTGTACTCCTAGCCGGTGAAGACCTGGGCGCACGGGGTCTTTGTGCCCCCCCTGCAGGGCGGACACCACATTTTCTGGACCAGAGATGTCGGAGTCATTGGCATACACCAGGATGTATGGGGGAGGGCCGAGAAGAAGCTCATTCGACAGCTTGTGTCCATCTGAGGGGACTTTGATGCCAATGAGGAGTTCGTTGTGATGTTTTGCCTTCTTCGTAAAGGATGTTATATCTCTCCACTGCCAGGACGTCACGTCTCTGTGAGCCACGGGGACCCTGATGCGAACATGGCCCAGAGTCCTGGTGTCATTATCCAAAGAAGCAGAACTCCAGATCCCCAGCTGAATGTGGGTTTGCTTAGAACTGCGTTGACTGCAACCTTGGGGCCTTGTACATCTGGAGGAGCTATTCTGCAAACCACCAATGAAGTAGTATAACGTGGCAGAAATGATGTCCTCTGATTTGGTTAACGAAGTCAGATTAAAGATCTGCATCTGGATGCTGTTAACTGTACCTAAATGCAGAAGCAACAAATTCCACTTACAAACTAGTGAACAACAATTGCATTTCGACAACAACAAATTAACAATTAATAATGAAAATGAACGTTTGAATTAGTGTTAAAAATGACTACATTCTTTGTTATTTCAGTGGAAAATATTTTCAAAGACCAGAAAAGATATATATTTACTTAAATTAACTTACGTGACGCGGACCTGGAATTTCTAAAATATACCAGTAGGAGGAACCCAAGACCTGGAGAAAATTCCAGCTGAGGTTTCAAACTAAATTCCAGCGTAATGTTTCTGATTCTGATTTCAAGAGGGACAGTTTTTTATTTTATGAGGCCCCTTTATCTTCGTTAGAAACTCTTAGAATTTCAATGGGCTTCGATAAACATAAATAAATATACTGGCGAGTTCCATAGGCTATAGAGATTTCGCTGTCCAAAAATCCATGTAAGACTTTCTGGTAAAACTTTGAACTGATTACTTTTAACTGGAATTTCCACCAACTGAACGCGCACAAACACAAAAGATGGGGAACATAATATTTTATAGTTCAAAATATAAATAGCCTAAACAATATCTCAATAAATACATTTAAGAATATCTAAAATAGCAATATTATTTAAATGACATGCTAGTCTTAAGGAAAGATGTTCATACATTTAAAGTAGATATGCATTATATCTTAAAATTTCACAGTAAAAAACACGTATAATACTATGTTAGCGCAGATACTGCTCTGCTTTAGTCTTTCTTTTCACAAATCCACTGTCATCCAACAGTTTACGGTAGCTGTCCCAACAGGTGTCTCTGTGTTGTATGACAACCCTGATACTGTGGTTTTGCAGTAAATTAGAAGTAATTATAGACGGTATATAACAGTAATTATATTTACAAAAAACAAAGATCGCTACATACCCCAGTGTGCTTTGAAACTGCGAACCGTATTTCCATCTTTGAAATGAAATCCAGCACTATTGTATTTCTCATACAGCATCTGCATGTGTTCTGATACCGTCTCCTGTAGGACAAGGTCGCCCTCGTCCTTAGCGAAGCGATCATCATCCCTGCTCTCTTCAAACTGTCCTATTTCCGCCTTTCTTTTCAGTCCAGAGAGATGTTCGTCCAACATAAAGCGATATCCACTGCAGATATAGATCCATCCCAAAAAAATGACAAGTAAATGTTGACAAGGTGCCATGTTAAATCCCAGTACCGATCTGAACGTAATGGAATCAGTCAGACTTCTACACAAGCTTTCAGTTCTTATCTCTCAAATAATAATAACACCTGGGAAGGCTGGTATTGCAGTGTATTTAGCCCCTATCTCCCTCTCTTTACTCTCAGCCGTTTCACTTCGGGAAGGAAGTTCACTTGGTTTTGTATGTGCGAGCAGGGCTGATCTCGGCATCGCCAGCCAATGGCAGTCCTCCTTAGCTTACCGGGGTAAAAACCACGTTGCGCACGGTAACATGTGGACGCTGTACTCCGTCCCACACCGCACTTATGGTAAATATTCAATAAGGGCACCGAAACCGTCTCCGCTGCACCGACCTATCTCGGACTACAGTTCTGCACAGACATTTATATTCAGCTGCGCTTTCGGAGCAATGTTCTCTTCAGAAATACCCGTCAACGCATGTTGTTGAGGTATTTGATTTTTGTTTACCGCTGAAATCCTTTAAACAATCCGAAATGGCAAAAAAGAGAGAGACACAGAGAGAGAGAGAGAGAATTAACTGCCGTCCACATACCGATCATGTTTAATTACCTTCTAATTTAACAGCGTTACATGTTTAACATTTTGTCAATCCTAACCTCCTCAAGGCAGCCAAGCTTCATCAAAACATCATCCATCTTCCAACTGCTTATCGTCGTCAAGGTCGAGGGATCATCAAAACACGGTATCATTAATTCCCAAAGACAGGTCAGTGATATCATGTTGGCAGCAACATGCACAACTTATTTCACAGGTCTAATTTGTGATATATATATATATATATATATATATATATATATATATATATGTTAAA
>JAODKE010000125.1:12668614-12694480 GCA_026779605.1 Mormyrus hasselquistii
GTTGGGTGTGTGGGGTGTACATGTTGGGTGTGTGGGTGTGCATGTTGGGTGTGTGGGGTGTGCATGTTGGGTGTGTGGGGTGTACATGTTGGGTGTGTGGGTGTGCATGTTGGGTGTGTGGGTGTACATGTTGGGTGTGTGGGTGTGCATGTTCGGTGTGTGGGGTGTACATGTTGGGTGTGTGGGTGTACATGTTGGGTGTGTGGGGTGTGCATGTTGGGTGTGTGGGGTGTGTATGTTGGGTGTGTGGCACTCGGGGTTTTCCCAGGTACTCCAGTTAACTCCCACAGTTCAAAGACATGCAGTTAGGCTAAGTGGCGTCTCTGGATTGTTCATAGTTTATGACTGTGCGTGAGTCTTGTGTCTTATGCTACCTGGGACAGCCTCCAGCTCCTCCCACAACCCTGGCTAGGATATATCGTTAGAAGATCAATGGATTTACCATATTTGTGGTGGTTAAGCCATGAATGTCACCGTTGCATTTTTCGCAAGACATATAAAAGTGCACAAAATTATACTTTGCTCCAGTCAATTAAAAAAGGCAAAATAATTTATTTCTGATGAAGAACTGAATATCTTGTGTGTTTAGATGTTAGCTGAAGCTATTCCTCCGCATGATACTGTATGTCCTGTGGGAAGTATATACAAAAAAATCATTCAAAATAAAACTTCTGCCAAAGTCACATGTCTGAGGAAAATACTGAGGATCAGTGATAGTGTCAGAATGGAGAACATCTAAAGCACAAAAAAGGTTTGTGATGCTATGCTTTGATATGAACCAGGACATAACAAGGCCAGAGGGATCAATGAGCAATTCAAGGCTGTGAAACGTGTGCTGTGGTTAACAGAGTTCTGACGATTGCCTACAAAAGCCTGCAGGAGGTTAATAGGTACTCTAACAGCAGCAATTTTTGCGTTGTGTTGTCTTTTGAAACTAGGCTAAGGAGCTTATGTATGCTTCATTACTTTAGCTAAAGGGGCATGAATTTTACAGTGTAATATCGGCGTAACTGTTAAAATGTTCAAGCATGACCCTATTAAGCACATGTATAACTGAACTGATTACTGAGCGATAACTCTAGGCAAGGCCGATACCTACACCTGAAATAGCAGAAGTGATGTTAAATCTTGATTCTAGTTCTACTTTAAATATCAAAATAAGTGCATCGTGAAATCTTTTTTGCTGTTATTTTTCATAACTTAATATGATAATCGGAGAAATCAATGTATTAGTATATTAAAAAAAAGATAATACATAAAATAATACTGCCTCTTAAACTTTAATTCATACACTGTTATCTTAAAAGTCCTTAAGCAGCTGGTAGACCATAAACTGACTTAAGATCTTGGCAAATTTCCATTAGTGGCTGAAGAGGAGATTTATATTTTATATAGTTGACTTTACAGAGAAAAACCGCAGAACCTGAACGTATTCCAGAGGTCTCGAGGACAGAGAGCTTTAAAGAATGCCTCTGTGGGCCAGGTTTTATTTAGTAAACCAGGAGCTGAGGCCTGCCCTCTGCAGTTTGCAGTCACATGAGGTTCTCTCCCAAAAGCCAACCAGGAAAACAATGTTGTGTTTGCAAAGCGTGCCATTATTAAAGGAGACCAACACCTGCAACACAGAGAAGACCTACAAAGGCTGAGGACAACTGCACGTGACCCAACACGTGCAAATAACAAGGCCATGAAGGTTCTTATAACATTTTCTGAATTCCACCCAAGTTGTACTATGTACTGTGTAGTTTTACCAAAACATTGTTTTAAAATAGACCGCATGATACTGCGCAAAATTATTGTTAATTTATCAATATGTTAGTCTTAAGTTTGCTGTACATTAATTAGAAAAGGATATTTAAATTCCCCAAAGTAGTTCTCTCCTGCAAATAAGTGAACTGTTCCACTAATAATATACAATGAATTGCTGAATTGTTAAATTGGTCCCAGATTAAGAAGCAAAAATAAATTTTAATATTATCGGATTCATACACAGAATAATAATGCACTGATGTAGAGTATATTAGGTTTAAGGAATTTAACACTTATTATGCTTTAGAATTGGCGTCATATTCTTTTGAAGCCTTAATCGAGCATAAAATAACATTAGCAGAAACATTTTCAAAACATCATGAATTGTTTCTACCATGATCATATTTCCACATAATTTGGAAAGACCAAGTACACTTTCTTAAATGCCTTTCCATCTTTCAGCTGCTTTATATTACACTTCACATGTAAAACCCCTGAAAATCCCTCTACGTTTAATGTGAAACAAACTTATCTTTCCGTGCGACCTTCCGACTTCCCTCCACCTTCTCCATTTCCCCCATGCCTGCCCCTTCGCTTCCCGTCAGCCTTTGACAGTCGCATCCACTGTACCCCCTTTCGTCACAGGCCCGCGGCTCTCGGCTTTGTCTGGAAACTTGTTTGCTCCCGGTCACCATTAGGAAGGTCAGCTGCTTTCTAACTCTGTCAATCCAGCATAATCCTACTCTTGTACTCTCACTGCAGGTATCTTGCTGTGGTCTTCGTGACCAACAATCGTACGTATCCACGAATCTCACTGAGCCACCAGCCCTAGCGCCTCACCATTCCTGCCTCTCACAATGACGTTTATGTCACTTGGCATACGGCACATGTGCCATACCCACTTTACCGACAGGACCTTCTATTAAAATCATATCATGAATTTCCCTATTGGAAAAAGATTTTCAAACTCGTGTTTTCGGAAAAATGAGAATTTGGTTTTCCACTATAGATGCGCGTATCATGTGTTTTTTACCAAAGCAGGTGACATGATGGGCTAGAAAAAGAACGTGCGAAGTATTGGCTGAGCGACACTCCCTAGAAACTGTCCTAAAACATGAATCCTCTTATTTGCATCTTCTGTTTAAGTTTGGTCAGTATATACTGAATTCACTGTTCTAGGCTTCTGCTATGAACTGACACTATCCTGTCTTGTTGCAGTTATTGTTTAATTCACCAAACATTAGTCACTAAATGTGTCCAAATGAAAATGCATATGAATGGAATATTGAGAGAATTATACATTATATTATACAATATTTTGCATGCAATAATTATACACAAAATTGCAGTTCCAAATATCTTTGTACGTGAGGAGAAGGAGGAGTAAAAGCATTCAAAATAAACGCATTCAAATAAAAGCATTCAAGACTGGCAAAACGTTCGCATTCCTGTAATTAAAGAGCTTCACTATAATAACCCTCCGCAAAAATGATAGCTATGGGGTTTATATTTCTTTTTGCATGAATGAAAGGTTGTCTGGTAATCTCACTACCTAAAATCTCTTCAAGATCCACCATAAAGCTGTGAATGTTCAGTAGCCGTATTCCAGAGGCTGGAAGCAATGGCCCGACCTCACTGTAACTAACTCTACTATAATTAGCCCTCTTCTTTTTTAGAAGTCTTAACATGTTTTTTTCATAATCTCCCTCAATTAATCCAATTCAAAGGGCTTGCCAGCATCGCCAGGTGGTCCGACAAAGAGGACGAGGAGGAGGCGGAGTCTCCGCGGCCCTTTACGGCGGTGCACTCCGGGTGTTCATGCTGATGGCTTCCAACTGTTCTGCACGGGTTGAATAACAGCGGCCACTCATTGTTCTCGGCACAAATGGGAGAACAGACTGAGGGACATTGTTTCGGGATGAAGAAGAAAAAAAATTGCAAAAATCTGGACCCTGGACAAAGGAAGGAGCTATCAAATGGCATGATAAGTGACAGAGAAGCCACAGAGGTGCAGCCTCCCTTCACAAAATGAAAGTAGTTAGGGGAATAGTGTAGTGACACGATCAATGGCGAAGGAGGTTCCCACTAAATTAACTTCCCCTCAATGTACATTAAAGGTCCTTGAGAGGCAATTACTATGTATCCGTTTTTCTTGGAAATCAAGCCATTGTACTTTGTTTTCAAACCAACTGAAAACATTCAGCTGGATGTTTTCTGCTTATGTTTTCTTCCCATGATCGTGATCTGCGTCCTTAATTGAATAGAATTCGTCATCGATTATAGAAAGATCGTGGATATAAGAGCACCTAAATGGAATTGAGCATTTAACCAATTAAAATAAAAAAAAGGTTAATGTATAGATATATTCATTGAGAGATAAACATAAAAATGCAGCTAAACATTCACAAAAGGTTATTATATGCAAATGCATATGCTTTTGGTGGGCAGTGGTGGCTTGCTGGTTAGGGAAGCGCACTTGTAATTGAAAGATTGCAGGTTTAAATCCCTGACCAGCAAAACACCACTGAGGTACCTTGAGCAAGGTACCACCCCCAAGCACTGCTCCCCAGGTGCTGAATTAGCTGCCCCCTGCTATGTCACATATGGGTTAAAAAAACATTTTGTTGCTGCGGTGTGTCAACAATGACAATCGCTAAATTATAAACTCAAACAAATGATACTGGATGACTAACATCCATGCATATATCCAACAAATATCACTGTCATTTTTGAGGTCCAAAATTTAAATTATTTTATTCTAAAACAATCAACACTGGAATAATCAGTTTTGACAATAGGACTAGGCTATGAGTAATGCTATCTAACATTAAAAAGTTACATGTCAATACGTGTGTATAATGAATTGAAATTGTATATATTGCTAACTGCAACTGATACATTTTTGAATAGCATGCTGAATAGTATGAAAGGAAATACATAGATTTCACTTTCCAATAAATGTGGAGAAAATCTGAACAAATAAAGAACTCAGATGACCTCTACTGTGTCCCGAGGCAGACGCAGAATTTTCAGTCAGTTAAACCTCTGTTATTGGAATAGGGGGGAAACAGTCCGATAAACAGAGCAGGGCCGACGTCTTTCCTGAAAGCATGCTGGGGCGCAGCTGATCACCCGCATAAGCAGGCCAGCATATAGTATAATATCTGTTTGGCTGATCATGAAGCGATCAGCACCCCACTCTCACCTCTGTGCATCACGTTTCATCATATCGGGTGAGCAGCGTTAACGCAGTGGTGACGAGCTTTTCAGGGTTAAAATAATGTCAAACAAGAATATATTCATTTATGTTGTTCCCTTATTCCAAGGCTTAAAGGAAAACATTTCTTAGACTGGTATTGACTTGACAAACCCTTCTGATCGAGTATCACTTTTCATTCATTACATACGTGACTTCTCTCTGTTATTAACCATTTGTGTGATTGAATTTACTTGCATGTGATACATGAACAATAAACCGTTTCAGTTTTTACTTAATTAAAATTTATGTAAAAGTGGCAATATTCTGTAAACATTTAAGAGTCTTGTATTGCCTTTTTCATAAAATCCTGCATTCAGAAAAAAAGATGTGGCTTTTGATTTAAGCAAATAACATCACTGCATGACTAGGTAATGTGTAATTTACTGGCTCTACATGCAGATGATGTCATCGCTGCATGACCAGGTAATGTATGATTTAATGCCTCTACATGTATATGAGGTCACCCTTGCATGACTGAGTAATGTACGATTCGCTGGCTCTACATGCAGATGAGGTCATTTTTTTCAGTTTGGCCAGTGATAATTATCTAGAGATTCCATTTTTCAAAGGCGAACTTTAATTTATGTACTTCTTTTTACTGTACATATAGACATGCTATCTACATGAAAAAAATACATTATATAAGTTTCTGTTTTATAAATTCTTTATTAATATTTTTTAAACATTTGCTGGCAGGGTGTCTGGATGTTTTGTCTTCTGACAGGGGTCTCTATGTGACATCTTTGCTGCTCAAAGTTTAGTAATAACAGCTGGGCATGTGTGAGTTTTCAATCTCTTATTGATGGCAGAGAGACATCCAGTAACCACCACCTAATTGGATTATGTCAACTTCCCATTTCTCACTCAGATCAACTGGGGCCTCGACTCTCCTTCGCCAACCTGTGGGGAGCGACAGCCGGGGGTAAGACCTGGCCTCGTAATCCTGCCTTTCTTCCATTTACTTATCCTCTCCTCCATAAAGGTCTCTAAATCTTTTCTAATCCTATGAGCCAGAACTGCAGCATTTTAGCTGAGTTCTGCTATGACTTAACAATGTGACCATTCTATCCCCAAGAGAGCAACAGCTAAAAAGAAAGGCCTCTGGTTTTTTGCTTTTTCTTTCCAGATTCAGAAGTTGTGGTTGCGCGGTTTGCAAGCCTGCCACACCAAATTCAACGCTGATGCAGCATCTGCGGGTGGCCTGGACGTGAAAGTCCGCAGTGGCTCACACACACATTCCTGCTTGGAGCATGTTCAGCACCTTATCTTTCATTTCCACCTTATATGAAAGGGCATTCGCATTTACGGCGATGGTGTTTGTGTTTGTTGTGAAATCAACAACCGAAAACTAAACAAAGCATGGATTACACTGTAGGGTGGAGTTCAGTTTCTGGCCTAAAATATTTGCAAGTATTCTGATCTTTGTAAGTCAACCAAAATACCACTTCAATAAATAGAAATTATTGTAATGTACTATCCTGCACAATACCCTGAAATCGTAGTTATTATACAATTTATTTTGAAATGATCTTATTCGATTAAAGTCAGTGCTATCCTAGGTTTTCATCTTGGTCAGATTTTGGTTCATACACATCTTGCTGGACACTGTACAAATACATGTAACGCTAAAACATTAAAGGAGTTCTTGTGTGCAGCCGTAATTACCACAAACCCCAAATAACTCCAGTAATCAGATAGTATGACCAGCTTTGTTATAATCAGCGGTGAGGTCATCTGTTACACAAAATGAAAGCTCCACCCAAATAGATTTTGTCATGAATTGTCCTACTAATTAATTTTGTGTATATTTGGGTTTTTTAGGTTTATTAGGTATTTTAGTTTATAAAATACGGTCAGTTTATTATTTATAATTTCTTAGTCTAAGTCTAATGGGAGATTACTGCTGTACTGTTGATTATGGCAGTGAACCTGAATAAATACTTACTTCCTTAATAATAATAATAATAATAATAATAATAATAATAAAAACTGGTAATTATGTTCAGGAAAGATTAGTAGGTGACACACTACCGTTATGTTCACAGCAATTCATATAGCAATAAATATATGCATTAAAACTAACACTCATGGTTGGTTAAATAATATTTCTATGGTATTTTTAAGGAAAACCTAGTACAAAAATTCTGAGATTAAAAAGTGACTTTGAAGTTGTCATTGCTGTCTTGTAATGGAAATGTTGTATGTTGGACTGAAATGAGGCATAATGTGCCGGCATTTTTTATCAGAAGGCATCAAGATAAAACTGTCCTCCTTTTTCATTTTTTTCCCCAAATTGAATTGTTCCTTTAAACAGCCCCCTCAAACGCTGCTTTAAGAAGTTTTGCTGTATTTAAGACTTTTACCCATATCATTCCCAGAACCCTCAGCTCCCCAACACGCATGAACACGCAGGTGAGTCTTTGCCAAACACATGAAATCCAGAAACTTCTGAAGCCACCACATAATGAAATGCAATTCTGTCACGGATCTTTGTTAGGACAGATAAAGTATATTATCAAGCAGCTCCTTTTATTGAGGTTTAACTAATCCATTCTAACAAATTAAATTAAAGACAGTGCTGTAAGATGAGGAAAATGTATCACAGACGCACATATTGAAATCCAAACCATAGAATTGCTAATATATATTTTTAATTAGTTCGTTTAGCTTTGGTGTGGTGGTTCAGTAGACGGCACAGCTGCTTCACACTTCACCGTGTTTGGTCGGGGGCAGGCAGATATGACGCCTCTGCTTTTTGTGGGTTTATGTGGCATTTTAAGAGTTCTCTCTTTTCCTATTCAAGCCCAAAGAGTTGCGTTAACTGGCATCTTTAAATTGCCCTTAGTGCATGGCGTGTGTGTGACACTGTGCATGGTCCCTGCCATGGATGGACATCCCATTCAGGGTGTAACTCAGCCTTGCGCTGCCTGGGATATTAATGGATAGGTTATAATTGTTATTACTTTTTAAAACACTCTTTTGACATTTGTAATATTATTGCTGGTCATGTATTATGTTCAATTGTACGGTAGCAATAAATTATAGGTGTAAAAACTGATAATAAAACATCATTATTAAAGAATTAAACATGAAATATAACAATTATGTTTAAATCTGAATGTGGCCATTTTAACTTCCCACTGTCATAAAACTACAACATTTCCATGGAAATCTATATAACACACCAGGCAAAACAGACCTGTTTTAGCATTATCCCTCTTTGGCTTGAGTAATAAACGTCCCCAGATGAGGGTCCTTTTGATAAAAGGAACATGGATTTTCTGCGACAAGAAATAAGTTCTTTAGCGGATGGGTGCAATGCTGCGGTGGATGCGGGCCTGGCATGTCTGTGCGTTTGTCTGTTTTTCCAGCAGCAGTGTCTTTGAGGTAACTGTCCTATAGGAAACTGCTATTTTTGGAGATGCTGCTTTCTAAACAAATGCATCCATATAATACAGTATGTGTATTCTTATGTCATCATAATATTTGTTATAACTTGTCTTTGCAATACTAAACCTCTTGTTTTGTATTAAACGTAAAATAACTTTGCCATGACGTTACATTGACAGAAAATTTTGCAGAGAACTGGGACCATCTACAGGAAGTTTTAAAACACACACACACGCACACACACATGCACACGGAGTGTGCGGCTGTTAAAGTCTCCCGGTGGATTTGAGGGAGGGTTTGGGTTTTTGCTCTAGTTTACTTTAACCTCTACATTAACCTCTCATTTAAACAACCTCAAAACATTCCTGCATTGAAATACATGGAATACAAATTACAGAATTGTCTTTCATCATCTATGTACAGTGTATATTTTATTTCAAAGTGTCTAGCTAGTGTAAAGTAGAACATACATTATTTTATATTAAGTGTAATGTAAATTCTATATAATTAATATTAATTTCAATTTGTTTTTATTTGTTTTATTGAGAAAAAAAAACATTTTATTTCCTTTGCACTCAAACATAAAGAACTGCAGTTATCCAATTGCTACTTGTCATGCTTGGTAAAGCATCAACATTTGAGCTGTTATGAATAGTGATACTATCCATTGCCGTGGGGAAATTGGGTAGCTTTCACATATCCCACCTGGCTCCCCGTGAGAGGCACAGACACACACGAATATCCAGGTGACTACAAGTTTTGGGGCACCTTGGGTCAGCCGGCACCCAGCTCCCCCGGAGCAGTCAGGGTTAAGGGCCTCGTTCCAAAGGCCTAACGCCGACCACAGGATGTAAACCCACAATCCTCTGGACAAAGGCACGGTGCCCAGCATGAATTAAACACAGCAACAGAAATAAAAAAAGAACTTAATGCATCCTGAGAAATAGGATACAATAAGACTGTATTGCTAACTCTCTAATCTGTATTCTTATTTATAAGCCACTTATCTTTATATTGTGGAAAATATATAATTTATATACTCTTTACCTGATCTTTAACTGGAAATATACAGCAAGTGGAAAGTTTTTTTTCTTATGCTTCTTGAGCGTATGGGAGTAAAGAGTCAAATACTGTATAGTATCCACAATAATTCAAAAAAGCGCTTAAACACTGATACAGATTTTTTATGTTTTTCATAGCTCTGATTTCAGGGTTTATATAAATTTCTTTAAATATACCTCCAGATAATTAACCATTGATAAATTAATGACTTTTTTACCAGGTCACATGTAGCAACATGCAGTTTGTGGAACAAAATGTACTATTGTATTATAGTGTATAATGATATGCTGATTCGCTGAAGATTGTAATTCAGTAGAACCATGCAGCCCTGCCCAGGATAAGTGATTGGAAGATTACTGAAAAAAATGCTCTAGATTTCAGCAATTGAATTTTGACCCCCCAGTGCAGTTTTTGGTTAGTTTCTTAATGAAAATTAAAATGAGTTTTTGTTTTGTTTTCTCATCAACGGGTGAAACATGGTAACTTTTGGAATGTGACCTTTTGTTGTTTTGTTGTCCTCTAAAAGGACACAGAACCTGAACACTTCTATAAACCTTCCTTGTCAATAAGTGAAATGCAATTCTATGCACGTAAACTTAATACAACGCAATTCCTGATAAACTTCGTTTTCTGCAACTACAAAGACATAAGACCCAGTTGAGGGGCTATTTAAACAAGCACACCTGGGCAAATCTCCATTATCTGACCTCCGCTCAGGTGTGACTAACCCTAACCCCCGCACATTTCACACAGGTGGCTTAACATGACCAGACCTACACAAGGATACTCATGTGTAAATCTAAAAAGACATCATTGTTTTGCTGACTCCTAGATTTACATTTTATTTTATAAATTTCCCATTCGAGCATAGAAAGATAATGCAAAGTAATGCCTCACCAATGCTTTTAGTCATATCTGGTCTTGGGTTATGCAATACCAAAGACACACATCAGCCTTGTTCAGTGGAACAGAAAACTCCCTCATCCTCCGAAATCTTCCGGCCAATGTGCATTTCTTTTACATCACACTGCCCAGTCCCTCTCATCAGTCATTTTTAATGGCAGCTCCATACGTGTTAAATGTGCCACTCAGTCACTCTACAGTGTACAGATCTTCATAAATTATTTCTGACGAGTAGAAAAACAGAAGTCCGTATGTGAATGGAAATTGCTCAGTGTTTGCAAATGTGGTATTATTTTAAGAGAAGCTAAGTAAAGACAGTAATTCAAGTGGTCGAAAACTATGTAACAAATTAAAGACCACTGAAAGCCGTACTCTTAGTTTGATCATTAAGGGTTATACTGGCAAAAATAAACACTGCACAGAAAACGTCATGATTAGACCTTTGAAGAACTATATAAAGTAACACAAAAATATGGCCTGTGTTCATGATAGAGGAGGAAGTAGGTTATTGCTTTTTACTATATAGACTTTAACATAACCAACTATTGGTCCAGGATTTAAGAAGATTTATTTTATATATGGAACTCAAGACACCTCTTTCATTCTGTTATTATAAAGAATATTATTTAATCAATTGTATTTTCATCCAAAGCTTTCTTAAGGTTCAGTATCAGGACAGTCTATTAAATATTTCATCTTTCGGATCTTACACATGGCTGTTGAAATGTACCTATTCACAATTACCCAAGATTAACGGTAGTTCTTGAGTGTTTTACATATACAAAAGAACGACCTTGTAAAATGGTTCATTTGTAGCAATGAATAACCTAAAACATGGCTTGAAAATCCTGAATATCATGCTTTCTGCAAGTTTTTTATCCCACTTTAACTGTGCACACCATACAAGGTTAATACTTTTGACCTGAAAGAAGCCTACTTGAAATTATAAGGCATTTCTGCCTTTTAACAGAAGCCTCGAAACCCCCTTTGTTGGCTCTGAAAAGAGAACACTGACGCTGAAAGCTGAGAAAGAATGTAAATAATTTTAAATGACAAGTGGCTGTTCTGTTTAAGTACTTAGCCGAATTGTGGTCCTGAAAAGTATCAGGACAAGTGAATGAATGGTGAAAATTCAACTCTTAGAGTTCATGTCTTCTCTGTTTGAAAGTAATGAACTCTCTTTAATACATGTTTGAGCATGCGATTAGCTGACTTGTTTCAAATGAACCTTGGCTTAAAGGCATTCACCAACTATTTTTCTTTGTTCCAAGCATTTATTAGTATTAATTTCCTTATTATCAAAGTACGGTTGTGTCGAGAAAGCAGCAAACACCTGTCGTATGTCTGCAGATTATGTATAAAATTCTAAGAAGTTGTAGAACTTGGTAAATAGAAAAAAAAAGAATATGTATTAAATCTGCCCGTTTCAGAGTAGTTACAATTTTATCAGCAGCAGAAAAAAAGGAAAGACCAATTATCCCTCTTTGTTTTGATAAGGAATCTCTTCCTCTCTTCTGGACCCTCCCTTAGTAATTAGTGCAAAGTGAACCATATTAAACAGCTTCAAGGGAAACATAAAATGCATAGAAATGTTTGTCAGATCCAGTGGAAATGTATACATCTATGGAGGTTTCCTGTTCTTTTAGAAAGATGTAGTAATGATAGCTTCTTTACTGTGGATTTCCCACCCCTTTCTTGAGCTGCGTGGAAACACAGCGCATAATAGGTCAAGTTACTTTATGATGCAGATCAAACATTAAGATTTAATGCTTTAAACAGTGCCCCCTTTGGATGTCACTGTTTAAAGCATTACAGTTTAAGTACTTCCATTTGTTGCTTGAGTTGTACTGACAGCCTTTGTAGGCTACTGTACACCTTTTAAACCTGCCACGGTCTTTGACAACAGTTTGACTTCTCCTTCAGATCACTAAATTTGATAATACTAAGGGCCGCTACAGTTTGCTTTTTAAAAGTCATCCTTATCTGTCTTGCTTACACTCAGAATACAGCACTGACAGATACACAGGTGAAGGTGACAGCAGTTTTATCTCTAGGAAGCTCGTAGTTTTAATTCAATAATAAAACATATGTGTGTTTTTAAACAGAAGACTAAACATTAATTTAAACAGTTAATGAACACAGTCGAAAGTTTTTTTTTTTTTTTTTTTTTTTTTAAGATGTGGGCGCCAACCCTTTAGGGGGCGCTAAATGATTTATAATATGCAAAGCTTTGATACTTGGTGTTTGGCCACTTCCAAACAATTTTAGAATAAGAATACTTGACCACTGGACTATATTCTTCCATCTTTTACTCAAAATTTAAATGCCAAGAATACAAGGAAGGAACATATTTGTGTTTCACTTTGCATTGTTTGCATTTGAGATAAATTTAGAAAGAATTGAAAAAATAAACAATTATAAACCTGTTTGCCTATATGAAAATACATTAGATTTACATTAATGTTTGAAACCATTTCTGATATTATGTCTCCTTATCAACCACACCTACCAGTGTATCACGTGATATAAATACCTTTTTTGTGTAAAATGTAAAACAGAAACTGAAAATTGTACCTAAAACACTGAACCAATTCAACGTAATCAGTACAAAAAAAAGAAATGCCAGTGGTCACTGGTGACAAGGTCCTGTGCCGACAGCTGTAGCCGCCTCATTCACTGTAAACACTTTCAATTATGGTAAAAATGTGCTTTCATCCACTGGCATATCCACTGCATACTGGCCTCACTCAGGAAGACAGTCAGACACCTTTCCTCATTTATTTAGAGACAAAACCTCCTTCCATTTGGTCACTTTCAGTGCAGGCAATGCTTTCATCTTGCAGATAGAGTTCAAAAGATAGAAGCAACCCATTGGGACTCCTATCCATTGCTGGGAACGCACAAAGGGCATAGGTTTGGTTTCAAACCTGGACCAAATCAGCGCCAAACTCCCCTCCCTGTAACACACATGGTGCTACCACTATATTGGTAGGGAAATGTCCCTCCCACTCATACCCAAATCTATGCCTTTGCAGCACAAGAACGCACACAGTCATATACTACATGCAACTTACAGATGCTAGTTCACCTGCCTGCATGTCTTTGGACAATGCGCTAAATGAAGAAAACACAAAGACATACTTAAGCTTTACATATGATATTTGAGGAGTTACAAGCATGTGTACACTACTGTTCGGCAGACGTTTGGAAGCATTAAACGGAAATATAAACTACTGCACATCAATTGGAAGAGAATGTGTTGAATGGGAAGCAGGAATAAGTGGTAAAACTGAGGGTTAAGAAAAGCAGATATCTTTGCAAAACATATTGCATGTGCTGGCAGTAAAAACTGAGAAGCGCAATGACCAGTGTGCCAGGATACGAACAGAATTCCTGTCACTCCCTGTAATTTGACAGTTGGTTTACAACCCATTATCGTAAATTCACTTAGAGGGTCTTTTTAATGAACAGTTTATGATCCACAAACCTGAAGCAAGCAGCTCTGGGGCCAGTTCAAGTAAGTGCAGCTTGATGTGTCACAGGGCAAAATGTATAAATACATATATTAGAAATTTCTAACAGCGATCATCATTTTCATGCAAACGCAACCCCAGCAAGTCTCTGCAGAACTCTACAAAAAAATAACAGTTCAAATTTATGTTTTATTCAATTGACAGTTTAATAATTTTCTTGCTAAATCTGTGAAATTTTGTACTAGAATAACATAAATATAAGTATCACGTTTATACATGTTTGTAGAATTATGTTTTATAGGCTGACAGGCGTTAGGGTAGCATCATGGAATTGTGGTTTGCGCAGGCAGTCCAAAGACATTCAGTTAGACTGCTAGAAATATCCTTTAATTGCCTTATATATATGATGGAGTGCGTATGAGACTGTAGCCTGTGATGGACTGGCATTCTATCCTAGGGCTACCCCAGCCTTGTCCCTGATGCTGCTTGAGACAGGCTGTAGGGCCCCTGATCTCTGACCAGGATATGCAGCTGGAAAGCAAATGCATGTTAGGCATTGCAGACCTTCCTAATGTTTTCCTGTTGAGCTTGTAGGTATGATTCCAAGTGTTAAATGATTAATAAAATACTGTCTTATATGAATGCTATTTTTAAAATAAAATTTTATAAACTATAATGATAGAAAATGAAGTAATCAAGACACTTTTTTTCTTTTCTACCAAGATATTAGTTTTAAAAATGGTTTGCTGCAATTCCTAAATTGTTACAAGCAATCTTACCATCATGCTAGTCCCAATGTGTCAACATACTGTATAATTATTATTCTAACTAAAGAAATTCCTCATGACACCTGCCAGAAAGGGCGTTTCTAACAGCAATAGCCACATCACCGGGAATCCATCCAAGTCAAATATTGTTTTCCCTGTATTTCAAAGGGCTACTTTACGGACATTTTCTGCCGTTTCGCAGTGCCTCGTTAGACACACCGTAATGTTTGTGACACTGGAAAATGATCGGCTCCCCATTTACGCCGAAAACGAGATATCAAACGCAGCTCTCAGATGAGAACTCACAACAATGGTTTGTAGGACTATATCGCAGGCTCTGGATCGTGTTATCTGTGGAACCTTTGAAGGGGTGATATATTTTGTGCCACATTAGGACCTTGAATTGCAGTTCAAAGGGGATGACATAAGTCATTGTGACCAGACTACAAAGATAAATGACCATCATGAACGTTAGAGAAATAATTTGTTTTAAGATCCTGATTAAACTTTTATTTATCTGCTTCCAGTGGGAGAAGGTGTTCAACCAGGATTCTGTTTTTGTTGGTCGGCTTGTCTACTGGGAAGTTTTCCTTCAGCTTGCCATGAAACCCATCATTTTGGTTAGGCATAGTTTCTACTATGAATAGCGTAAAAATCACATGCTTAAAATTTTCTTCAACATAGTTTCATATCAGCAGGCGTTACTGTGCTAGCATAACATATGGGAGTTTAATTATAAGTGAAACAGAAATGCCTGTTATGTCCCACACACATTTCAAAGTCTCTTATGTGTTTTTTACTGAAGTATGAGCTAACAAAAACTATGTACTCTGAAAAATGTATCAATAAAACTTTACTTTTCCATCCCTTATGAAAATTAACCATGGTTTTACTATGATTAAATAACCATGGTTTACAATGGTTTTCCGTTTTTCATGGTTTTTTGGGTAACTATGGAAACCATGACTATGGTTTTGTCATGGTTTCACTGCAGTTAAACCCTAGTATATTTTTAAAACCATAGTATCACCACAGTTACCATGAATTGCTGTGGATAAACCATGGTAGTACTATGGGTAGTACCAAAGTACCATAAGGTAACATAGTAAAATGATGGTTACTGCATAAAAACCATAGAAAACCATGGTGAATTTTCACTTGGCAAAATACAATATTGCAGCCTTTGACCAAACCAGTGGTGTCTGTATGGTGTAAAAAAATACATTTAAAATACATCAATTTTAAGATAAATGTACTTCTCAGCTTGTTTATTTAACAAGGTCCTGAAATCTGTTGTTTGTTTGTTTATTTATCCTATCACATATAATCTTATCTTCCCAGCACTTTTCTGGTGAGGGTCATAGTGGCAGCATGTTGAACAGTGGCCTGTACTATGAAGTGGGGTTACTGGCTTATCGGGGTAAGTTGTCGGATTTAAGGTAGTCTGGGCAAAATGTAAATAAACAAATATGAAGTCCATTTAAACTGTGGTACCTTAAATAAACCCTAACCAAGTTACCCCGATAAGCCAGTAACCCCGTTTCGTAGTACACTGTAAACTCGGATAATTTGGCCGTACTTAAACCATTTTCATCAAGTGAATGCCTCAAATGATTTACGCTTTGCGCCAGATCATCAAAATAGTTACTGTCAAAGTAGAAAAAAAATAATTTCTCCAAGTACAGTCAACTTAAATGTACAATGGTCAGAATTTAACAATTTTTGTTATATACACTTAAATGTTTTAAGTAATCAGCAATAGAAATGAAATTTGGAGGCAACTTAAAATACAAGTACAATAGTCAGAATTCAATATTAATAAGTCAAATACACTTAAATTCCTAGTTTTATTAAAATATGAATATATTAAAATTTAAATATTTGGGATAAGAAAATCCCAAATAAATTCTTTTGTCAATGACCACACAATGCAGTACTTTTCATTTATTTTATTGACACACAACAAACCAACAAATATATCATTGCATATACAATGATGCTCTGTGTGAAATTACCAGATGAAAATTCAAATTAACAGTGATTAATGGGTTTTTGCCAACAGTTACATTATTATGTCCTTACTTTTTTCTGCAGATATTACTTTACTATAGTACATTTTATGATGCAGCAAATAGAACATGTGTATTGAAATATGAAACGATTTCAATCCAAATACAGTCAGAGCACAGTTTTTTTAATTGTTTGCTCTGTGAACAATTTTCAAGTTTGAGAAAAAAAACACTGACCATGCAGTAGCAGCGTATACTGCAAGTGGAAAAGAAAAAAATTGTATGCTTTGTGCGCCACACAACAAAGCAGGCATTAAGAACATCAGCCTTAGGAACAACTATGCAGTGAGGATTAGAGTTGGTAAGAAAAAAATGTGCAACGTTTCTAAAATGTTCCCTCTGTATAATAATAATGACAATAAAAAAACAATACTAGACACATCTAGCACAGGAAGAATCAGATACAAAATGAGCAACTGCAAGACTATTTGCTCTAGTCAGTGCAAAGTAATCGTGCAACAATCCAGACACTGACTTGAAGCTGTGCTCTAAGCATACGTGTAAATATGTTACCCTGCAAGCTCATTCTTCAGCTTCTGAACCTTTGGGGGTAGCTCACTTCCACCTAAATTTAGCATTACCTGCTGAATGGAGGTAAAAGTGTTTTTCCAGCACTTCGGGTACTGCAGGTGAAGTGCGTAGGTAAAGCCAAACAAGAGGCGCATCGCTTGAGGTAGGTTGGCGAGTGCTTCCATTGCAGGGTTGCCCTCTAGGATGATGCCCGCTCTTGAGGGGTTGGGTTGTGGCAATGCTGGACTTGCAGCTCTGTTGTGCTCATAGCAGAGGATTCCCACTGGGATGTCCACGGAGTCTCCCTCACTAAGACTCTACATAGCGCAAGAAACAAGACAAAAAGAGGATGTTCAGGTTAACAGCAATTTGTCTACAATCATCTGTATAGAATTATTTAATATTATGATTTTTAAATATGGTTTTATTTTCGGTACTGTAAACAGGCTGCTAGAGCCATTCTGTGTGTGTTCATGTATAGGGTGTATAGCTGTCTTCCATGTTGATATGTCAGGTGCTACAGAGTAGAGCAAGCTGAATAGAGTTTAGTGCTGATCTGCATTTTGCAGGTATATTGGCAATAACCCAATACACTGCACACATTTTGTGTTTCTGCTTTGATGTTCCCAAAGGATTGGCTACTTCAAAGTGATCTAGATAAAGAATCAGTGCAACTGTGGAGTG
This sequence comes from Mormyrus hasselquistii, assembly GCA_026779605.1. Lineage (NCBI taxonomy): Eukaryota > Metazoa > Chordata > Actinopteri > Osteoglossiformes > Mormyridae > Mormyrus > Mormyrus hasselquistii. The sequence goes on from JAODKE010000125.1 coordinate 12,686,481, forward strand.
ATCCATTGAAAGAAGGCGATTTTCCTTAAAGTCCTCTCCATAGGCAAATGAACTATATTCATGTGGAACATGCAACTTTTCTAAAATGTCGCTTTTGTTTAACAGTTTCTGTAGCATGTGTTGCTTGTGAACATATACTACTGCTTTTGTGCCTTTTTCAACAACATATTCTATAGGCATCACCAGGGGGGAATTATTCCTCACATAGGCTGCCCTCCTTTTTACAGCTCCTGGAGATCCACGTTTGCCACACAATGACGTCATCACATTACTTTCTGAAACAGCACAGATTATCTCTTATATAACTACTTCATCCGCATTTGGATAATATTTCTTAAGTACTGACTTGACATTACTGTACAGTAATGGTTGTGACAGGTCATGTATTTGGCAAAGTTGTTGTATTACTTCTTGTACAGCACTCTCTGGGATATGCAGAATAGTTTGCATTTTCGATAACAGAGATGCTAGATTATGTTCAAGCCACCACAAAGATCATTGCCGGCGTCTCTTCCATGACCTCTACGTTCTTCTGTGTTAGAAGTTGACAGTTGTTCTAGTTCACCTTGACTTTCTTGGGCCACTTTATCACAAGCATCATTGGTTATACTGGCAATTATTTCAGACTTGAAATTCTTCCAAGTATTCCCTCTATGTGTTTGCGTACCTTGAAAGTAGAGCATGCACTACATTGAAATTTACAATCTTTATAAGGACAATCATCTTTGTGATTTATTTTTATGCGGGTATTCCGTAGATGAGCAAAGTACTCCATTTCAGTGCAGGGTTCAAGAAATCCACATGACAAACAGCGAAACTTAATTTGAGCATCCACAGTTTGCGGTTGATCGGCGCTTCTGGTGTGGAAGCGGGATGAATGGCTATGGAGTGCATTGAGAGACTTGAATGTATGTAAACATTCCTGATGCAAGCAAGGAAAGGGCTCAGTTCCTGCACAACTTCCATGTTTTAGCCTGCAATGTTTAAAAAGCTGTGCTCTTTTATCGCAGATGGCGAAGCAGTACTTGCATTTCCAAAGCATTTTAACGTGGCTTTAAACAAAACTAGTAGTGCAAAAAAATAAAAATTGGCAAATGCTAAAAGTGGGCTGTTAAGGCTTTTTCAAACCTACATTGAAATTATTTGAATTCTACATTACTTTTGCAAAACTGTATGTAGAGTACACACAAGCAGAGAGCTACTCTAAACACAGAAAAACTGAAAAATCAGAATGCTGCAATTATCAAACGCTCACTATTCACTTAAGACAACCTCACATTTACGTATACATTCAAATGCATGTTTCAAACTACAAACATTCCAACAGTTTCTAATTACGTAGTAGTATTTGAATAGAGAAAACAACTCACTTTGATCAAGCAGAAAATGGCATCCTCTTTACTGCAAGCAAAATTCCTTTAAATTGGTCCAAACTTGAGAAAAACAGACAAATGTTGGCAGAAAATGTACTGTCCAAGGAGCATGCAAAGTGCAAATACCTTAAATTGCTCTGTAAAATAAGAAAATGGCACAATTTTCTCTGTATTCTCCAATGGACAAGCACAGACTTGCCTTGAGTTTTCAGCCAATCACAGCAGGCAGCACTGTGGCCAGAGGTAAAACTTGATAGTTTAAGTTAGTTAAACTTATAAAAATTAGTACACCCAATGACTGTCTCAAACACGCTTTATATACTAATACTGTTTAAGTAATGCAGCAAAACTAATTCTTTATGATGATATTTACTCAAACTGTTTGCATAGAAAGAACTTTCAGGTTAACAGTGTACAGGCCACAGGTCAGACCGGACCTTTGTTTCCATAGCCACAGACTCTAGCTTGTTCTGGGGGATCGCTGCTCATTACCAAGCCAGCCCCCTTGAGAGCTGTGCCCAGTGGCATCTTTATAAGACACTCAAGTCACATCAGTTTACCCGTCTCAAGCTGATGGAGCAACAACTTTACACAGCCTCAGATTTTGAGGTGATGAATCTCATCCATGACTTTCAGCCCCATAGTGACTTCAACTGCAGTGGCTGACTCTGATTCCTGAGAACTTTCCAACACTGCCTCCTAATCAGAGAGCATATCCACTGGATTATTGACTTCATCAAAGGGCTCTATTTTGATGATCTAGCGCAAAGTGTATCTAGCGTAAAATGCAGTGCGACTAACATTTATGGGCGTGTCTAAATTCATTTAGGTATTTTGACGCAAGAAAGGCGCAAAAACTCTCTTAATGGTGCATTTGCCCGGCAAACCAGATCACTGTTGGCCCGAGAAAACGAATGTATTGTGCGCAAGGTGACATCTTCTACGGGAGCACCACTGTTACACCTGAGCCTCTCGAGGTGAAGTAGGCATGGGGTGAGGTAGCAGCAAGTGTGTCCAGATCATTTCAGCACTGTGCTGAAAGGGATTTAATGTCAGAAAATGGAAAAAACAGAAGCTCGCTGCTGAACGAGCACAGCGGCTGGGAACGGGGACTTAATTATGCTTGTTTTTTATTTTTTTTGTTTTTTTTTTGTTTTTTTTTTTTTTAATTTTGGGTCTGCAGTTCGCAAAATATACATGCAAATATGCAATATTTCTTCAGACAAAACACAACCTACCATTAAGGTGTTTTAAAATGGGTCTGCAGTTCGCAAAATATACATAAAGGTGCAATATTTCTTCAGACAAAACACAACCTACCACTAAGGTGTTTTAAAATGATCAAATAAAAGGCAATCGGGTTGCTATTTTTCTACATCTCACAATTAAGATTCCTTACCTGGCTACAGATGATCAGCTCTCCTGCCATGCAATTGATCATTTCTTGCCCGTGGAGCTGCATATATATATGTACACTCCTTTGTTGGTATTGGCAGTTGCAAGTCAGCATATCACGCCTTCTAAAGTCCTCATTTATGTTGTAATGTGTCCTTATTTATGTCCACCAGACATCCATCACACATGGCAATGTTACGCAACATACAACATGCCTAAAAGAATGCCGCTGAGGGCTTTACATTATGGTACATGCTTAATTCTGATAATTAACTCGAATGTTTTTTTATGATATGCTTTTTACTTTACTTAATATATGTGTTTTATCGTATGGTATTTCATTTAACAGTATGGTTACGTGAAAGGACCAGTTGTACTCTATAATAAAACGCATATAAGTAAAATAAAAAAACATTATTGCACTTTGAGCACTTACCTGTGTCCGTAATGAGCGTCGTGAACACGCACGTTTCTAAAACGCGCCACTTAAATACTGTTTAATAATGCGCTACTTACTTTAGACGTGGTTTTTGTTGGTCAAAAGCACAATGTTATTTCGCTGCCTTAAAACAGCAACACGCTACAATTGCCCAGCCACGCCTCATTTAAAATACACCACTCCTACAAGCGTAAAGCGGGTGCACAATCATTTGATATTTTGACCATGTGCAAGATTGGCGTGAAAATAAGTAATGCGCTGGTACAAAACTAATAAAACCACTTTGTGTCGTGCTTTGCATCGGTGTAAAATAGGCCAACAATGTCTCCACCTTTGCTCAGCATGTGGGACAATTGTTTTTTTTTATTATTTAAATTCATCTCACACAGAAGCTTCAGGCAGATGTTCACTGAACACCTTGACTTGTTTGATTCATTCTGGTCTATTGGCAGGACCTTTTCAAGCACCTCAACCACTGTCTCTCAGAAAACTGGGTGTTCTGAATTAGTGTTTGCTGCATACACACAAGCAGCAGCCAATTTGCTGTAGCATATAGGCAACCTGTTGCACTACAGCCCCCAGTGTGAGACTTTTGAGTATCTTTACACCCAGCTGAGATATTTCACAATGGGGAAAATAAGAGCGATTCTACCACAGATCAAGAGGCCTGGATCCAGAGCACAGAGAGGTAAGATTGACTATATATGGCTGATACCTTTCTATCTCTATCTCCCACACTGTATCAGGCTCCTTCCCCATCAGTGAGGCAATATTCCAAATCTCAAAGCCAAAGAAGTTTAATCCGTCTGCGGCCTTCCTTCTCATGCTTGCCACCCAAATGGCACATGACCTCCACCTTTTATCTTGCAGGTGTTGATCCCACGAGGGCTGAGACTGGCTGGCTGATGTGGGTGGCCTGGCCACCAGGAACTAGCCGGCAAACACCACCCCCAAGCTTGATTCCAGGGGTGGGTCTCAGGATCCTTATTCAGAGCAGGGTATGCTGGTTCTTCTTGGTGTCTTTCATGGGAGATCTGTTTTTTGTTTTTTTGTTTTGTTTTTTTCTTTTTTTGTTTGAGAATCAGAATCCTTTTTATTAGCCAAGTATGTTTCCATACAAGGAATTTGCCTTTGTGGTGTTTTTATAAACATTACAACAAGCATACAAGGTATGTACAGAAAAGTAATAAACACTAGATTGGCAATTGGGTAATGTGATAATTATATGGTAGATCCTAGTTTGTTGTTAGTATGTTAGATCCTAGTTTGTTGTTGGTATGTTAGTATGTTAGATCCTAGTTTGTTGTTAGTATGTTAGATCCTAGTTTTTTGTTAGTATGTTAGATCCTAGTTTGTTGTTAGTATGTTAGATCCTAGTTTTTTGTTAGTATGTTAGATCCTATTTTGTTGTTGGTATGTTAGTATGTTAGATCCTAGTTTGTTGTTAGTATGTTAGTATGTTAGATCCTAGTTTGTTGTTGGTATGTTAGTATGTTAGATCCTAGTTTGTTTTTAGTATGTTAGATCCTATTTTGTTGTTGGTATGTTAGTATGTTAGATCCTAGTTTGTTGTTGGTATGCTAGTATGTTAGATCCTAGTTTGTTGTTAGTATGTTAGATCCTATTTTGTTGTTGGTATGTTAGTATATTAGATCCTAGTTTGTTGTTGGTATGTTAGTATGTTAGATCCTAGTTTGCCTGGCGTCTTCCCACAAACCCTACCAGAAACCCTACCAACTCCAGACAACTTAGCACTATGGATAGTCAAACATACAAACTTTCCCAATACAATAAGGCAGTTTTCCCCAATCTGGTCCTTGGGGACCCACAGAAAATGCTCATTTTGCTCCCTAGGAGCGAGGAGGGAGCATTGTCTGGCAGGGAGCTTGGAAGGAGCAAAAGCATGGACCAAGTGTGGGTCCCCGAGGACCGGCTTGGGAAACACTGCAGCAAGGCCTGGATCCCCAGAGGGATGTTGGTTTAGCCAGGGCCCTAATTCATTAGGTGCTATATCACTTTCTGAAAACTGGCTCCACTAAATATCTCGTAATTTTAATCCAAAGTCTTGTGCACTGCAGTATTTGTGAAAAATGTTTTCTTTATCCAGTAAAACTTCTGCCATTGAGCAAAAGTTATCTTTCTGTTGTTTACAATGCAATCAGCAGTTGGAACAGACAATGCCGTGTTCAAGAATTCAGTCGAGACCGAACAAACGAACATTTTGCAAAGGTATAAAGTTATGGATGAAAAATCTAAAGTAAATTTTAAACAAAGGCAGTGACAACTGATATTTATGGCTTACATTCGAGAGCCTTAGATCAATGGCCCTTCGACATTAAATGAAATATTAAATGGACATTAAACAATTTCTTAAATTGACATTTGTGCCACTTTGTATAAACAACATTACTTCTGCTCACTATGCCCTGATAATGTCATCGTTTAACATATATGATGCTGTAAAAAACAAAACATCAAGAATTTGATTATCATAATAAGCCCAACTTATTGTTTTTTTCCAGCCAAAAGCAGGTATGTTCTTATTGATTACTGGTGATATGCCGAAGAAGGATGTTACATCTGATCTGAAGTTAGCTCTGGTAATCAGATCAGTTTCACAATCCTATTTCGACAGAGACATCATTATTCGTAGCAGGCTTTCCATACTTTAAAAACTGGAGTACTTACAGAAATAGTCTTTTTTATATGACCCCCCCACCCAGTTCAGAATTCCTAGTGGGTTTTAAGAATAAGCATAGATCAAATATAATAATCTTTAATATGCTACAAGAAATCAATACCATTATATACTCCAAACAACAAAAGTGTCATGCTCCGCTCATCCGCTCCTTCCGTGTGTCACGCCCCCTCATCTACCTCGTGTGGATTCCCTGTGTTTACCAGCTGTTTCTCGTTGCTGTCATTAATCCAGTGTATTTAAGTCTGTGTTAGGTATGTTTTCCCAAGTCTGGTCATTAACGTTGCTGTGTTTTGGAGTGTGTTACCCTGCAATAAATACCATTTATTCGTATCCACAGCTCCCTTCCCTGCTTCCTTGTTCCCGACGTGACAAAAAGCATGCACTCTGAATTATTAAATTATATTTTTAAATGCTCAAAATAAAGATTTATTTTCCACTTTAAAACACTATTATTAGAAATCAAGTACTATACCAAACTTATAAAACATTAAAAACATACCCACCGACCATGGTGAAGTTACAGAGTGCGTTTTTCCAGTGATGTTATGTAACCTTAAAGTATAATTTATGTGCTACATATACAAGTGAATCTGCCAGTATTCATGTAATGATCATACATTCGGATATATTTACACAGATTCAGGCTAACTACCAAATCATGTGTGATTTACAACCACATCTCTTTGCTTTGTCAGATCAGAAGATTAACTGAACCCTAGAAATACCAAGTTTTTATTAATATCACATGACATCTTAAAATATCAGTTTCGTACCACACTGTGCCAAAAATCTCCTTCAAATTATCCCCATGTTTGGCAAACCCTGTGAACACCTGTTTATTGTGTATTATGGCAAGATTAAAATATGCTTTGAATTTTGCACATTTAGCCATACAAGCAGACACTACACTATAAGTTGAATGCAGAGTGTGGGTCTCTAGGGTATATTCCTAACAAAAGTACTGTAAAAGGTTACCAATGGCCTCACTATGGCCCTACAGACAAAAAAGATTTTATGTTATTGATTCAGGTGCGATACATGACTTATATGCTAAGCTGATGAAACAGAGAACATTCCATGGAAAGAGCTTCAGTTATTCCTCCAGAGCACAGGAGCAGGAATGAATGACTTTACCGAGTTGAAGTGTGCTGTCGCAGTTCCACTTTGCAACCAATGTGTTTGTACGTGTGACAGAGTGATCGAGAGATACAGGAAGAAAAAAACCTGTCATATGGCACCAGGTCTCGACTGAGAAGATTTATTTTCAAGATTGGCTTTAATGCAGATTCCTTAGAGACTCAGCTGATTCAGATTGAATGATTGATAAATATTGTGGATAAACAATATAAATATAAATTGATTTTATTGTACACGAACTGTGCATCTACTTAGTGTGAACCAGAATGTGTCCATATTCCATAGAATGATTAATGGAGATCCGAATGCCTGGAAAAGGGTGTGAGTTAATTGTAAGGAAGCTTTTTGCGTGTCAGTAATTCGAAGTGATCTGATCAGGCGGTGTGAGCTTCTGGATTTGAGGTCATCTGCTCTGCTGGTGCGTGTTCCCTTGCAACATATGTAGTCAAGACACATCTGCAAACATCAGCATCGCGGTGGTCCATTTTAGTTTACATACCAGAATATCCATTACTTACTCTTCCTTTCAACTTTGGGGAAATTCAGCTTTTTGCCTCTTTGCTGCAGTGTTTTGTGATTGATATCAAAGTAATTACCACCCTGCTGCATGTGTGTTATTCTTGGCTCATTCACTGCACCCCTGCAGTGGGGCAGATCCACAGCCATTCGAATACTGGGCACTCTTCACCCTCTCTCTTCTTCATAGATAGTGAAAATATTTTCTCCCTTAAATATTTAATTTCTTAAAAAGGTGGGGGGGGGGGGGGGGGGGGGGATTCTGTCAGATGGATGCTCGTTTTGGAATTATCCGATAAAAAGTTTCCCAAAACTCATTCGAATTAACAGGTTTTCGAATTAGCTGATTTGGCAGGCCCTCTGCGAATTACCCAAAAAAAAAAAAAAAAAGTCTTACAAAGAAAGCTTTTGGCTGGGATACACACTGCTCATTCGAATT
>JAODKE010000125.1:12699263-12730291 GCA_026779605.1 Mormyrus hasselquistii
GATTTAAGCTTTAGATGGCTCACTAGCAAGAATAGCAAGGCACAATTTTATTATTTTTTTTTGAAAGTTTAATTTTTCAGTTTGCTACATAATACAGTATTAAATTGATCTTAATTAAGCAGCTTCAAAATGTCAAGTTAGAACCAATATGTGATTGATCCTGATTCTAGCTAACATATCTGCCGCACTTACCACACTGGGGACATCAGTACTGCCAAACTGGACACTTTCCCAACCAGTTGTGTTCTTTATTAGGTCATTATTTAGTCATTGTGTAGCTTGGAGGTGTTTCCTTGAAAAGAAACAGTGCTAAATTGTGTTAGCATCTTATAAAGAAGCAGTTATAGCATTTTGTTATTATTGAAAAGGAGTTTTGCATCCATTTGCGTCCATTCGACATTGACTGAGAACTCAGTCCTACAAACAGGAATAATTGAAACACGATGTGATAAATCACTCTGGTAGTGCTGCTACAGCTATACCAAAAGCCAGAGATTTTGCGACCAAGAGAACTCAGTTTGTTAAAATGTGCATATATTTCTGGGAAAGTGCTCTCTGCAAGGGCAAGAATTGATTAATATCAAGCATGACGGCATCCTACAGCATGTCATATGTGGTCTGATTTCAGCTTTGGATCAAATCAGCCCCGAACCCCCTCCCCTAAACACACACCGTTCCTTCCATGATATCTGTAGGGACATGCCCCCACCACCCTCAAATCTATGTTCTTCACTCATCAGGAGGCAGAGATAGGAGAGGTAAGTGGTTAGATTGTGATGTAAAGATGCTATTTAGAAATAGAAAAGCCCATTATGACCATCTCAAATATGGATAAGTGAAAATTCAGATAGCAAATGTCCATAAATTCAGGGATGGGTTTATGTGACATTACGTGACATAAAACCAGCCTCCTTGAGAATACATCTGTACTCAACCCAGACAACTTCAGAAATTGAGACATAAATCAGCACTGGTTTCACAGTTTATAGTACCAGGGAGAACATTTTAAAGCAGGCCGCATTCAATCAATATCATTACAGTAATATTATGCTTACTACCGAACCAGGCGCAAAATGCACAAAGAGGCAGGAAGTTTAAATATACAAAGCTAAAAAGTTGTTGTTAAAGGACTGATAAGTATTCTAATTATTTAATGTGGACACTGCAGATCTGTGGCAGCCCTGTGGCCGGACACCTACAGTGCCTTGGATGTGGTTTTAACCCCAGATACAATTTGCTCGTGGTGTTTGATTATGCATTTGAGGGGCACCGGCATAAAAGTCTTCTGCTTCTGATTGCCATGGCCTGGAATCCCCTCTCTTATCCCTCATTCTTCCTGAGATAGGCTCCCTGTGGCCTGCAATCCTGTATTGGATAAATCGATGGAAGATGGATGTCTGACACACAATATTTTTGAAATTTCAATAACCATTGTTGCTGTCAATAATTATAAACCACCTCTGTAAGAAAAGGGGAAGAGATCCACAAGCAAATCAAAACCCATTTAAGCCGTCAAAGTGCAAGTCTTGTGCTGTAAAGAAAGAGGCCTGTCACAATATAAATTCTTATGATTCTGTGCTTAACACCAGCTTCATTATCAACAATGTTCAGGTGACAAGTCCAAACGAATTACCTCAGACCATCAAGCCTGGTCTGGAATAGAATAATTTTATGTAGACTAACAATGAGACTACGTTCTAAAAGGGTCCATTCAACAATGCGTGTGATTAAGCCTTTCAGCAGAAGTCACCTGGATTTCATAAACATTAACTTCTTATCCAGGGTAAATACTCCCAAAGTTGTTTAGGTGCATCCATTGTTTGTTTGGGATTTAGCAGGTAGAGTGTAACTTACACAATAAAACCATGGATGCAAAATATAGGCCTATGTTGTGAAAGAGCGGAGGGGTATTTCAATCAGTCAATTAATGGTAATGACAATGTTACATCTGGCAAACTATGGTGTTATATAAAGGCACTACAGGTCTAAATATCTAAGACTTTTTTTTCTGTAGCATTTCTGTAAAATGATACTTGTTATATGAGGGCAACTGAAAAGTTTTTTTTTTTTTTTACCGACAGCCCACAGCTAAAACTGTCAAATACTGTCATAAGGAAATATTTTGACAGTATTCCAGCTGGTCTTCAATGAAACAAATTATATCTGGGGCACAGAAAATGTGGCATAGGTCAAAGGAAAAATTTAGCTGAAAGGCTGATTTACAATTAGAGCACTGATTGGACCATTTTACTGCATGTGAAGCTCTGGCAAAAGCCTTTAAGGACTGCAGAGTTTACTCGCATTTCCCATGGGGATTTTAAAGTTAACTGTGATTTCAACTGGTCTATAGCACCAACTTGTCATTGTTGTTAGCAGGATTAGCAATGGAAATAATAATAATAATTATTATTATACTGTATATAATGATATAATAATAATAATTATTATTATTATTATTATTATTATTATTATTATTGTTATTATTATACTAAGGCAGAGCTGCCTCATACCTTACACGTTATGGTTGAATTGCTTGTCCAAGCTGTATGTGTAGGTTCTGACCTGGGTCTCCTCTTGTTTTCATCCTAAAATCACATGGTGCAGATGACTTGGCATTTTTCTAAATCGCCCATTGTGTGTCCTTGTTTGTGTGGGTGTGTCCCAGCCTCATGTAGGGGGCTCCCTGGGATGAACTCCAGGTTTTGTGTAACCAGTGGATAAAAAGTCACAAAAAATGGTTGGGTAGATAATAATAAAAATAATAGCACAGTTCTTCGTCACAATCATATATTTTAATTTGTATGAAAGAATAAATATTACTACGTTACTAGGATAATGTCGTAACCTATTCCATCTGTTTTAAAAAGGATCAGACTCTTTAACATTATCAATGAAACAAAAAAATGCTGATTATTGTCTTGGATGAAGGATGACGAATAAAGATGGAGGTGTTGATTGAATGGAAGATGCATGACGCGTGAGGCCAGCTCAGGAAGACAAAATAGTTATAAAAAAAAAATACATGTTCGTTATGAAAACAAGAAGCTGGCATTTAGACCCTGTTTGATTAGTGGTAGCTCAGGTACAGTGATTTCTTTGAATATCTGTGAAAGGAACCAGCTGTGACCTTCTGGAACACCATGGATCTTAGAGAGCAGGAAGGACCTCAGTCAATATTCTGTGGGAGTATTTTTGGTCCACAGGCTCTACCAGTCTTTCAATGTACCTTATATGATCTTATAATTTCAAATCCCAGTGGGGGTAGTAGGAAAATTTCACGGTTGGCATTGAACCCCCTTCTTACATTTCTTCTCCTCTGTCCCCCTGAAAAACACATCAACACAAGAAAGGTAGTAACACCATTTTTCTCTCTGTGTTGATTTTTATCAAACAAATAGAATTCCACTTTCTTTAACACAACACTAGTCAAGACAAAATTGGGTTAAAATTCATAATAAACCTGAGCAACTTGACGGGCATGAGGCTCAGCTTAGTTAATTAGGGAGTCATACTCCTATAAAGGAATGAAGCATTGGCCATTGATTTAACAGCTCATCGTCTGATTATTTAAAGTTGGGTTTAAATACTCCAGTGATATGAGCGGGAACAACATCCACAAAGCGAGTTTACGAATGCAGAACATTAGGCTTTACATTTTATAAAAAATCTGTACCGATTTTTTTTCTTTTATAAGAAATCCTAATGTAGAAGGTCATCGGCATCCAGAAAGACTAGAACTGGGGAAGCACCTGATCAATTCATTACAATTGAATAAGCAATTATATAAAACAACCCCCAGGAACTCATAAAAAAGCTAATTGGTGGACAGCCCAACAGACATTTTTGAGTTGAACTGTAATTTGGTTTCCTGATTTATCCTTCATTTAGCTATTCGGGAAGGAGTAATGCAATACAGAAAGAGCTCACATCTGATTTATGATGTGTTTTACCCCATAGGCAAAAAAACCGAGCTTTGGCTTCAAGTTCTGCTTGCCTCCACCCACACTCCTGCCAATGTCTCACCTACTTCACAGAGTACCAGCGTTCACAACCCTATAAAAGATGCAGTTACAGAAAAGAGGAGCTTATAGCAAACTACACAGCGAGTATCTGTATTTGACGTCTGAAGATTAAGCAGCAAAAAGATTAAGGAGATGAGAGTAACATGGCTGCCTTACACTCTAGAAATATCTGGGTAGTGGTTAATAGCTCCTCAATTTCTGGAGGAACTAATCCTTTAGAAAAGGCTTATGCTAATAACTACGGAATGCCTTTGTAACATATAGGCCAAAATTATGTCTACATGAAAAATGCAGGGCATGGAGCTACCAGTAGAGTCGGTTCGCTCAGGCAATCATGCAGTTTGCTGGAGAACAGAGTATAGCTGAACCCATCCCATCAGTCCCTGCTTTGAATCACAGACAATGAAATATTGTCTCTATTGGCCATTTAAACAAAGCAACTTGCATAGCTTACACTTTGGTGATGTGATTTATAAAAGGACATATTATATATAAGCGTATTATTGAATATACACGCCTTGGCACCTACCAGCAATCTATTAGCCCGAGGCAAATTCATATCCTTAGCAACTATGCTACCTGCAGGGAATGGCAGTACCTTACTACCCTACCCCCTCAAACACGTTCCTTAGCCACGCTTAGTTGCCAATAGTGCCCTGCCCTGACTTTTTAACCTCGTCAGGCAAAAATCAACTCATCCTGGAATTTCCTGTATTGTCACATGCAAACAATGTCAAAACTATAGCTGAAACAGCAAACAATAATGATTCTCTGGTTTAGTGCAAACACAGAGGCACAGTGTATCTGCTTAGGCCTCCCTTTCTAAAGAATCATAATAATGATTTGCACCTGAGAATGGCTGCATTGATGAGTCACAGTGCCAGCGGCCACCCAGGGCCAGCTGGGGGGGGGGGTCCCTCCTCAGGTTGCCTGCTGCACACATGTTGCTTAAAACTAACCAAATATCTGGCCTCTCATGTTTCTGCTGTTTTCTTTCTGTTTTCATTTCTCTCTCATTTTCTTCTTAGGTGATCTACTGTTCACTATGCTAATGCTATTAAAATGCAAACCTTATAAATACTTAGAAAGATGCTTTAGCAACTTCAGTTTTATACGTTTTCTAGTAAACCTGAAAACACTGGCTTTATTTCACTAGCAAAACACAATGTGTCCATGTGTATAAAACAACTGAGACTATTTATTGCATTAAATGTTTATAATTTTAATTTTTCGGAAGCAAACATTCAGATGTTTTTCCTTTCACGATTAAGTTATATTGAGTATAGCATTTATCATCCATCCTTCTATCCATTTTCTACTTGTGCTATTCAAGGTCATGGAGGTCCAAAGCCAACGGTAATGGTGTACAGCTTTATGTCTACCAATAAAAGTATTCACGTTTTTTCCCTTAAGTTCCTTTATTGGCATGATTCATATGGATGAATTCTGGTTCTCGGCAAGTTAGTTAGTATTAGTACTTGATTTTCACCTGAAATACCATCTGATGTAATTTATTATCTAAATAATGTCACTACTGAAAGCTGAGATTAAACACAAACTGAGGCAGCGTACAACCGCTAGGAGCCAGAGTTTACACACCCTCTCCTGACCATGAAAACATTATTAGAACAAAAATAAGATTGCAGTTGCTAATTCTACGTTCAAAGACAGCAAAGCATTTTTTTGAGGGAACATTTAAGTGTGCTTTGCAAATAGTATTTTGTATATAGTCAAAACAGATACTTTTATTAAAAATTACTAAACAATACCAGCTCTTAGATCTAAAAGTGAATAAGTCTAAATAAATCAGCAAATAAATATAAGCACTTTTCAATAATGAAAATATTTATTTGATTAAATTCTACTTTATTGCTAGAGTTCTAGACCCGCTATACAAAAATATTTTGAAAATCACAGAAAGTGGAATGTTAATTTTTGAATAAAAAAAAGCTATAATTGATGAAGTGTTTTTTTTTCCTCAACTCACCAATTACAATCAAATTGTCAGCAGATGGCATTTTTGGTAGTTTAATCGTTTTTTCCAATATATTTTATTACTTATTATTATGTTATTATTCTTTTTTATTTTTCTAGGGGAATAAATTAAGCAAAAAATACAAAAGAAAAATGTTTCTGTGTGATGAGCTCAAAAACAAAGCTTCCATTTTTCGTTTCATATTATTTAAGTTAAATGCAGCAATGGCAGGATATAAAGCTGTGATCGTATTTTTTTTTTTTTTTTGTGTACATTTCAGCATCTACATGGAGACAATTATAGAAAACCACCAAAATGTGTGACACGGGGACGGTCTTCTGGAAAAGAGGGGAGTCAAGGTAAGTGCAGGAACTTTAACATGAAAGCCATTCTGGAATTTCAAGGATAAAGTAATCAGGCTTCTTCGTACCATGCTGGGAATTAACTGGTGACATGCTTCCAGAAACAAAGAACTGTGTGTGGGGGAAAAAAACAAGGCCAAGAAGATAGAATCATATAGGAGCAAAAGTGTGGCTGGACGAGAAACCAGAGTCCACAAGGTACAAGGAAATGTAGAAGGCTAAGGAACAGCTGGAGCATATCATTGGAAACAGATGAATGAACTGGGACACCCTGGAGGAAGTTGGAGAAACCTGCCTGAAATGGAGTCCAGCCCTCCAGTGAAGAGGTAATATGGACAGGCACGCAAAATACATGCAGAGGTAGAAGATGAAAGAACACACTTATTATACGAAGTCCTCGGGATTAGCCGTCCAAAGCAGTTTATGTGGTCGTCAGCCAAAGTGGCACAACAAAATTACTGCACCGATCAGGAAGTTCACCTCCTTGTCCATATCTCAGTCGCAGTATGACGCAGCTCCTGGCGATCATTTTACATGGACACCTATTGATCAGTGTTGATCTCCGCAGTAAAATATACTGTCTAACACAGCTGTTCATGAGCTTATAATCTTTTTATTTATATAAACACATTTTAAAGAAGAATAGTGGTGATACTCCTGCTTTAATGAAACATCACTCTATTTTCAGTAAAAGTGGAGTGAAATTAAATCCCTTTTCATGTTCTCCATCCCTGATAAACGTTTGAAGATTCAATATAACAAATATTTGCAAATAAAAAACAAACACAAAATAAGCACTTCATGATATTAAACTAATATCAGATTATTAAACCAATATATTGTGAGTGCTACTACAATCGTAACACCTTACTGACAAATGAACCTTTCCACATTTTAATGGACCATTAAAAGTTGTTGCATCGGATCTCACATGACTGTCGCGAGCACAATTCGACTCAAGATTACTTATTACTTTTAAATTCCAATAACGGGGAACAGCACGCACACCTTTTGACGCGGAATACACTAGAATTTCCAGCTGGAATGCAATTTACTCTGCACTATTGCCAGCTCCCGTAATGAGAGGCTCCGAGGAGTCACATGTTTGTGAAAGTGCACGGGCAGCACATATTTGGAAGCTGAGCCAGTGAGGATTCGCTGCGGAGGTTATGGAAGCCAAGGCGGCCCCAGTGTAAACACAGGTGTTGAGGAAGCCGGTGAGAAGGGCGGCCTGACCAGTAGCCACTGCGACATAAATCGTCACATTGTCAGCAAAAAAATAATACCCCAGTAACACCAAAGACAAATACAATGCTTTCTTTCCTTCGACAAGTTAAATCAAAATCTATTCATAAAATTAACAAAGGGTTAAATATTTATTACAATGTACAGATAGGCATCTTTAGCATTATAATTCCACTTGACGGCTATTAAAAATAATCTGATGATGACTGTATTGCAATGTAATGTTCATGGTTGAGAAGTCTTGGCTTCAAGTTCTTGGTTGTGTGTTTTTCCATTTCAAGTTTTTTGTGTAGATGGTGTTTTTCTTAACCAGTTATTTCACTCAGCTTTTAGAATAAAGTGCATAATAGAGGACCAGCCATATTTTTAATATGTCATGTTATATGTGTTTTGTAACAATTGAGAAAATCACAGTTTCTTGTCTGATTTTCCCCCCTTTGAAAGGAACAGGAAACAGATGACCACTGGCAGGGTTGGGGAAGTTCCTCTTGTAAAATCTTGATGCAGAAAGCAGACGCATCAGGATAATTCTTTTAGCGAAAAGTGGCCATGCATCACACAAATGCACGAAAAAGGAAGGAAGCACACTACAGCCAGCCAGGACTACAATCTGAAAAGAGTTTGATTTATAATGTGTAGCTTATGCTTTTTTAAATGTACGTATGACTCCCCAGGCTTAATAAACATGACATGAAATACCAATTCCGAGGCAATAATTAAAGCAACTAACCCAAAGCTAATATATGACTTGATAAATGGGTATAAATGTGATAAATAGGGATATATTACTGAAATTATTCTTGTGACATTTTATTTTCCTTATTATTGCTTATAATTATTTAAAGTAAAGTACACCTTTCAATTAAAAACTAAACACTTTCGTCAAAATGTATTGTGATGTAGGAAGAGTAAAATATGCGCCTGTGTAAATAATTGGTTGTGAACATCATAATTATTCACAGGCTCATCAAAATATCAAGAAATATCTACCAAAGAGATCCTTTACATCTAAATTTAGCAGCTCAACTTATTACGAACATCCGACTGCGGCAAAATTGTAGCTGCATGTATTTTTTACATATTTAAGGTTGCAATCGAAAAACCAAATATCACTCTTACTTTTGGCAATACCAAATGATCATGTTTAATATATCGTTTAGCATTTTGGATAATGTAATAGATGCCCTTGTTGTTTACCTTTTTGCATAATTTTCTTTATTATACTTCGGAACAATCAGAGCTCACACACACCACCTGGTGGTTGGCCTAATTATCTTTCAAAAAGACCACAGCAGTTGTTGCAACATGAACAACACCGCTCTATGAATAGTTAGTCCCACCAATAGCTGTGCTTAGCCAACATTTTTTCTCATTTTTCTTAAATATCACTGAACACCTTGAGACAGACAAGTCCATGCGCGATGCATCCTATAAATATCTGCATTGTTGCATAATACTTATTTTACTTATGCTATATTGCTGTGAGATAAACTGGAACTATTTCTGTAGCATGTTCATTTTTTTTATGTTAATGTTTCAGTCTTTTTAACAAAATACAGCTTTTAAAATGTTTTTGTCAACGCAGTGACTGTGATATAGATAAGCTTTGCCTACAATCCTTATCACTAGCTAGAGATCTGTGAAACAGTGACGCTTCAGTGTCTTCGGTCTGTGAGACTCTGGTCCTGCTTAAATCAAAAGCACTCTCAACATCAATGCAATTCAGAGGAATGTGCTGCAACGCTGTTCGCAACCTTTTCATATGATAAATAAATGGATACGCATGAGCTTCACTGTCTGCATTCGCTCTCCTGTCTCTTGAAAGTGTTGCTGACAGCTGAGTCTGAAGTAAACTTGAAACCCACTTTAAGCGGGGTGAAAACTAGAGGAAAGTCATAGAAGCAGAGCAGTTTCTGCCCCCCCGGTTTAAGATTACAGTTTGGGTGTGCCGAGCGGAGAAGCTCTGACCCTGAAACTGACTTGTAGGATGGTGAAATCCAGGCTCAAATCCTCGCTCTTCCACAAAATAAGTAAATCCCACAACGGCATAAAATTAGCCCTTCGCTCTGGCCTGGGATGTGGTTGCTGGCAGGAAGCAGAAAGGATTTGTGTCTCTCGATGGCTGGTAGGAAAAGCACCACCCTTTCTGCTTTTAAGTCCACGGAGGCAATTGGCTTGACATGACATGAATTGAAGACCACCAAGGCTTAACTGTTTTAGCTCACTTCCACAGTTTCATAAAGCTTGGCTGATTTGTAAAAGCACCGGAAGGACAGATGAAGGGTAAAACCGCGGTTAAAGAAGAAGTCCACTCACATGTGATGTGTTCATAGGGTCTTCCTTATGTTTGCTGCGGTTGGATTCAACACCAAATACTGCACATTTTGTTTTCGTAAGTAATAAACCAAGAGTTCCGACACTGGTCATGCCGGCATGCGGATAAGAGGTTTATAGTTTGCATACCTCTCGTTTATAGTAAACCTGCCACAATCATTTAAATCCCCCTACTACAGCACCAGCGATGCTGCACCAAAAATGACTAAATGAAAGATTAGGGTTAGGGGTGAAGTAAATGTCATGTTGTTTTGTAACAAGCTGAATATACTGATCTGTGTGACAGATGTTGATCCTAAATGAGTCTAAATCCTGTATATAAAACACTGAAAATGCTGCCTGATGATGTGTTTGCTATAGGTGCATATAAAACTATGTGGCGATGACAGAAAATACATTTATATGCCATTTGGTGGAAGTACTTTAAAATCACAAAGCACAGTGATGCTGAAGTCGATACTGTTGCCATTTAACTGGGGGCATGACCTCGTTTTTTTTTTTTCTTGCTTTTCACTAAATTTTAACAACCTGGTACTTTCTTAATATTAGTTACACAGCACGACTAGAATCCTGTATTTGAAAACTAGCCTTAATTTCCTTTCTGAAAACCAAATCACAAAAGGCCACACCACCCAGCATGCTTTTAATAAACTTAAAACCTTTTTAAATAAATATCACATTAGAAACAGCAGAACAACTAACTTGCTCATATTATTTGAAACCGTTAAAGTGTAAAATAAACTCAGCTGCCTAATTTTAACACAGGATTGTGTGTGGCTCACCTAAAACCTACTATGACTACATAAAAAGTTTAACACTAATAAAACTTCTTGTCTTATTTTTTTTTTTCCCCCAAAAAATACGTTCTAACGGCACAGTTCCCTTGTCTGTCTGTGTTTGGTTGGCAGCAATCTTTCACGGCTAAACTGTGTTGAAGGGTATGTTTCCTTGCAAAGTAACAACAGGGCTATGGCTGATTCGCATTCACTGTCTTAGTTCCCTTGGTATTTAATTACCACAGGTGCAGGGGTATTCGCCGATCAGATGCCCGCTAGAGGCAAGGTCAGCGCTAATTGAAAACAGCTCTATTTATACACCTGCGTGCATGAAAGGTCTCTGAGAGTGGGGGAGCCTGCAAAGGGAGTGAAGACCTCACTGAGCAGTGACAATCCACTGTAGAAGATTGACCTTAGGAAACAAAAGGGCAAAGTCATTCCCAGGACCGGCCCAGTCAACCCGACTAGCTTGCAGGTGCACAACATAATTCATTGGAAGTTTATAGCCCGGGCTGTAACTGTAGCTTTCACGCTACGAGGTGAAAACATAGATGTGTACAGACGGGGTGTGACACATTGGGGCAGTACAGTATGTACTAATCTGACATTATTTACCACGCTTTTAAAGATGTGTACATCAGCGCTATAACCAGTATTTACTCATGATAAAAATCACTCAATGCTATCGTGTGTCAGTGAACTCAATGCGGTCTGGAGGAGTGTATGGCAGCTGGGGAATGCAGTTTGCAGTAATGAGAGATAGGTGCATTGAGGAAATAAGATAACTTAACAAAATCTTTACTAATTTTAAGATTGAAAAGGCCTTAGAGCTGGAGGATCTCAAGTGGAGGGAAGTCAAGTGGAAAAACAGCCCTGATAAAATAATTTTAAAGTAATTAGATTTAAGAAAAGGTCCAAAAACATTCAACTGCCCATCTAAGGGTCAGATTGCATTGGCTCTGATACTGTTATGGCTCTAAGTTTTTAGTTGATATTCACATAAGTTACGCTTTCATTAAAACGCTTTTGTTTTGGGCTATTCCTACTTCACCTTAGCACCAAAACACCTCCAGGACTGAAGAGCTGTGACTAAAAGTTTCAGTGAGACAAACAAGGGGAAGTGTAAGTTATTTCAACTGTATTCAATTGTGGGAAAGCCTGAATCATGTGACGGGGGAGTTTGGAATGGATGAGAACTTTTTCAGGGGCAGAGGGAGAAGTAACGGAATGGAGCAGCAAAAAAAAATACTTTCTTAGCAAACAGATGAAAAACTGCGTGCACAATCGTCTTGTAGGATGGCCATTCTAGTGTACGGTCTGACATATGACCTGGTCCCCAAGTTGCCGTAAAAGTGACAGCAGGAAATGATAATGTATAGGGACAAGACGAACGAGTGACAGGTGGAATGAATCAACGCGATGTTAGTCACCTCACGCACCCTCCTGAGATGCACGATGGCCTCCACCTGACTCACACTCCCCCACCACTGGATCATTGTGAACCCCCCCCCCCTTCACACACACACACACACACACACACACACACACACTCACATCTCAAGAGAGTGAGGCTGACCAGAGCATAAGCCGCATCTGGACCACCCGGAAGCGAAATAGCTACAAAGCAAAACAGTGAAGATTGACCCAGGAATGGCTGTTTTTCATGCATTAGAATCACCTGAGAGGTGCACAATGCAAACAAAGGGTGGTGCACTGCCACAGGAAGTACTAGTGGTGCGTGAGCTCCGCCCACTTAATGGTGCTATATATCAGCTCATGGCCCGTGAGATTTTTGGTAACATATAACGCTGGGTGTTTCCTTCTGTGCACCTCCCGGGACGAGTCGGCCCCTAACTCTCTGTCTGACGCATTTGTCTGTAAAATAAATGACTGGGAAAAGTCAGGTGACACACAGAGTGGGCCCCCACAAAGCACTGACTTAATGGCCAGGAATGCTGCTGGACTCGCCTCTGGACTGGATTAGGGGCCCCTCTTTGGGACTTGGATGCTCAGGGGGCTGACCAAGGTAGAAGACCTTGGAATGAGGTGACACTAATAATTATCCAGTCCCAAAAACCTCAGCTGTTTGTTTGTTTGTTTAATTTGTGGACATGCCACAATAGCAGCTGACTTCAGAATTACCAACATCACAGATTCTACAGACAGCCGTTGTAGTCCAGATAAATCCCAGCCTGTGCAACATGATGTGGCCTGTCAGTCACTTAAAGGTGTATGGATATTCCACAACACAAACTCAATTGGAAAGTGTACACAAAGTGCAAAAAAACTGATGTAAACAAAATAAAAGGTAGATTGGTTTATTAGTTCTTTGAGGAAATCAGAAAATACGAGAGCAAAATTCTTCAAGGTTAACACCTCGTTCATTAAATTAGAGTGAAATTTTATATAATAGCCTTCAATTAAATTCAGTACTGAATGAAACTTAATTTAACCCAACCCATTTT
Organism: Mormyrus hasselquistii; assembly: GCA_026779605.1. NCBI lineage: Eukaryota > Metazoa > Chordata > Actinopteri > Osteoglossiformes > Mormyridae > Mormyrus > Mormyrus hasselquistii. The sequence continues at coordinate 12,712,443 of JAODKE010000125.1, forward strand.
AAACCTCATCGATTCAGGTCTGAATCATGCGTCAAAGTAAGACATCTCATTTACCATTCTATAGCTTATGAAAAGTGAAACTCTGCCATCAAGGTTTGAAAGTACATAACATAGCTGTGACAATCCCTATGTGGATTCCCCTATTACTCCCATGTGGAACATTCCTCCCGAAGTATGTTTTTCCATGCGTCTGGGTATGGTCAGGGTCTGTATATGCTATGCTATGAGATCCATACGATTGACTGGGAGAACACATGTCTCCGAAGTCCTATTGGACAGGGTCGTCCCATTGTGTACGCTCTGGGGCTGTTCGGTGGAAACAGCTTCAATCTCACCACCTTGCTCATAGGTAACATATGCTACACCCCCTCCAGCTCCCAGAAGGTTTTTTGCATTAGCTTTGATTCCCAGTTTTGCTTGCAGATATCAAAGGTACCTCTTAGCCAAAACCATATAACAAAGTAAATTGGGAAATTCTGCTCAGGATCTGAGGAACTTCTTGATTGTAGAATAATGGGTTTATGTATCCCAGTTATACATTAGTGAAAACAAACACACAGATCGTGGCCTTCAAAGATATTAAAAGATCTCACTAATATGTTTGGGTTGCTGTAATTTGGGCAAATTGCTTTAATATTTAATAACTGAATAAGCATGTGTTTTACAATGTTACAAGATTCTGACTCAGAGGTAAAGGGACCACAGCAAAAGTCTTAGGTGAAATATCGCACAGAATTACTGTTTACAGGGATTTTGTTGTGTGTACTTTATGAATGTGTAACAGCCCAATAAGGTTCATCTCAGTTTTGGCAAAAGGCGTCTTTATCAACAAAAAGTCACAGCGGTACTAATTAAGAGCTATAACTAATTGCAGTTCCCAACAACTTTTGCACCACTGACAAATGTCTACATGAATACCCAGCTAATGAAATCAAGACAGCATTTTTTCTGAACCCCCTAAGTGTCCAGTCAGGCAAGGACCAGTAATGCCCTTTATCTAACTGCAGTAATGTTCCAACACAATATGATCTGCCATTAAGCACAGCTAAATAGGGGTGCAAAGAGACATCCATGTCTTTTGATTACCTGAACCAGTTTATAATTACCATGAAATTTTTAGTCTGATGTTTGTTCACATTACCTTGATTTATTTATTTTTTGGTCCAGTTCATGAATAGGTATTCAGACACGTCAGGTTCATGCACCTTTCTTCATCAATGCATGTTGACCCATTATCAGTCATTCTTTGATAGATGCAAGACTCTTCACTAGATTTTTTACAGCTGACCAATATCTGAACCCTTTTCATATAACAAATTTGCATAATCCAGAATGGTTTATTATGGAATGTATTTTATCCTAGTATCAAATACCTTATTTATGCTGGCAGCGTGCTTAATTCAGCAATGATCTCATAATTTTTTAGAAAGCCTTGATTTTCAATCACTTTTGAAATAATAGAGTATATTGCAAAGACCTAGTTATGTTCCATCAACTGTCATTGATTTACTTTTTGGCATGAAAGGCAAGTTCTGCACACCTGTGCCATTCGAATCAACACAGCGAGTTAAAATTACATGAACACCCTACGGCAGTAAATGTTTGGATACCTTTCTAAGTCTGTATGTTACTTTGGGGAAGGGTTTACGCATTATCAGGCTAAGGTCCCTATCAGCTTGTCATCAAACAAGGCTTGACAACAGGTTTCCATTTGACCCATTAGATTCATAATCATATATCAGGACCATTTTTTTTTTCATGTTATCAGATATTTACTCTTGTAGAGTCGTCACGTTACCTCCTCCAGAAACAAGGAACCTCAAATTGATTTAAATGACTTTTTTATGCACGGTCGAGACTGTCGGTGACCCTCGAGAGATTATAAAGTTAGAATAATGCTGTTTTATAATCCACACTTGCATAGAAGGTCAAGACATTTCTAGTCCAATTATTTACAATCTGCTTTTTATTTGCGGTCAAAAAAAATTCCCCTCTGGTGTTTCTGCTCCTGTGTTTAGGAGTCAAATTACAGAACGATCATTTTAACCATGAATATTTGTAGGATCCCAAAAAATAAGGGCTTCTCTAAGAAGGCTTCAGACCTTTGCAGCTGTAGTACTCATTTTTAACCAACAACTCCACACCTCCAGCTGGTAGGTCGGGTCTGAATACTGGAAGATGGATGAAAATAATATGGTGGGCTTGGGAGACAATGACGAAACCAATACGCAAAAATGTAAAGTGAGATAATTATGAGCACAAGAATGGCATTCATTTGCCTACAAAGGGCCCATTGTGCTTCGCCAGAGATCCGTGTATCAGTGTAAATGTGCGCCAGGGAGATGGAACAAAGTACCAGTCCTGTGTTTATTTGTATTTGAGAGCCATGTGTGTGACATAATAATCCAAACAGAGCCAGCGCAAGGGTGGATCAACAGCTGTTGTACTTGTCATCGGACAGCTCAGTCCTTATGCAATCTTAACTTTACAGACCACCCTATATGCCAAAAAGCGTTTTTGTTTTCCAGATGACCGAAGGCCAACTTTTTTTCTAGTCCAATGGCATTTGTCTGCTCTATTTGCTTCACAACATTTACTTCTGTGACTGTAAGCAAATTATGAAAATATTTGACTAAGGTATATTGTAGATAAATTGAATGCAGATGATTATTATTTTATTAATAGTAGCGGTAGCGGCAGTATTTAGCATATGTACAGTATAACTTATTGAAGAGATATTTTGATCAACGGCGGATGTTGAAATTTACTTATAAATGTAATTCACGTCAAAGTTCAGTATTTTTTACATAAAGTGCATACAAGTCTCTCTGACTTTACTTTGTGCAAATATTGTACTTTAAATTCATAGGCTTCAGGTCTGTTTTGAAATGCAAGTCGTGAGCATTTTTTAAACTTTGGGCAACAGTCCCATCTAGTGGACCCGGTGCACTTTTCAAATAAGACTATTTTGCTTTACATTTAGCTTTAACAAACAACGTCATTCGAGCCTCAAGGAAGATGTCAGAGCATTTCCATGTTGGAGAAACACACACAAACATCACCAGGAATTATTTTGCACATTATTGTGGTCAGTGGCACTTCAAAAATAGGTCATTCTGCAATCTTGACTTTCAGATACAGTTTATGAGGGTTATAGAGTTTTCTGCTGGCAAGTTATCACAACAGATGCACCCCAACACAACATTAAAACCACCTGCAGCCAAAAGAGCTCTGACCCACTGAGGCACGGGGGCCACTGAAGGTGTCCTGTGGTATCTGGCACCAAGACGCTAGCAGCAGATCCTTTAAGTTGCAAGGTTGGGTCACCGGGGATCGAATTTGATTGTCCGGCACGTCAATAGATGCTTGATCGGATGGAGATCCGGGGAGTTTAGAAGGTTTGAGGAACGTGAAAAGTGTTCAAGATGTTCGATTTGAACGATTTTCGCATTGTGGCCGTGCGCATTGTCCTGCTGAAGGAGGCCACTGCTCAGGGTGAAGGCAGCGGCCATGAAGGGGTGTACTGCTGCAACATGTTTAGGTAGGTAGACCGTGTCAAAGTAACATCCACATTATTGCCAGAACCCAAGTTTCCCCAGCAGAATATTACCCAGAGCGTCACATTGCCTCTGCTGACTGATCTCAGGCAGTAATACTCACCAGGTAGGATAGAAAACCTCCTGGATACTAGCACTTCAGAATAAGGTTGCCTACTCCTAGTCTAAAACATAATAATGACCTGCAAGGTTAAACAAAATCTTGCTTGCCTTTTGCCCAGGAATAAAAGTTGCATTTTATCTTACTCACCAGCAGGTGTCAGTAAAATACAGCTAAAGCTCAGCTGCTCTATTGCTTAGCTTTTATAATGCTTACCAGACCGCAACTTGCAGTATGTTCTGTGACTGTCTGTGCTACATGTGCAGCATTCAGTTAAATTTATCGCTGTTTGTGTTAACTGAACCACACTAGTAGGCAGTCTTTTAGTGGTCATATAAAAAGGAAATCTACATTCACAATCGGAGGTTTACATTTGGACAATAAACATACAAGAAAGTATCAAGTCATTTTTGACTTCCATTTTAATTGTTCTCAACCATTCATACCAATACAGCAAATGAGTTGAGAGCTAATTTTACAATGAATTGTATGGTTTAGTTTCACATCGACAAACTAGTGGAATGGCGGAAATGCCAGAATTTCAATTACACACAAACATGCAGTCAGACTTGTTCATGCCTACTGCATTGTTGTGGTGAACTGCTATAGGTATAACAACTGTTAAAAATTCCACTCCGGTTAACGAACAAGGTTAAACCTCGAAGAATTTCACTCTCGTTTTTCTGCTGTGTTCGTGAATTTATTCTTGCAGAAGTCATGTGATAATTTCACTGTTAAACGACAGTTATACCTCCCTTCTAATGAACCATCTAATGTGTCTTTGGAAGTGACCTATTGTAACGCGTTTCGTAGATGTACTTCTCATGCTACAAGCCATTCAAAAGTAATGCTCTGTGCTCTGAAGTAATGTAAGAGTACAGATTTGGTTATGGGTAGTAGAAAAAAGGCCCTATACATATTGTGGGAATGCTATGTATGTTTGGTGGGGCAGGGTGAGGAGTTGGGTGGGGGGGTCAGGATTGATTTGGTCCCACCCACTAAAGCTGCACAGGAAGCGAGTGGCCAACCTTTTCACAGCCACGGCAGGATCGCTGTTGAAGAACAGTATTTTCAGATATCAGATGCAGCCACAGTGAGACAGCACAATTCATCATGAAAGAGGACATTGCGAACCTGGGTACGTTTCCTGCTTCCAATCACTCCATTTGATATTTACTGTATATTATGCAGCCCCTGACCCTGAAAACAAGAGATTTGCTAAATGTATCCTACTCTACTGAAGTAGTTATGGTTGAAAGGTCCTGGCAACCACTCTGATCATTTTAATATGGCTCAGAAAAAGCGGAAGGTCTCACATTCTGCACCCAGTATAAATTGGATTATGAGCCAAATTGTAGGCATCATCATTGAAGGATAAATCTAGAAAAATTATTAGTGTGAATTGTGAAGGCAGAGGAATCCGTGCTAACCAAAGAACTTTGGGTTTCGTGGCTGGAGAGCTTTGGAAAGATCAGCACGGATTCTACTGAGGATGAAGCTGCCTTACGGAGGTGCCAAGTGGAGGGAGTCGTTATTGCAAAACACTGATTTCAGATCAGTGCCTCCCGCGAGGCCGTGACCACAGCCTCCTATAAGCAGCACCACGCCTCTAGTCATGGCATAATGCAGACCAAAGATGACTCAGTCAGCATTCTCTCTACAGACACTATTCACCTTTATCCAAAAAAATTAGCTGCCAAGCTGGAGAACTGTCACACTGTAAACCTCGTATCCCCTCCAGGGTTTATCTGCCACCAGCAGGACCTGTTTAAGAAGGTAAACTTCTGAAGGACTTAAAGAACATCATTCCACTCAGATCTTATTCCAAGCTTTGCTGAAGAGACTGTGAAGAAGAGTGGTTTGTGCTTGGATCTCTGGCCTGGGGGAGCAGGCTGATTAAGTTCACACTTTGCCTGCTCCAGCCCAGATTCCCACAGCACAGCCTGTGTGGACGGCTGAAGTCAAAGTAATTCGCATGTTTTTTTTCTTTCTTTCTCCCAGCTGGTATCCAGGAAAGTTGAAGCTCCATGTTTGACCTCAAAATCAAAAATGTAGTTTAAAAATGGAGCAACGGTACGACCATTTATCACAGTCTTCAATGGCTACGGTATTACTAATTCATTACTGATAAAAAAAATTAACACTATTTCTTGTCCTTATAATCAGTCCTTGTAGCAGATATTGCCCTGGAATGCATTCAGACATCATCCCTCTCCAAATATACAACCTCATTTCCGAAAAAAGTTGGGATGCGGCGTAAAATGTGTAAATAAAAACACAATGCAAATCATATAAACCCAAATTTAATTGATAATAGAAAAAAAGATGAAATATGAAATGTTGAAACTGAGAAGTGTTATTGTTTTATGACACATATGGCCAATTTGAAATAGATGACAGCAACACATTTTTAAAAAGTTCACCACAAGGGCATGTTCACCGCAGTGCTGCATCACCTCTTCGTTTAACACTCTGTAAATGTTTGGGAACTGAGGAGACCAGTTGCTGGAGTTTTGAAAGTAAAATGCTGTCCCATTCTTGCCCGGTATAGGATTTCAGCTGCTCAACAGTTCAGGGTCTTCGTTGTTGTATTATTTGCTTCATGATGCGCTAAATGCTTTCAATGGATTACAGGTCTGGACTGCAGGCAGGCCGATCTCGCACCCAGACTCTTCTACTATGGAGCTGCGCTGTTGCACTATGCACCGAATGTGGTTTGGTATTGTCTTACAGAAATATACAAGGCCTTCTCTGAAAACGACATTGTCTGGATGGCATCATGTTGCTACAAAACGTGTGTATATCATTAAGCATTAATGGTACCTTACTACAGTAGATGTGCAGACTACCCAAACCATGGGCACTAATGCACCCCCACACCATCATGGATGCTTGCTTTTGAACTGACCCCTGATAACAATCTTCTCTTTAGCCCATGGGATGCAGTGTCCGTGATTTCCAAAAAGAATTTTGATTCATCAGAGCACAAAACAGTTTTCCATTTTGCCTCAGTTCATCTTCAATGAGCTCTGGCCCAGAGAAGTCGGCGGCGTTTCTGGATAATGTTAAAATATGGTTTCTTCTTTGCCTGGTAGTTTCTGGATGCAATGACAAACTGTGTTCACATCACAGACGGTGGTCTTTGGATGTGTTCCTGAGCCCATGCAGTAATTTCCACTATAGAATCACGTCTGTTTTTAATGGAGTGCTGCCTGAGGACCCAAAGATCACGGCTATTCAATATTGGTTTTCGGCCTTGTCCCTTGCGATCAGAGATTTCTCCATATTCTCTGAATTTTTGAATGATATTATGTACCACAGAAGATGAAACTCCCAATTTCTTTGAAATGTTACATTGAGGAACATCAGTTTTAAATTGTTGCACTATTTGCCTAAGCAGTCTTTCACAGAGTGATGATCCTCTGCCTCTACTGCACAGACTCAGCCTCCTTGGGGGGCGGGGGGGGGGGCTCCTTTTATACCCAGTCAACTTACTGACATGTTGCCAGTTAACCTAATTAATTGTTAGATATTTGTTTTAGTATTAGCATTACTTTTAGAATTAGCATTGTTTTTCTTGTCCCTGTAATGACTTTTTTGAAACATGTTTATGCCATGATCAATTTCTCACTTTCAATATTTGGTATGTTGTCTTTAGGGCTGCCGCGATTAGTCAACGTAGTAGATGACGTCGACGCTGAAAAAGCGTCGGCATCAACATTTTAAGTTGACGCTTCGTTTATTTTCTTCTTATTATCTTAATTAAATTACTATTACGATTTATAAAACGATTCAGTTCATCAAAACAAATGTATTCCTTTAATATCACTACGTAATTATGGGAATAATTCAAATTATCACAAAACAAAAAGGTAATTTTACACTGTGCAAAGTACGATGGCATAATACAGGGGCACGAGCGCCTGAAGAAAAAACGCAGAAGAACTATTCTGGACGATGGACCGCTAGAATGAACAAAACCACTGATGTTGTCTGTTAATGTTTATTGAATTTCTATTAATACGGAGAGCTTTTTAATATGATATGTCACTGTAGCTGCTAAATACACTCATTATTAAAGCCATAAAGTTACCTGCCTGCTACCTTAGAATCTCCATTGAATAAGTGTTTGAGAAATTGTTTAGGCTAAAATTTGGGCTTTTTCTACGTGGACTGACGGATGTTCGTGCGCTTTCGGCGTATTGCGAGGAGGAACCAGTATTTATATTCGTAAAGTAAAGCTGAAACTAAAACGAACACTAAATAAAAGAAATTAATTCTCGAACAGAAATAAAAATACAAGTCACGTTTATGGGAAAAAAAACCTGTTGGATCCACACCACCAAAATCTTTTTGCCTTGTTTACGCACAATATCTCCTCTTTTAAAAGATGTTGTGGTTGCTAAGCCTGGGTTCACCGCCACTTCGCTTCTTTATCGCTACCGTGATTTACCAGAACAGTAGCATATATCATATATAGGGCTCCCCGGCCGCTACTGGAGTTTAACAAGGTTAAGGAAACGGCGAATTTATTCAGATGCCACAATACGCATCTCATTAATATTTTAGGCATACTACTTATTTGGTTATGGAATTGTGGGTGAAAGAAAATGTATGTATAGTACCAAAAAACCGGCGTCCATTATCTAAAGCCCTGAAATGACAGTTTGTTGTTGTCAAAAAAAACTTTAATTGATCTCCTATTTCATTTTCTGGAGGATTAGATTAATCGACCAATTGGTAAAATAATCGATAGATTAATCCAGAGAAAAACAGTTGTAAGTGTCAGCCCTATAGTTGTCTTTGTTCTATTACATATGGGTTTATATGATTTGCAGTAATTGCATTGTTTATTTTATTTTTTGTAAATAGGGTTGTAAAAAATAGTATGCATACAGACGCGCCTCTACTTATGCCGTTCGTAACTTGAAATGTTCGTAAGTCGTTATTCAACATCATTTTAAAGATATACGTAAGTACGCTACGCTGCATGGCGGGAGTAACGATCAGAAGTTGTACTAGGCGGCATTGGCGCGCAGAAAAAAAATGTTACGGACAGGAAACGGGAACCCATCTAACACAATTAGAACTTACAGTCCTCTACGTTCCTTTGTCTGAAAGTTCGTAAGTAGAAAGTTCGTAAGAAGAGGAGCCTCTGTACATATGTTTTGAGTGAAGTACACCAATATATGAACACATATTAATGTCCTGTCAAAGGCTCTGAATTTGACACTATTTCCACACTCTCACAAGTTGTCTTTTACAACTAGTTCCACAGGAAGAGTATTCATTCATTCATCCTTCTCAATTAGGATTTTTTGAAACCCCCTACCTCCATTTGTTATGGTTTCCTCCACATACTCTGATCTCCTCCCACATTTTTTTTTAAACCAGGCAAAGTGATGCCTGGGCACTGCCCAGTGTAGGAGTGTGTGCACTGCAATGAGCTGGCATGGGTACTTTGGGAGATGCTCATTCAGACCACTTACGAGGTAGGTGCTATGGAACATGAACAAGTAGAGGAATGGATTTCCTATATATATTTTATTGCCAGGTTTAATTAAAGTCAAAACTGGTTTCATACATTTTCAGAGGTCTGCACAGCTGCAATGCCTTATTTTGTGTGAACCTCTTATGGTCATGGAATCTGCTTTGTCAGACAAGTAAACACTCTGTGAATCAACTTCACGTTAAAGTTTCAAATTTGCAATTCTGTTAGGTTAGTTTGGGTAACAGACAAATAATAGAGAAAACCAAAAACATGTAAAACACTTCTATATAATGTAACCAGGAGTCATGCATGTAAAGGTTACTCAGTTTACAGTACAATTTATGTAAGCAGAATGTTACCATTTCTGTTTAATTTGAAAGCCTTCAAGGCTGCTTAAATTGTAGTATTCTATGCAATGTGACTGAATTATTCCTGTATATTTTTATTCATTATTCTAGACGGTTGTTAGACTTTCATGATCCTGGTTCTTGTGAATCTTTTTCCCCAGTGCAGCACTTGAAGCCATTAGGATTAGCGCTTTCACAATGTTTCCCATTTTTTAATTGCTAGATGTGGTTAAATGATGTACTATACAGTTATATTGTTGCTGTGTTTGCATGGGTTTCCACTGAGTAACTCTAGTTTCTACCCACAGTTTAATGGCTTATAGTTTAGGTGAATTGCTGTGCCTAACTTGCCAGTAGAGTCCTTAACTGTGTTCTATAGTTCCCAGGATAGATTTCCAGCTTTTATTACCTTGCTTTGGATAATGCGGCACATTACCTGCATTGTGAGGGAGCACCATGTGGCGCGTTTCCCTGAGGGTGGTGCGCGCAGTATCCTCACTGCTGAGGACCCAAGCAGCTGAACCAGGCTACGGGGACGCCCACGTAACGCCTGGCTGCGGCGGATACATTGCCATTTCCGGAGGGTGGGACTGGACTACGTGTCGGCATGGGGGGGGGGGGGGTCCCAAGGTGCTTCATGATGTGGTGAATGCACCCCACTGCACCAGTGCATGCTCCCCGACCTGCCCTAAGCTGACTTGGTATAAGCAGGAAGTTGATGCCTTGGCACCAGTACAACCAGCCAAATAAAATTAGGCAATGCTGCATTTCTGTGATTTTAACAGATTAAGTTTATACTAATAAATTAATAGAAAACATATATTCCTTAAGGCATACTACTATCTTTTCAGTTTCATTGTTTGACACTAATTAAAAAAATAGAAAAGGTAATCTAGCGTTAATTAGGTGTCAGTCTAATTCAGCAAGGTATTCTTGCTTATGCTGCATCTTATGTGGCTAGTTGTGGCTAATCAGCTCGGGAATCTTCATTTTGGAAGCCAGTAGGCGTTACGTCCTCACTATCCTCTCTCTCCGGAATAATAAATTGTCATTTGGTCTTATGATTTATGTAAAGGTTCTGATCCACTCCAGCAGCTATAAGTTGCACATCTGAATTTGCAGTGCACATGCATGGAGTTTGGATTAACCTTTGACTGATGTTAAAAAATCTCACATGCTCAGTTCTGGCCGGAATTTCTGAGACGGCCATCTATGTGAATGATATAATGTGGCCTGGCAGCTTAAGACTATGATGAGTGTCTTCTGAAGGTGTTTAATCCACTCTTCGCACACAAACTCAGAAAAAATGCGTGTTCTCTACTCTTTGTGGGTTTCAGAATTTCAGTACAAAAATTCTTTGCCACTTTATTAAAAACAAAGGCACACACTACCTACAGTTTCTACCAATGTACACTGCTGCCATTGTGTTGTTGGTTAAACTGCTGAAGAAAGTTTTTGGGGCTGGACATCTTCATGCTTAGATTCCTTTCTCCCCTTGAAGCTACCTCACTGTCAGCTCTGGTCGAGCCTGAACCTGCATATGTAGATACAAAGCGGTCTTAGCAATACAATGGGCTCCAGATCCCAATCACCTTTGCTTCAGCACTGATGGTCCTGCTTGACAGAAGTGCTCAATGGGAGAGCAGGAGGTTCTGGCCAACGCCTGACCTTGTGAGCAGTGGCACACATATCTTTGCTTCCACTCTTCAAACAGACTTCTCAGCCCTCATCACGTTGCTGGCCACTTCTGAAGCTGGCTACAAATCGCTATATATTCACCACCAGGCAAATTGATGACAGCTGTATAATTCTATGTCTGAAGTTCACTCCAGAGGCCAGTGGAAGGCCATCGTGTCCCTCCAGGACCTTCAGCATAACTTGCCAAGACCCCACCCTCTGTAAGCTGGTCACTTTCATCACACAGGGGTGGTCAGTGCATATGCCTGATAACTTCACCCTATATCATTCAGTCAAAGGCAAACTGTCCTTTTGGAACAACAAACGTGTGGTCTGTGGCCTCTGCACTGTAAATCCTAGTGTTCTGCCGGCCAAGGGCCTTGCCATAGCTCATACTGGCCATCTGGGCATAATGAAAGGCAAGCAGCTTGACGAAGAGGCCTAGCATTGACACCGACATGGATTCTCTGCTGAGGGACAGCCCAGCCCAGCCATCATGTCAGTGGAAATTCTGTGGCTTCCATGACTCTCCCTTATGACCATTAAACTAAGTTTGCCTCAGGAACAGCTGGAAATTTATGTGTGCGGTGAGCTCCATGGACCTTCATTTTATCGGAGGTGTTCGGTGGTGGTCTGATCCCCTAAAGAGTTAGAGGTCGCTCCCACTACCTCTGTAACTAGTGGGATGATTATAATCCCCCGAACCCTGTTTACTTGCTAGTGGTAGCTTATGGCAATGGGGGGGCAAGGATCCCCTGGCACTTTATGGGGCCCCAGAATCTACCATGGGGACCCCCCACGCCAGCTCAGCAAATTATTCTGTGGGGGACCTGAAATCTGCAAACTGCGTTGGATTCCGGCCCTTCAAGACCGGAATTGGGGAACTCTGCGTTACAGTAAAAGGACTCGTCACACTTGAATGGCACTGTACCAATTCCAGTCCAAATGACAGATTGTGAGGTTCCACTTCAGACACAAGAATGGAATGACTCACCTGTAACCAGCTCCAATATCCCATGCACTTCTATAAACATCACCCACCTCCAGCTGCCAGTATCAGACAAAGCTAATCCCAGACACTGTTCAAGACACAACAGCAAATCAGCAACAAATGAAGCAACACTTTGACAGATGAACTCTGGCCAAAAGGTCAGACATAGCAGGCTAGGACTGGGTTAGTGTCCATTAACCTTAATGGAATACCAAGCTACAGTCCTTCTGACTTTTACACTTCAAAGTCAGCATGTTGTGAGAATACAGAAGCTCCTCTACTTACGAACGAGTTGTGTTCAGGATGGCTGTTCGTAACTTGAAATGTTAGTAACGTTATTCGACATTATCTAAAGGGTATGTGCAAGTACTAAGAACTAGGATGCTGGGAGTACGCACGCTATGCTGCTGCGCGGCGGGAGTAGCGGCCAGAAGTCGTACGAGGCGGAATTGGTGCACAGAAAAAAAATTGTGGTTGCAGACAGGAAATGGGAGCCCAGCGAACACAATTTGGTCTTACGGTCGTCTTCGTTCGTATGTCTGAGAGTTCGTTAGTTGAAAGTTGGTAAGTAGAGGAGCGTCTGTACTTAAATTCAACTCTATGCCTGGTTAATACCTACATTACTACCCTTAAGCATGACACCAGTGGAATATTTGCAAAAAGGTAAAGAAGCTGCAGTCTCCCCTTGGCCTCTTAAAGCACTCTTACAGTGCTCAGCATATTAAGGTGTTCAGAGTGGCAGGGGGTGGGTGATGCTCCTGGTTGCACTTTTTATTATTTAGCCCTCCTGAAGACTGTATGTTGAGCTGAATGGCTGTAGCAGACTAGTCTTTATTGAAATGAGTTTATTCTGGAAGCCATGCATTGTTAGAATAATGGAGATAATAGCTCACAGACATAGTCATGTTTTTTTTTTTTTATAATGTAAATATGTCCCTAACTATGCTCTTCCTTTACGGGTCTCACATTCTAACTTTCCCCACACGATCATCCATTTTTTTTTTTTAAATAAAAACATACAACGTCAAGGATTTTTTCTTTTAAATGAATAGTACAGTAGTTGTCCATCAGAAATCCTGAAGATGGAATTCATCTTATGTCGTCTTGGTCTTAATGCTCTCCTATTTTTAATTGGACAATCCTTCCATAGTCATTGACAAGCTCTGACAATATCTGTAAAGAGGATGAAAACTTTCTTTATTGAGCGTGCTAATTTGTAATACTACAGTGTAATTTTTAAAAAAGAACAGTTTAAAATTATAACCATCCAGCTTTTTCACCAATAATTCAGGGTACATTAGAAATAAAACCCGTAATCGATTAAACAGACACTGAAAATTACTTGCGCGATAGAAATCCTATCCTTAAATGTATCCCTAAACCTATGCAAGCAGAGATCCCGATTGCAGAGTACTACTACAGTCATTTAGACTCTGTGTAATAAGTTGAGCTGCATACTGTAGATCACATTTTTGTTTTACGACGGATTATCAAGATGGTTCTTTTCACTTGACGTGACCATGCAAACACAGCATAGGCATTTTTATTCGTAACAGAAAATCTCTTGCGGTTTATTTATATTTAAATATTATTATTATTGCAACGTCTTTGCTATTTCTTAGTTCGCTTTTATAAAAGTCACAGTGGTCGGTAGCCCTGCTGCCTCACATCTCCCTGGTTGGGGGTTCCGATCCGTGCGCGTGCGAAGGTTGTAAATCCATGCGATGATGTTCGGGTTTGCTACTCCAGAAACGTGCAGTTAAGCTAACCTGTGTCTACATATGCCGGAGGGAATGACTGTGTGCATGTGTATGAGTGTCTTGGTACGCAATGGCCACCCGCACATAATGTACTCCAGCCTTCTACCTTGAAGTCGTTTAGGATGGGCTCCAGGCCCCCCGACACCCTGACCATGGTAGGCGGTTAGAGGATGAAAAAGAATGAGTTCGGCGTGGCATGTTAAGGTGAACAACGTCTTCCGCTCTTTTTATAGGCCTATATAAAGTAACTGTGATTTATATAGTAAAGGAATCTTTTTGAAAATGTTAAGTCGTTATGGAAACACCACGAATAGCACTTCAAATTTCAATCAGCAGGCGTCACCGTTTACTCTTTTATCGAAATCTTCTATCATCTCTACGTAGCTAATACCGGGTACAGACGCGTTGCGTACATTTACTTTTAGAGATATTTAACGATTTACTAATATAAAGACGAAACGCATAGCCTAAAGTAACTTTGGGCACAATAGAGGAGTAATTTGCAGTCTATAATAAAGCACATACATGCACACTCTCAAAAACTATGGGTAATTTAGAGATACTAGTTCACCTGCATTCCGCTGGATTGTGGCAGAAAACTGAAGAAATATCTCCCAGTTCAAAATATATGAGGAATCTGTGCCGCCCGCTGAGCCTCCGTGCCGCCCTGACCCCTGCCGCAGGTTTCTGTAAACACAGCCTATTCAATGCAGGGAACCTATTCTAGGTATACAGTGGGCACCCAGGTTGGCGTAGCAGTCCATCGCAATTAAGGAAGCCTCTTTGAAATTTGGAAATAAAAAACCAACAAACATAATTAGTCGTCATTATTAATGTAAAAAATTCATTTAATGACGATTTATTTTGCAAAATATTGAATATCTATGTTATAGTAGTTGTTAAAATGTTGCAAACATCATCCACTTTACAGGGTGCCAGTCTTTTTCAGGACGCACACAAAGGATGATTAAAAGACCACAAGGAAACCCAAATAAATGGATGAAGCCCATACAAACACCGAGAAACATGGTAACTTGACATACAGGCCTCCACCAGGAAGTCCGCCGGCAGCCCTACAGGTTAAATGTAAAGCACATTCCCCAGTTTTGCAGTGTAGTAATATGCCGCAGTGTCGGTTAGTACTAGTAACGGAGCTACTACTAATCACATCAAGTGACTTTAACAGCTTTATCTTGCCCCGAACGCCAAACTCTTTGTTAGTTTAACAATCCTGTGAAAGGAGTAGTTTCATTGAAAGCAATTTAATAAAAGATTAATATACTAAGGCATAATGTGTATGCATATTCAACTTCTATATTAGAAGTCAGCTTTGCAAATGACAAAATTGTTGCATTTTGTACAGTATCTGTGTTTCATCCATCCACTCATATATATTGTGGTTAGGTGAAATATATATGCTTAAATGCATTGATCCAATTGTGATAATCCATATCTTTAACTTTGGTATAAGTTTGTGATACTAATGTGTAGTTTGTGGTTGCTATGATTTTTCATTTATAAGTCACACATTCTATTTCAGAAGTAAATGGGTTGGGGCAAACATGGCTTGTAATATACTATGAAAATCACAAACAACTAGCGTTTATATTCAAGACCATTTTCAATAGAACTGGTTTGAAATTGGATCAGATTGATGAACTCTGGTATTTTTATAGTATCATTGATATATGAAATTTTACATTTTTAAATGTTGTACGGTTCTGTATGAATTATGCCATGTTATCACCATGTAAACCTTTAAATGGCGAACCTTAAAAACTGCCACTACTGAATCAAGCAGCAGTGCAGAATTAAAACACACATTTGGATGAAAATAAAGCTATTTTATTGTCAAAGCATTCACCACATTAGATAAACCCTCAGGTAATTTCAGAAAAAAAGTAACTAAATTATTCCTCACTGACACAAAATATTACACAGTTCAGTCAAAGCAGTACTTATTTACACTGAAGACTGCAATTTAAATCCATATCTATTAAATAAATTACATGCACTTTCAAATATAGATTGACGTAAGAATCCCATTTGACTTAAATATGTATAACCATTTTGTATAAGCCTGAAAAATAATAAAAGCATTGTAACGTAATTCCATGTTTGTTTATTTTCTGTATAGTAAAACAAGTGTAATCATTTGTTTCCCTTTTTTAACCAAATTATAAGTGCTCTATGCAATAAATAGATTTCTTTTGTCAAAATGCAATTTGCATACCTTAAAACATGACATCTGGTAAGGAAAGGTTCTTTTTTTTTAAAGTGAAAGCATGTGCATCAGGGATATACCTCCAGTTTGATCATATTCCCGAAACAAAACACAGAAAAACCGCGATCCCCTGTCCAAGACTGTGAACAAGCTGTCAGTTATGGGACGTCATATGGCGCGAGAGATGGTGTCGCTCTCGGAAGGACTCGTTGCAGATGGGGCATTTGAGCTTCTCCTCCCTCCGTCGCTTCACCAGGGGCTCCATGGAGAACTCCTTCTTGTGGTGCGACCTCATGTGGTATACCAGGTCGGAGGTCATGCGGAAGGAGGCATTGCATTTGGCGCACCAGTTCTGAGCAGGTAGACAGAGGGAGGTGAACGTGGGGGGAAGGAGGGTAAGCGCAGAGGGCATCTGCATCTGAATCGGTCCAGACGTCTTAGGCCAGAAGGCCGTGGCGTAAATAAAGGGGCTGTGCTTGGGCAGGCTGCTCTGGAGCAGTTCTGAGCTCTGCAGCTTAGCGGTTAGTGGGTCGGTCTGATACATTCGAGTGGGTGACATGGTATCTCCCACGCCGGGGTGGCAGTCTACCGTGGGGAGGAGTTTGGGGGTCATCATCAGAGGGGAGAGCTGCGAGAAGGAGCGCGTCGGTTGGCTGAAGGCGCTTTTCCTTTCCGAACTGGTGATCTGCTGGGTGACGGACATGAAGGCGCTGCCTGCAGAAGAGTCGTCCATGCGAGAATGGGGCTGGGTCTCCGTCAGAACGGGTCGGATGTGCGCGTGCTTCTCCGGGGGGCTCCCACTGGGCCTGCTGCCATCTTTGTTCTCGGTGTTGAAGCTCAGGTTCTTGGCGCCCTGCTTCTGGCCCTGCATCTGGCTCTTCTTCACTTCTGTGAAGGCGCTCCTCTTGCCCTCAGCAGGCTCAGGGCTCGGTGAAGAAAACGCCTGCCTGTTCTCTCCTAGAGTGTATGCCGGCATGTATCGTGGAGCCATGATCTCCGCGTCACTCTTTGACATGTGGGACCGAGACAAAGCAGCAGCTCTGCTTTCCTCCATGTCTGAGGTTTTCCTCTTATTGATGCTTTTGCTGCGCACCTCGGCCTCCTTGTCACTTGGGGGGCATGTCCGGTTATTCTCCAGGTCCCTGGCTAAATTGTGAAAGTCTGTGGCAGGCTTTACGTCCTGCGAATTGGAATGGCCCTCCAGTACTCCTCTGCTCATCTTGGGGCTCGACGGCGTGGACGTGGGACTCGCTCTGCCGCCATTGTCTTTAGAAACCTCGTCCACACCATTTATTTGTGGCTTCCGAGAGCAACGAAATCGCAGATGTGCCACGAAGGGGAACTCAAACTGGAAGCGCTGGTTGCAGTCTGGACATAGATAAGGTGGCGATCCTAAAACTGAAAGTGGAAAAAAGATACCTCTGAATAAATATAATAGATGCATATACATATGCAATATATACAATATATATATATAAATATATCAAATATGGTAATACATTATTGCTAAAAACACGTAAAAGGTCGCCACATAATTCGTTATATTACTTTGTTGATTTTTTTGTTTGCAATTCATATTGTCATTTATAAAGAAAGGAAGCCCAATTAAACAGTCTTATCATCTGTTAATAATATCTTAACAATATGAAATGTTTCTTTTTCCAAAGAAGGCCTAAATTACGGAATACTAACAGCTGCTCTG
>JAODKE010000125.1:12730339-12743254 GCA_026779605.1 Mormyrus hasselquistii
CTGGGTTGGGCGGAACCCAATGTAAACTAAAGCCTGATTATATATATATATATATATATATATATATATATATAAGCTAAGCTAGTTTTAGCACTCCCGTCGTAGTAAACGTTGATTTCAAAATTGAACCAGTTGAAGCATTCCCTTAAGTTTTAATTCTGGCGCAGTTACTTTTCAACTGAAACTTTTTCAACGTACTATTCTTTATTTCAAATTAATGATTATAATGATTTATTTAAACGTGTATAATGGGAAATTTGTGATATAGACATTTACAATTTTATGGGGCGAATGCTACTGTGTAGGCTAGAATATGGATAGACGATAATGTTGTCAAAGATTAAATCGCATTAAGAAAATATTACCGTTGCATTCACATTAATATCAATCAGTGGACATGAGAAAACCATAACCAATTGACTTGACAGAACTCGTCTCTGTTTTTATAGTAGCTCTGGATAGGTATGCAATGCACAGCGCATGCTCATCACGTTAATGTTCCGAATCCAAACGCATACCTTTGTGTTTCACCTCCGCTTTGCCGGAGCTGAGAAGCAACAGCTCGACCAGATCTTTTCCGTACCACACCAGCAGCTCCTCATCCTTCTCAATCCTTCTCAGAGACCTATAGAAGAGCTGTCCGTTCTTCACGTAGGCCTCCAGGTTCTGCTCCTCGCTGTTCCTCGCCGACTGGACCAGTCGCAGCCACATTAAGCTGTCGGATGATCCGCTCGCTGTAGAAGTGTCAACCTGCACCACCCATGACAAAAAAATCGGTACTTAAAAAATATATACATTACTTGGATTACGCGACTTTCTCGATATTATCATTTAAAATCTATATCATTTTAAAAAATCGGAAGCGCATATGACACGTTTATATACATTTTTTCACCTGTTCGACAGGTTTTAAAGAAAGAGTTAAGAATACCTTGTATTAATGATTCATAATTTACATAGGCCTATACTGTAAGCCAGCCGTGTTTTTGATTAATAAATAATTTGATTTAAAAACTAGAGGCATGTAGTCTACTTGGTGCCATAACTGATATTGATGTTTTGAATGCCAAGTAGTAATATAGGCTACTCTTTATATTTTCAGAGAATATAAAGATATTGAGTGTTCAGAATGTCACGTTCTCCACAAATAAAATTATACAACTACCATTAAATCAAAAACTTAGAAATCGCATTTACTTACCCTGAATATATAAGGTGCTGTTCGCTTGTCCGTGGATTTAAGAGCAATGAAAGCAATACTATCAAACAGTGAAGTGTGACTCAAAACACAAGGTCCAAAAATGGCATTTTCTGGAATGTCACAAGTTGTATAGACGCTGGTGAATATATCCGTCAAGCACTGTTGCACAGCTTTAGCGCTCCCATCGCACCCCAGTTTTTCGGAACTGGATTCCTCCATAATCTGTTGGTAAAGATCAAACGAAGCAACTGAGATTTCCATATAAAGGCAAAATATTAGTGATTCCTTACTGACTAGCTATTCATCTGGCTGTTCAAAGAGTTTCATCAAAAGGAAAGCGAATACACTAGTTGGAATAAATATTGTTCTACTTAAATCTCATGGTGGATTTTCACAAAAGAAAAAAAAATCACAATACTTTACGTCAGATAGAAAGCTATTAGAATGTGTTGTAATAAGTGTTATTTTCGATTTTATTGAATCGCCATCATTACTATCGCGCAATAATTACATCGCTCTTAAGTATGTTAATTCTAATCAAGGCAAAACGTTATAGGGTACTTGCTGCAAAATCATGGCTGTTTGAATCAGTGATAACAAACTTGCAAGGAATGGTATCTTTTATAGTATTTAAACATGTATAGAGGTGTAAAATCGGGTGCATAATATGAAAGGACATGTTTCATGGGTATTAACTGGACAGTCAATGTCACTGTCCAATGTCATTGTTTTATGTCAGCTACGTTTTAGCATCACTCAGCTACGAAGAACAAAAAGTTTCTGGTTTTCGTAATTTGCTTTATCAGATTCCAGATGACCCGATAAAACAAACTCGTTTTTACTAAATATGGTGTCCTTACTTTTAAAGTTAATTTTTTTTCTTAGTTGAAGTCAATGCGTGTTTAGTCAAAAAATAGATGATGTGCTTCTGCCACAGATTAGTCGCAAGTTAAACTTTGAGGTCTGAGGTTAATTTCGTAGTGCTGTAACACCACAGGTTCGGTGGCTAATTTAAAGCATTCTCCTGTATGGGCCTGAGTTGTAACCACATTCCATTATATGGCCTTTAAATAATGTGTTATGCATATTTCTTTAAAATGCTTGGCAGTATGTTTAAGTATTACATACCCACAAACCAACACACTCACTGGCATTGCGCGTCGGACTATGAAAAGACAGAAGAAAACTGCATTGTGCAGACTTCTCTGCTACCCCGAGCGAAACGTAAATGTTTAAGTATGCAACGTCTTTCAGAAAAGTAATCTCATCTCCCCAGCAGGGCCCCCTCATTGTGTAAAGGTCACACTCACACTTGGGAAAGCAACACAAAAGCCTCAATGAATATGCATTTCAATTAATGGTGATAAAATAGTCTGAATTCAACGAACGTTTAAAACTGGCAAAGTGAGATATTTTATCTTTAATTCCATTATACCAGCACACTGACGTCAAGATTTGGTTCAATTTCAGGTATCATTTTAATATATTTCTTGTCGATGCGCATTTCCTATTTTCCCCCGATTCTGCTTTCCGCATCACCGTTGCATATACGATAACTTCTAATCATTGCAATAAAAGAGGAAACACTTACCTTATTTTTTGAAAAATATAATCCACCACGATCAATCGTTTCTGTGTGTAAACTGGCTGCAAAACGAGACTATTATTTTCAGCTCTTCAGTCTAGTCAGTACATGTCCCTGTCATTTGAAAGTGACAGTGCTCACAAGCTCCCTTGTGTTTCTCTCGCTGATATAACCGTGCAGATGGGCCCGATGCACTGGCTGAATTGCACACAGACACACACTTTTTGTTTGCTGCCCATAATCTGCCCAATGAGGCGTGTCACTTTTCGTCTCCTCCCTTTAACTCTTAAATGACCGGCATTTGTTTTGCGAAATTGACCTACACGTTGCGGAATATCACTATCTGACGTTACGTTGTACTTTTCCAAAGGTTAAGCGACTCTTTGTCTTATAGTCAAATTTAGATATTATCTATGATGTGGCAGACGGTAGAGAAATTACACTGGTAAGTGTGTGTTTTTTTAACTATGTAAGCTATGTAATGACATGTAATTATTGCAATTACTGTTTTGTTGTTAATTTTTACCACTCGGTTTTGATATAGTCCTAAATGACATGTTAGTATGCCCGTGATATTACCACAATTCATATGACAGTTGCTTATACTAAAGTTAGTCGTTAGTCGTTTTGAAAACGTTTTTCTGGATGCTTTAATTTTTCATTCACGTTATATTTTTAAATTTTACAAAGGAGTTTTGAATAGAAACTATTGTTTTCTAAATTAAATCACAATTTAATTGTATTTAGGAGGCGTGAAATAATAAACCATCTCCTATAATACATCTATGGGTTTTCCTTATACATTTTTGGTGTTTTGTAAACTTATTCCGTGCCGGTGAAAACTCGAGGGTGAGTAAAAGTAAAAGTGTATTTCATTGGATACGTCGCGGGCACCCTGTATAAAAACACACGGAATAAATACACGAATGTAGGGGAAAGGCTAATTAATTAGCATTTCGTCGAATTTTTTTCATTATTGTGCGTTTTAATAAAACTTGAGACTGTGTAATGCATCGAAGCAGCGATCTGTCAACACTGAAAACGTGATTGGATTACTATATATTTGGTGAATATCTGTTTGTTGAATGGTGTATGCGAGAGTCTGTATTTCTCTGTGTAAGACCGTGTGTGTGTGTGTGTGTGTGTGTGTGTTCTTCAAAGCTAGGCTGAGTCCGACAGATGACATGACAGGTCATAAACATCACCAGGCAGTTAGCCTTCGGAGGCCTCGGACCTCAGTAATTAAAAAGTGCTCATTAATCCCATCAGAATCGGTGTGGGTGTGTAACCTTTAACAGATCACCTACAGTCCTGTCCAAGCCAATTTCCAAGCTGGAGGCCTCTCTTTCACTCAATTATTGCTAATGGAACTATGTTACTCTTTTCTGTATAATATTTTATATGTATATTTAAAAATCACTGATTAGAAGCAAACATGCAAAAATGTCGATGGCTATATGTGTATTTTGTTTAAATATATGTTTTTTTTATTATTATTTTAGCAAGCAGAATTATGCATAAAACATTAGAGGTATATAAACAAGGAATTTTGTCTGTTTTTTATGATGAAAGAGTACATTTGGAAAACATAAGTGCAAAGTACACATAGATTTTTCTTCTTATTGTTAATTATTGTTGTTATTGTTACTGTAGTTTAATCATAGAATTTTATTTAATGAAAAAGGGATTTAAAATCAATAGTAAATTTGGTTTTCAAAAGCCGTTAAAAAATTTAGTTTATGATATCATGCATTAGACTGTTACTGTACACACAATTAAATATCCATTGATAGTTTGATTTGAACATTTTAAGTTTACTTTGGTGTGATTATAGCATTGATTATTTTTTGTTAAATTGTTTAATATATAAATATATTAAACAAGTTAGTTATATATATATAAATATAACTAAAAGGTTTTTTTTTTAACTTGTTGACTTCATCAGCAGTTCAGATGAATTTAAACTGTTAATTCAAATGCCTCATCAGATTGATATAAGCAGAGGTTTTGTGTTTTTTTTAATTCACTTTACCTATACAACTGGGTATTCTAACCAGGGTTATATTTATATATATAAACAAAGTGCTTTATTTAGATTGCATCTTTGTAACAGGTCATCACTTGTTTATTTACATTACATTTTCCAGAGCAGACAAAAGATATTTGTATAGAACTGACTGATATTTTATAAAATCCTACACATATCTAGACAAGTATTGAGTATTTCAGGTTCAATATTCAAAGAATCGCCATTTTCCTCAACCTGGTACAACCTGGTGGATCAGACTTTACATTTATATTTTTTCTGTGGGTGTGTGTATTTTTATGTCAGCAGCCACAGGTTGACACAGAGAAAAAAGATTTCTAACCTACTGTGTCCTAACAAAAGGCCAAGCGCTGGTTCTTTGTACTTAGACAGAGCAGATGTAAGAAAAAAAAGAATCACTCAACACTGAGGTACAATACACTTATTGACTTACTACTATATGAAATGATTTACTACTGCAGTTTACACGTACAAACATAGACACATACAAACACACACACACACATATATATATAGTTATACAGTTTTATATGTTTTAATCTATTTTACCAATAGTATTTCCTATAAAAGTATGAATGCTTGTAGGTTATATGTAGAAACTGATTAAAAAGTGTTCGGAAATACCAATTGTTCTGCTAAGAAAAAATACTAAATAATAGCACAGTTGGGATTTAAATATTTTTATCAGATTAAAAAAAATCTCTGGTCTATATAACATGCTTATTTATTCTCTTAAATATATAATTTATGTACTGTATGTATTTTTTCATGTGGTCTTTCTGAACATGAGACAGCCCTGCAAACCACCACCAGAGTTTCAAAACCCTTTTCCATTAAGACCTGTCTTGCATTTTTGCACGAATGTTAGTCTATTTAAGTCTGCATTATTTTAAATAAGTGAGCAGTAGACATATTCTATTGATGGACACATTTTAATTTAAAGTCAACTGTGAAGTGTTTCCAGGATCTTCATGTATGGTGGTTACTTTCATGGTGTAATTGAGAAATACGTCAGAATGTGCTGTAATTGATTCACTTCAGGAATTTCACAGCATACAGTAACAAAAGCACCAATACCCCAGATTTGATAGTGAAAAAGCAGACGCCACAGGGAACAATGCAAATATGAATATAGGACTCTCAGTATTTGCTTACACTGCATGGAGAACTGTTACTTTTTACTGAGGCGCATAACTTAATTTTAGTTTTACACAGAAGAATTAATTATGATAGTTAAGTAAGGCACCGGATGTTATTTATTTATTTTGGAAATATTACTGTAACAGCTAGAATAGTTTTATGACGAGGTCCATCCACAGTGTGCCATGTAAAACGACTGTTCAGTATTACTTTACATTAATCTAACTATTGACAGTGGGCATTTCCCAGTCTTTCTCACAATAATACACGTCTCAGCATTTTATTTCATAGCAATATTTACACAAGGCCGCAGGTAAGTTAATTTCTCTGTTTGATATTGAAAAAAAATATATATTTTTCAAATGTGGAGTCATATATGATGGTTTTTCACAGTTACATGTCATGTGTACCCCAGTCTTTTCCTGCTCCTGAGCGCATTTCTGCATTCCATCACATTACAGGAACACAAACACTAATGCACAAACATGAGAGTCATGTATGTAGCCCTCGAGGCTGAAATCATCCGAATTAATTCTTTGTAAGAGAGTCTGCATAGATGTGAGTAGCGTGTTCGAGAACATGATTGGTAAATAAATAGAAGCAAGCAGCCAGCTCCCACTTGTAGCTAGCTTACAGGTAACGGTGAAGCCTGGCTGTACCTTTAAGGACACATTTAGCAACACGCTTAAACCTCGTTTCTGGCTTGTGCAGACGCTCGGAGCAGCACTTTGCTTGTTCCTTCCAATGGAGGGCAGAAGAGGAAAGAGAGAAGTAGCCAGCGACCTCAGCGGGAAGAGTGTGTTTCTGGGAGGAACCACTGGCCACCTCTCGCCCTGCCCCTTCTTGTGCAATTGGTCTCTCCGCTTGTTCTGTCATGACCCTGTTTATGTGACATTCTCGTGTTCTGCTATAAAGCTCCACTCCCGAGCCGATTCCTTCTCATTCACATGTCGCGCTGTCGGGAAGCAGCTTGCGCCTCACTTTCTTAACATTTGCCTAAGGTTATCGTCAGGGAAAATTAAGAGCAAAGGATTTTGAAAATACATTGCGGATCGAAACAACCCATTACTTTTGTGTCATCGTCATAAATCACTTGTCCGTCTCCCTTAAATTGACTCCGGGCTTAAAAATGAAAGTTTAAAGCGTCAGACAAAATAAGGGAGATTTTTTAATAGGACAAACATAGGTCCCCTTTAAATGATATTCCTGTAGGGGAAAAAATTAGAAAATGAATTCATAATGAGGCACTTTAATATGGGTTCAGTGATTATGTGACTGGAAGCCACAGCCAGGAAAAAGTCTGTGTGGCATATGGCATTTCAACAGCCATATGTGCCATTTTTTACAAGAGCTAGCACCATGGCACATGTTGGCGAGATGTTATAACCTCTAAAAAAGAAACACACACAGCAAGTTTCGTAGAAAAAAGATACTTTAACTGTTATTCGCGTTTGCGTCCTTCTATACAAGTCTCATTGTGTATCTCTCACAAATATGGGAATTCCAAACCAAATATTTTGATGTGGACAATGCAGATTACATTCCTCAGCAAGGACGCTGTCCTTCGGTCTGCTGTGATGGCTGCAGGGCTCTGTTTCATTTCCTGGTTCACAAGAGGAAGTTCGCATCAATGCCCCTGAAATCCACCTAGCAGTCAAATGAGGGTGTTAAGTTTTTCGCAATCTGCACCCCAAGAGTTCTGATGCCCCTCTAGTTAGAATTACCAGCTTAAGAAAATATGTTAAATTTGTTTGTGTTTTATTATTAGTATTAGTACAATTAGTATTAATGGACATTTTATTTGGAAAAAATTTACATTTCCCAGAACTGCAGTTATTTGATTTTATTTAGAAAAATGTAATTTAAATTATTTTGTTTCTGCCAGTATTTGGCATTGCACACATTGAGGCTGAATCTAAATGAATACTTAATATTATTCACCATACACTTCTACATCAAGGAAAGACATCTGTACTGAAAGGCCACTATTGTTTCTGCTAGCATTACCGCTGAAGGTTAGCTGGGCGGTCCGTCAAGCCAGCATCTCTCTGGCATCGTTCCACAGAGGGAGCTCAAGAGTGGGACAGACCGCGGGATCGCCTTCCGCCGACAGAGTCTCTCGTGATCTGCTGCTGAGCTTGAGCCTCCGCGACAACACTTAACGTTCCAGGTCTCCAGGCCCCCGGGGCATCTGCTTGCCTTGTCAACGAAGAAGAGGAGCCACGTCTGGCAGGACTGGGGCCTGGCGAGGCAGGAGCTTCTCTCGTGGGCCCGGCTGTCCCCAGCTGACAGGCGGACGGGGCCTGAGAGCAGCGGGCACGCGGGGCTGCCTCGTTTCACACACTCTGATGAACTGCAGGCTCTTCTATCGGCCGTGGCGCCGTTAATGATTAATGCGATTACTCTTGCCGTATTATGGCTCGAGAGCGAGATGCCATGTTGGTACAGCTCAACGTGCGATGTCGAAGGTCCTCGAAGGCTCTTGTCTCTCTAGAAGATTTAAGAAGGACACCCAGTTGGGTTAATGTTTAGACTTAAATAGTAAAAATGAATGGAAATCAGCAGAAGTCTGCCAGGTGTCTAATAGGGGAGTTAATTTTTCAAGCAACAGTTTTAGTCTTATTTCTTGGCCAATATGTTGTGAATTACATAGCACAGCTGTTTCAGTTACGTAGAAAATAAAATATTTATGCACTTATGATTATACACATGTAGACCTTGTATGGGGATTACGTGCCACGCTTCCGAATTTGTAGGGCTATCTCCGCTATGGGATGCTGAGATATAGAATTATTGCTTCACTTTTTTTGTGTGCAATTTTGAAAATAGTCACTGGCCTGTGAATTAGGTGGAATTTATTTAAAAGAAGGAATGAATAAGGATTCTTATTATGACTTGTTGAATTTATGTTTTTCAAGCACCTGATCACTGAGATAATACTCAATTCTCTTACCTGTATTGAGTTCAGCTAGTCAGCAGGGAATGAACACATCAGCGTGATACACAGTGAAGGCTGATGTGCGTTTGGATGTAAACAACATGAATAGGATTTGTCACACATCATGCAAATTTCACCATTCCTTTTATTTGAGGAAAAAAGCAATTTGGAAAGAAAGAGAAATATAATACATTTTAAGTGTATTTCTTTTGAAACCACGGATAAATGCTAATTTATTTTGTTACAAATATTATGCATCTAAATACATTTCATAACAACCTTTATATATTCTTTATATTGTTTTCTTATTTTATAAAATGCAATCGCATTTCTGTTACCTGCCCAGTTTCTTTTTTCTTTTTTTTTTAAAAAAAAAACAACGACTTATTGATATGTACCTTAATATCTTGGCTAAATTATAGCTATATTGATGCTATTCTTCATGTATCTTTAAAGCTGATGTCCCATTAAAGACCAACGAGAGTATTTATTTTTGAATGCAAATTAATTTCTGCATCCTTAATTTTTTTTAGTCAATTAAATTAATCATGTTAAACTAATCCTATTGAGAACAGTGATAGTCTGAATGCGCAGCTATAGTGAAAATGCAAATTATTAGTTTTTATTTTAATATCGATGTTTATGTTTGAATTGCGGATGTGGTTCTGCCAGAGCCGCTTGTACGCCCTGATGCTTGAGGCGCCACAAAAAACTAAACTGAAATGTTAAAACAAAATTAAACATAAACACAACAGAATTGTGATATAAAGACAGAAAGCTCACATATTATTAGATTCACAAGTGCTAATACCTACTGTAAGTGTATGTTTTTAATTGCTTCATAAAAAATGTAGAGGTCTGCAAAAGAAAAATTGTAAAACATACCATCATGAAGTTCGCTAATCAAGTGCGGTGGCGGGGGTGTGTGTTGTAATGGACCTCAGAATGGATTTCAGCAACAGCATCAATCTATTAATATGATACATGTGGATGAACACTGACTCATCTTCCCTGGGAAAAGTTGCAAGAAGCACATTACACAGTACAAACAGTACAAAGGAAACGGTGTTAAGCGTTAAGACCCTAAGCAATATGGCCTCTTCTTTTTCTGAAATAAAATCGCTTTGTCCTTTATCAGTTTCTGTGGAATTATATAAGGGACCATCTATAAAGAGTGCCTGACCACAAATGAACATTACACAGTTTCTGTTAGGTGGGACTCTTCCCAGTCTAATCAAAAACCGTAATTTTAGTAATATTACATGTCACATTGGCAATAGTGACAAACAGTACATTTATCACATGATTGCTGAATCCATGTGTGAAGGAATGTAGTCCCAAGGAAAGAGTGTATTTCAAAACTTGGATGGTCTTCTGAATGGATCATTATCAGCAGTGCTGGGGAGCAACTAGCTACATGTAATGCTGTTACATAATTAAATTACAAAATAAATGCAATTGTAATCCATTACAGCTACTGAGGGGAAAAATGTAATTAAATTGCAGTTGCTAATCAAAATGTGTGTTACATCCAAATACATTATTTTCTGTAAAAAGGTAATAATATGTAGAATATACCATTAATTTTGATGCTTTCGTCTTTTTGCTGTACAAAAACGTTTCATTTTGACATTTCCAGACAACACGTATCATCAAAGCATCTCAGATGTTTCCACTTTATTGCGGAATAGTTTAAAATATTTTTTCGAAAAAGTAATCAAAACGTGATCAAATGTAATGTTTTAACAGGGTAACTAGTAATCTGTAATCGTGTACATTTCAAAAGTATCTTTCCTAGTACTTTATATCTGAAGTTGAATCAGTTATAATGAAACAGACCATTTTGTGAAGTACTACATAAACTCTTAAATCATTTCAAATAATCAAGCCACCTTGCGTATTTGACTAGGTGTTTTATTAGGATTAGATTGCTGTCAGTGACATTCAAGATCTGTTACCACTTGTTAGACTGTTAATCACAACCTGGAAGATGTTTCATTTCAGCCTTTTCGAAATTGTTTGGTAACAGCTTAGAGTGTCTGCATTGCTCAACCAGATTAAAGATAATGTCCTTTGTTTTAGCGAAGAATACTGAAGTACTGAATCACTCTATTCTTTAATCATATTCCCTCAAAATGTCACGGACCTGATCTTAATTAATTGTCTGTTTTTTAACATAACTTTTAGAATCATCATCACACGCCCATTTACGTTTAATAATGTGGCCTCGTTAATGATCTTACGGTGCAAACATCTGGACAAGAAATGAAACTCGTGTTGCCAAGTTCACCGGAAGTGATGCCAGGTTCAGTCTTTGTAACTGATCCCATACATTTGGCTTTGAGGGAGCCTTGGTTTGACAAAAAAACAAAAAATATCAAAGAACGGTGGGTGAGATGAGAAATGGTCTCAAGCACCAAATGTTCAATTTCCAAATCAAGCACGTACTGTTGCAAGTGTCTGCCAGTGGGCTGTGTTTAGCATAGCTTGGATAAACTTGTAACATGTTGGTTCTTTAACTTCTCATCACAAGTGAATTTAATATGGCCTGAATGCTCCGCTCTACACCTCTCCTTCCTGATAAATATTGCTTAGATTGCCCAATAGTGTGTTGCTGTCACGAACGCACACCTTTATCCCTTAAATGCATGTCAGCTTCACTCATTACTGTCAAAGCCTTTTAATATTGGAAGAACAATCATTGTTCTGAGATGATGAGACTATTCCCTAAAGACAGTATGAGCACTCAGATCAGAGCCTATCCAGGACAATGCCCAGTGTCTATCTGTATCTCTGCAACTTGCTTTAGAAGGCACATTATTGGAAATCATGTCATTCTGGATCAAAAAAATGGAAAAGTGTTGCTTTAGTAGTGCCTGGAAAATGAAACATGATTTTAAAGCTAACAGGGTTGAATTAGCTCTGTAATAATCAAGCTAATCCACGGCAAAGAAGTCAGCTAACTTTTCCTGAGCTTTAGACAATGACTCAGTGCCAAATGACAAATAAAAGTATAGTAGAGATATTTGTGCCTTTACAATAAATTAGTCATATTTTTTAAGTACTCTCTTTTGGGGGTACACTCACCAATTCGAGTGTATTCTTATTGTCGTTGTCCACGTGGCTTCACAAGGAATTGAAACTCCCTCCATAATGGCCCCAGTCAAATGTCTGAGTTGAAATACTGTGTGAAGAGAATAAGGGGTCCTTGTTTGTTCCATTTATTTTAAGTCACCAGAACTTCACATGATAAAAACAAAAAGGCAGTATTCTAATTTGTAATGCAGTGAAAAATGCTCATCTAAATCCTTCCCATGCATTTTTCTCTCAAAGGCTCCACAGATTATAATTTTTACAGAGAACAGAAAGTATATTATGTTGCTGCATCATTTTGCTTTATCAAATAGCTAGTCATTAGTAAATGCTTTGTACATATAGCTATTCATCCATCCATCTTTCAACCCCTTATCAAGGTCACGGAGAGCCTGGAGCCTACCTCAGGAAGCAGGAAGCACATGACAGGGGACACACTGAACAGGAAGCCAATCCATTGCAGGACATGCACACAGTCACATGATATGGGCAATTTAGAGTCACCAGTTAACCCTACATGTTTGTGGACTAGGGAAGGAAACGGAAGCACCTGACAGAAGCCAGCAGAAAAAACTGAGCGTGCGAGACAAAAATACTTTCATTCTTCTCAATATTCTGAGTTAACAGTTGGCATAAGAATTAACAATACATTACAGCATGCTCTATTGACAGTCATAAGGCAATATAGTATTGTGATACTTTACAAGCTCCAATGAAGCTCTTGGCTGTAATGTACTTTTTATACCTTGATGATGCATTATGATATTCATTATAAGGAATGAGGATAATTTCCTCTGCATTGTGAAGGTATCTATAATGTGTTATAGATTACAGTTTTATAACACATTCATAATGCATTATAAACATAGCTATAATGTGTCATGCCTTTTATGAATATTTATAGCCATTAT
>JAODKE010000125.1:12743495-12754559 GCA_026779605.1 Mormyrus hasselquistii
ATATGGTGCCCTGCAGGTCAGAGACATGCTATTACACTCCCTGGTGTCTCCAATTAAGTGTAGAATGTGTGCATGTGCTCTGTGCTGGATTGCCATGCTGTCCAGGGGATGCCCCTGCATTGGGTCCTGGGCTGCCTCGTATAGGCTCCATGCCCCCTGTCACCCTGATCAGGATAAGTGGTCTGAAGATTGATATTTTTGCCCACTTGCCAGTTATATGATAGTTAGTAGTTTTGCACTAATGAACTGGGTGTCAAGAGTCGTGAGCTTCAAAATTTGAAAATTTGTGTTGTTCAGAAATCTGCAAATTTGAATTTCTGCAATGTATGCTTACCTCAACACACTGCAAAATCTTTATGTCACTGGCAACCAGAGTTGGGGCCATTCCGGAATGCATTCATCAATTCCAGTCCAAATCAAGAAATGAAACTAGAGTTGGTATTGGGAAAAAAAACTATGGGGAACTGAACTGGAATTGAATTTGAATTTAAGGGAGATTTAAGTTCCAACTCCAGTTCAATTTCTTAATTTGGACTGGAATTGATGAATGCATTCTGGAATGGCCTCAACCCTATTGAGAACACAAGGAAAAAAAACATGAGATAAGTGGGGAATGAGATAGTAATTAGATCCTTGAAAAATCACATCACTGGATTACAAAATAAAGCTTTAATATTTACCGTAACATGAAAAATAATAATATTCAAAATGAATCATTATACGTCTCCATATATGGTTCTTAAAATAAGTGACACCACAATGAAATGTGTCCTCTGCATTTAATGCATATGTGACATAGCAGGGGGCAGTTAATTCAGCGGCCGGGGAGCAGTGCTTGGTGGCGGTACCTTTGCTTCACAAGCATGCCTCCCGAACCACTGCCCCGTAAGGGTGCAAGGTTGTCTATGTTTTTAAGAATCCTGTCCCCCATAAATTACTTTTATGTACGGTACTGCACTTTGCATGACTTGGTCATTTCTTTCTCCTTTATCACTATTACTTCAAAGGAGATACTTGAGTCCTGGTGTTGAAGTACATTGTACACCTAGTGACACTACCACATTATTCAGTAGCTTTGCAAATTACAGTGCCCCCCTTGGGTAGCATATTCTATGCCAACTGAACCGATTGCAAATACATTTTACATAATTTTACAAGGCACCATTACCCTCTAATAGGATATATAAAAAATATCATTCATTTGGAAAACATAATTCTTTGATGTAGTAAGTTACAGTTTGAAATGTGTACTAAATGTGACTTTTCCGATTTTATCTGAGAAATGGCAGCAAGGGGAAAGTCACAGCTTTCTTTTGTTAATTGTTGTGCCAAAGTAACAATAGGCTTCAGAGTTCCTGTTCCCCATGGGAATGGGGCAGTATGTAATGATCAATAACCTGGAAACAAAACGCTTTAGCCATTTCATGTCACGTCAGACTCCTCAAGCAGGAAATCAGAGTTAATGGTCATTAAGAAAAGCCAGGGGATAGGCTGGTGCTAAAAGGGTATAGATCATATGGGTACATGTGTGGTGTGTTTGTATGTTGCCTGCTGTTTTCCATAGTATTTCTCTAAATCCATTTGTAAGCAACGGCAAACAAAATACGGCAGAAGAACCGATGCTTCAAACAGACCATCAGAGGTGAAAAATGCGTCTCCCTCTAAAAGGACTAACTATAAAAGCAAATAGTTACGGCTGGACTTTAAATGGACATGGCGAGGTGATGGGCCTTATTTAATAGGTGAATAGGCTTAAGATGGAGTGATAGGCCTCTCCTGTGGAGTGAATTAGAGCATAAATGGATCTCTCTCCGCTCCCCTTCACG
The DNA here is from genome assembly GCA_026779605.1 of Mormyrus hasselquistii. Taxonomy (NCBI): domain Eukaryota; kingdom Metazoa; phylum Chordata; class Actinopteri; order Osteoglossiformes; family Mormyridae; genus Mormyrus; species Mormyrus hasselquistii. Next base: position 12,745,322 of record JAODKE010000125.1, read on the forward strand.
GCGGTCTGTGTAAAGCAGGCCGCCACATAGCCGCTCAATGAAGGGCTGTCCTAAATGGCCCGATTGAGTCACCCCCCCCCCCCCGCCTCCCATTGCAGGTCAATCTTCAAAAACGCATTCCTGTCTGCTTTGATTTCAAGCAGGCCTATCCCACTCACTGGAGAGCCGTTGGTGTCAGTGGTGTTCTTGCAAGGATGTTGGGTGGGGGGGGGAAGGGGGGTTCTCTTCTCGAAGTGTTCTCATTAAGTTGACAGGCTTGGAAAAAGCAACGATTAACTCCATTCAGTACAGATTATTTGTGTTGTGGGTGTGTTGGAGGAAGAGTGAGGAGAGGTGACAGGGGGCTCCAAGTGGTCTGGGAGAGTCGTCCATTCTTAAGATTTTAACATACCTTCAGTCAAAATGCCACTGATGGGATCTTAACTTAGACAGAGCTTTGGCTGGCGACCCATAAAGATTGATGAAAAAATGACCATGGTTCATAGCAACTTTCTCAGTTTTTAATTTAATGGTTTTATCATTTTTTGTATATACAGTTAACAAACCGTCAAAAAAAGGGTTGCCGTGTACATTTAAACTGCATCCCTCAAAATATTATTTTCATTACAGTCATTGTAACAATTGATAGAGTGAAAATACTTTTCAAATAATACGTTTTTTTCTGCCTTTTCAAAGGAGTATATTAAAAACAAATAAAAATAAACGTGTTTGTGTACTGGAAAGGCATTAAGAAAATGGATGAAGGAATTCATAAAGCTATTTTTGTAAATACATGGGAAAGTGAATTCTCCATTTCACTATTAAAAATTTATTTCATTTTAAAAAGTGTTCCTGAAGAGGTCATACATTAAAAATAATCAATCAGTATTTATTTAATCAATTTTATGACAGAACCAATGGGCATTTAAGTCATTGCACAGTGGGGTGACTAATGTTTGAATGGACACAGCATTAATAAAGTTATATTCACGAAAAAAAACTTACAAAAGCTGTGTACTAACAGGTGAAGAATGTAGACCCAATAGTTTAATCCTGGAATAGGAAGACTGTGTGTGTATCAGTTTCATTTTATGCAATTATATAATACCATCAAAGTGGATTTATTCAAAATCCCACCGACTGGAAAATTTAAAATATTATTTCACTGTTTCTGTCTGGCATTTTCAGATTATATTATATTTCAGATTAGATTATATTTCAGATATATATATCCATCCATCCATCATCTACACCACTTTATCCACGGGGAAGCTGGAGCCAATCCCAGCATCTTCAGGTGAGAGGCAGGTAACACCCTGGACAGGTCGCCAGTGCACCACAGGGCCAACACAGACAAACACAGACATACACACTTATGGACAATTTCGAGCAGCCAGTTAACTTAATCGGCTTGTCGTTGGACTGCTAGAGGAAACCCATGCATGCATGGGGAGAACACGCAAACTCCACACAGAAAGGCACAACGCGTGACCCCAGGTATTGAACTGGGGACCTTCTTGCTGTGAGGTAACAGTGCTAACACTGTACCACATCGCACTTTAAAATTGACCTTAAATATTAAAAAGGATAACTATACCATGCAACAAGATACATGACAAGTAGGAATGAGCCGATCCAAAATGTTTTTTTAGTTCCGAACCGATTCCCATACACTACTGCCGATACCGATACAGATTCCGATACAATGTACGCCAAAATATCTACAGTAATTACTATACTAGAAACATACATAACGTACTGTTCCACCTCGTTTGTTTTAAACCTTTTTGAGGCATTCTGCAGTTCAATCTTACTCGTTCAAGCGAAGATATGAAAGAGGCTAATGCTTAAAATGCCCCACAGTTTTCACACTTTGTCAACATCCGTCACTTGCACTTCGTTGCGATCGAAGCCCCTCGGGTATCACAGGCTGCAGCGAGTGCACAAACACTATCCATTGATTTTCTGCGCAAACATCAACCATTTTTTTTATATTATCTCGCACAATTGCGTGCGTTTTGTGTAGTGGGATTTTGCACTAAACGCTACTTTCACCTCTCAAAACTTACAAATACTGCAAATCGCTGTGCTACTAGTTGCTGTTAAAAGCGTAAAATACTAGACCTTCTTACTTTATGTTCTTACTCTCCTTGTATCGCAAAGGGTATGCACATGACGTCAGAACAGGCGAAAGTCACTTCGCTCACACCAACTGAGTAGCAAGAAATCCTTAGCCTCCAGCTTCAATGCTGCAAAACACACATTTTAAACGAGGTAGAGCTGTCGTGCGATTTATTCTACAAATAGATTCAACACAAAAGTGGACCTAGCTGTTAAGAGGAGGTTTGGATCGGCGTCGACAAGTGTTTAGAAGATGGATGAATGGATGTATGAATAGATGGACGCATTGATAGATATATAAATATTGCAAACATTCCCAAATGTAGTTATGTCTACAGAGTCAACTAATTACATTTAAAAATTAAAAATTTCAAGCTGTTTAGGGCTTTTCAGTGCCATTATTAAATGGTTATTGACTGAAACAAAAGTTGTGGTTATTTAATATCTAATTCTGTACACTGTTATCACCCAAGTGTCTTTTACAATTAGCTTTGTTGTTTCAATTGTCACTTTTAATTAACACTATTAGTCATCTGTGTGTAGCAAATTGGCTAAATGAAACTTATTTGCAATCTACTGCATATTCAAATATATTCCCATAATCCATTATTTAAATGTAAACTGTTCAAGCTAACTACACTGCTGCCCTAGGAAATGCACAACTTAATATAAATGGTTATGAAGTGGTTCACCAAGACAATAACATTAGTCTTGCTCTTTAATTTAAATTTTTGTTATTTTCTGAACTACTGAAGTATTTCACCTATGAATATACATATATATTTTGTTTTTCACATTCATTTAGATTTCTTGTTAATAACCTTCATGGGTATAATCTTAACATGATATTTGATATGGTCATGGAACATCACGTGCCACAGTGACACTTTTTCATTTATTTATTTATTTATTTTGCTGACTTTTTGTTCTTGTTTTTCTATAACTATAAAATACAAAATCATTTGATCACATCTTGTGATTGTTATGCTTATTTTATAGAATAGCTTACAAATAATTAGCATAAATTATTTGCATTGAAATAAACGTCATTTAATCAAACATGACTTTTTCGTTTACATGGGGGGGGGGGGCATTGCCTAATCATTCATTCATTTTATGTATTTTTGTGCATGTATGTTCTTTTTGAAGTAAATAATTAATACAAAATGAAAGGCATCTATTGAGTGTCTACCTGGCGTTTGCGCAATATCAAAGGACATGACACAACTTCAATGACTAAGACACCCATCAATACAAACATTGCTGGGAATATCCTGAGTGCAATCAGCAGGATGTGAGTATATCATGTGAGTCATGAAGCCACACAGTGAAGCACGTTAGTCTGACATCACGTCTCAGGAAATGTATAAATGCAAATTTACATTTTTATTCAATGTAAAAACAATTGTTTTCTGAGACTGTCCTACCAGATCAACCCAGTGACATTTGTAGACTGACTCACTTGACAAAAAGTCGTGTCCGAATGTTTTTTCCCGCTTAATCTCACTGAGCTCTCTGTATCAGCAATGCCCATGACAGAACCTATTTCAAGTGATGTCAGTCAAATTCACTTGATTTGTATGCAATAGCTTGTTTTCACATGCAAGTTGAAAGTAAAAAATGCTTTACAGTACATTTTCTAGGGGAATAAAATTATTCCCCCGATGCCCCAGAAACATGAAAATCAAGTGTCAGTACTGGAAAATAATATCTAAATGTACAGATACAGCACTACATATACAATAGTAAAGAACATGTGAATGTCTTCATAATGATTAGGGTCAAGTGATCTGATTGCTGGAATGAAAACACTAAGTGCTAAGTTTCATGCACATGTCTGTTAGTTGGGAAAATGATATCGAAGCATCGGGGTCTTGTTTTTGGCAATATACTTTGATGGAAGGTGAAAAAAGCAAAAAGAATGCTTGACAATTTCACTTTTAAATATAGTCTGGATGATATCGAGGTACAAATGACCATGTGCAAGGGAGCTGTAAGTGAGCCCTGGTCGGTGCTAATTTGCAGCGCAGCGCTGCTAATAGTGCTGATCTCATGTGATGTTTGGGTGACGGCACTGACCACTTGGCTCAGTCAAAAGTTCTTGACCTTAATCGGGATGCACGGTGTCACAAGTGGTGCTCAGAAAAGCGGAAAGACAGAGACACTTTTACACTCTCTGCAGAGAAGTTATTCGGCGCTTTCACAAAGCCATTTCAGTGCTGTGGTATTTGTATATATCATAGTTATTGGGTGGCTACTAAGCAACATGTTTCTCAAAAACTTTGGAAAGATTGAGGCAGGCCTGCTGCTGCCCAGAATGAAAGGGAGGCTTTTAGAGTAGGGGATTGATTAAGGGGATCTCAGGAGATTCAGAAACACGTAAGATATATGTAAACAGAAGAATGACCTTGATTTCCTTGTCTATTTCAGGCAGCAACATGTTTTAAAAAGTCACTACTATGATTTTTACATCATCCACTTCCTTTGCAATGTCCCCAGACGCTTTAAGGCCTTACAGTGAATCACTTTCATAAATGGAGGGCACATGGAAAAGGCCCACTGTACTGCTCCACCTACCCACCTGCATGATTGCCAGACATAGGTCTATATCTTGCTTCTGACAATATGACTAGTGTAAACATTGTGCTATTATTTTATGGCAGTGTTGATTAAATACCTAAAGCTGCCATTTGGCGCAAAATCAAAATCTTGAATACGTTAAATTGCTCAAATGTGCTTCAAAGCTGTGAATTGTAAATAGTATAGAAAACCATTTAGGCATGCACAGGCTCTATGTTGAATAAGGACTACACGACTGGAGTCCTGAAGAATCATTCTTTAAGTAATTTTCCTGTGATCTATTTCAAGATATAGTATGACTGTCCATTTCAGCCTTATTTGCTCTAATAGACATACAACCACATAATAGCATCGATGTTTTGATACCTTGTGGTATGAGTTTGGATGTAGTTTTGCTCAATGGTTTTGTTTTTACTTTTTGGTTTATTTACACTTTGAGAAAAATATTTAACATTTCTGGGAGTATACTTAAGATGTACTTTTTTTGCTTATGTGTTTCCAGAGTTGGTGGAAAGTATTTAAAACATGCTAGGGATATACAAAAACTGTCCGGTTTTAAGTTTCTCTTCCATGCTATAAGCTGTAATAAGTAGTATATGTAATTTTTGTTGAGGAAAAGAGCCTTTATGCCTGTCCCAGGAAATCTGCAGCAACACTCCCCGCAGCTGCACATCTGTTTGCCGTTGGGCCAATCGCGTTACGCAAAGGGTTTGAAGTCCACGCTACGCGGAAAGAGCAGCTAGCTAGGCTAAGCTAAGCTAAGAGCGCCGCATCTGTGCCCCGCTACAGGACGCCGACTTTACGCAAACACGGTCGGTGAAGTAACCGCTGCGCTGACGCCAAGTCTTTATTTCAAAACCGCTCCGAAATTACTTTTTTTTGACTTGTCACTACAACATTGAGATGTACGAAACCGGGACGTAGGCGGTCTGTCCCAAGACGCTCCTTGTACTTTTGCAGCTTTTAAAGGCCTCGGGTCGTGTTTTTTTTTTCGTATTGTTTAGTTAATTGAATTACGCGCTGCTGCTGCTGTTGCTGCTAAGCGGATCCGAAAGTGGACGTTAACGACCGTGATGGACGGGAAAGAAAAAAGCACAGAGAGTGGTTTTATTTCAGCGACTGCAGTGGTACTGCTTCTAATCTCAGTATGCGGCTCGGTGTGTAACGCCGAGGAGGCGTCCTGTAGCGGCGTTTTTGATCTCTACTTCGTGTTAGATAGGTGAGTATACAATGTGTCTTCGCCATATCGAAATGGGTGTATCACTGTTATTTTCATCTGTGCGTTATCAACCACACGACTGCGAGAAGCTCCAGAAAGCACAGTCAGCTGCTGATTTATCCTACAATTGTTGTTAATTCACCTATATGTATTCATAAACATCACGCAGAAAAGAAATATGCTAATTAATAATATACATTTTGAGACTGGCTAAAACAACATGTTTTATGTAAAATTGCTTGATGCGCATTTATATCTGTTACGGCCTTTACCGTAACAAGAATTTCGATGCATACTCGATGTTAGTGATGTCTTTGAACCTATTATGTTTATGTGTAATGAGTCAGGGGTAACGTTATTAATGATGTCTATCTTCCTCGCGACTTTACCATGACCATAATTATTTAATATCATGTAGAGATGTTGTGCTGTTGTTTTTAATATTAAAAACCGTCTAAAAGAATTTTGATCTTACAGTTGAGTGTTTTAAGTCTTTGACTTGCCCCCTTTTTTATTTTTCAACGGTATATTGTGAAATGCCAAAGTGTCTGAATCCAGTTGAGCATTACGAGAAAAAAAAAAGTTAAATTGTTGCCACCAGTTAAAAATGTTTATTAAATTGTTAAATAGTGTTTGTCCCAGGAAGTATAGTAACTGGTCACATTGCTCAGTCTGCATAAACAAGTATTGTGACTACTCCATACTATTGTAACCATGACTACTTGGAGTACATTTTGACTGATGGCTGAGAAATGCTAGGCAGTTATTTGCGGTGGCAACTTCCAGTTATGCATGGGAGGTGCCAAATCTTCTGCCTGCTATAGAGAACATGTCAGACAGACTGACTTCCTGCTTGCGCTTTGATGTCACCTCTCCATACTCACAAATCAGGTCTTGATTTTCCTTTCATGACCAGAAGGGGAGAGAGAATGAGAACAGAAGAAATATTGTCTAGTTAGTACACTTTTATGTTCTCTGCATATACATTGAGCCATAATTATTAATTTAATTAAGTACTTACTGTAGTCATTACCTGAAGGTCATATTGTACACACAGTGTAGGCCTGCAGTAACTAACTGAGTTTTGAGTACGCCAAATCTATTGTTAGCCCTCAGTGGGGACATTCCGGTGTTATCTACGCTCTTGTCATTTTTAGTCTGTCATTGGTCTTGCCAATTATAATATGATGATTTACTTCTTGTGACTGGAAACATCCTGTCATTGAATATATTTATCTTTTTTTCGTGAAAACTATTGCATTAGTACAAATGCTACAGATAGGGAAGTATTTAAGAGCATGGATTGGCAAGGTGAAGTATGTCCTGGAGGGTTAGTGCCACAGTAACCTTGTAAACCTGAACTGATCCCAGAAAACAAAACATTTGTCAAAACTGCGAGTTGCTTTGGATGAAAGCACCAGCTATGTGCAGCATGATAAAAATTGATATGCTGTATTTTAAGGGGATTTTTACTAACAGACCTAAAACGTGCTTAGTGTTTTGTTTATTCATGTTTCTCTTTTCTTTTGAATTATGCATGCTATTTTTCAAGTAACTTTGCCAAACAGTGTGAAATATTACCTGCAATACTCATTACTGATTTGGTTTGAATCATACCAGAGTAAACTAGTTTTTCATCAAAGGTGCCTGTGTGTAACTATATACAGCACTATGTATTTTTGGGTAATAAATGCACATAATTATGGTTTTCACCCTCCTCTTCTAGGTCTGGAAGTGTGGCACATGACTGGCGCGAGATTTATGAATTTGTAGAGCAACTCACCCATAGATTTGTGAGGTAGGTATTGTTTTACAGTTGTGGTGAATGAATAGAGTGGAGTATTACAAATGATTTCTGACATTTAGACCTGCCAAAGTAGAGGTTTCTGAAGCGAAAGGAACCCTAAAGCTGTCTGCAAAGACCCATATCTCTGAAGTTTAATTGGTTAGTACAGCTATTTTAGCTCGCTTTATATTCAAAAGTGGATTTTTGGCTGTCTTTAATGAAGTCAATGAAACTTAAAGTGGACCTGCCTACTTCATATCACTTTGGACAATAGCGTATATTAAATGAAGGAAATAAATAAAGTAGAATTAACACATTCTTCTGAGAAATGTCAAAACAGCCTCTTCATTAAAAAGTCATCTGTTTTCATATTTGTGATTGACGTTAACTTATGCAGTGTTACCTCAGTTTATGGGAATTACTGATGACGATGGCCAATTCAAAATAAAATGATTTACTGTTGAAATTAGCCAAGGGGCCAGGTGGGAGTGGGTGGCAGAGGATTAGACTTCTGGACTGTGAGGATGGCCATTTGGACTGATGGATCCAGTACCACACATATTCTAGCTATTGGTGATGGACAAGTAATGTTAGCAACAGATTTGCGAAGCCAAATACTGAATAATCAGGTTCTCGGCTCGTCTCTACACCCTTTCATTTCAAAAGGGTTGATTGTGCCACCATTGTTAATCAGTTCTGTTGTTGGGAGTCTCTTTGTATTCTGTTCTCTCAGCTGTCAGACTAAGAATCCATGAAGCAATGAACTATGTGGTTGATTTGTCACCTGCGAGCACATTTTCTGATTAAGTGTGTTCTGGCAGGGTGTCCTTGCTACAAACTTAAATTCATAATGTGTGATGTAATGGTGAAGTTGCAACTGAAAAAAAATATCTGTGCAGACATTAGTGACATTCATTAAAGAGAGATGTGTAGATGCCTGGAAATCACGGAAAGTACTTTGATATAACAAAGCCTATTTAGTCCTATGCAAAACCTGCCTTTGGTACTTTGGAGTGCTAATGTTGTGGGCGAAGGTGCCATGTGTCTTGTGGGTAACGATAAATGGCACTTTTGTGATGTGAAGATAAACAGAACCTTATGCTGCAATGCAGAATGCTTGAGGTCAGTCTTGCAAAGCCTGGTGGAAAGGCCTGACTTATTTATGAAAAACTTAAATTTGAAAATGGTGCCTTTGACAATATAGGTTACTATATTGATTATGAAATTGCAATATTTAATATGTTGTTATTAATATTATAATTTTCCCATTAATCAGGGATAATAATGTAACAGCCAAAAAGGCTGAATTGCTCCCCTAGAATTACACCTACTGTTGTTGTTCTTGGCGATATTGGGATTTCATTTTGATTTTATTTTTTCAGCCCAAGGACAAGAGTGTCATTCATCGTGTTCTCCTCTAAGGCTGAAGTAATGTTGCCACTCACTGGAAACAGGTGCTTTTATTATCATTATTATTATTATTATTATTATTATTATTATTATTATTATTATCCTTATTATTATTATTATTATTATTAATAATACTAATAATA